>JAUTXW010004693.1:0-600000 GCA_030620095.1 Kuschelorhynchus macadamiae | reverse complement strand
ATAACCAACAGAAACAGATGCATATAAATGGCCATTGTGTAGTAAAACAGATTTAAAGTGTCCACTCGGTAGGTTGTATTCAGGGGCACCAAGGTGGATAACCAACTCAGATACGTTTTGACAATATACAAGTGAACCAGCTGCGACGAAGTAATCGACAAATTCAACCTCATGATTTCTATACCAATAAAATGTGGTAATTTTTTTTCTCTTAACCTGGATCCTAAAATCTCAGAAAGATCTTTTGGACGTCCTAAATCTCTGACGAAGTCGTTCAGTTTTAATTGAGAAAATAGCTGAGGTTCACTGATTCTTGAGGTAGATGCTTCAACAATGTCATTAGGCTGCAGTACTTTATATGGACTAGGTACCAGTATATCAGTATCATGTGGAACTGGTCGTATCGCTGAGGGAAGGATGGGATAGTTAATAGACTTTAAAGATTTTGTGTTCTGACCTTTAATACCACAAAGACAAAAATAGCATCCCTCGGTGTAAATTCTAGGTTCTCTTCAGACCATTGGTATTCCAAACGGTAAGGCTTTTCTTGTTCCTTTAAACCAATGTCTCAAGGCTTCTTCGCAAATCTTGCAGATAACATGTAGTCCCCAAAGTTTATCTTGATCTCCAAGTTTCATTTTAAAGTAGGAAAAATATGCAATTTTACAAAACTTTTAAACTTTTTTACTATGAACTGTCCATAAATATATCAAAAGTCATCAGGTTTATTTTTAGAACGCCTACTAGACATTTTTTTATAGAAAGTGCACGACGAAACACTAACAGAACTAGAAAACAATTTAAAACGAGCTTTTAACGCGTCTCTCAACGTTTCGAGCAAAAAGAAGGAAATTAAATTAATTTGCTGCGAATATTCAGAATGTTCCTCCATCGATCATTCGGTAATGTTTTAGTCATTGTACTGAAGCGTTGCTGACGTGTGTTGCTGGAGCTATACAATTAGACATTTTGCTTGCTGCAAATATGAAACATTTAAGATGTTCGAAGTAATCAAATATGATTGGAAAAGAAGTGAACCCTCAAACCAGATGCTGGTATTAACAGATGAAATTGTATCTGATGACATCGGTAGAAAATTATAAAAAATATTAAATGTTATCCTTCTTCGTTTTTGACATTTGATTAATTACAGATTAAGAGCACAAAACAAAACTGACGTTCACGTCTTCGAGAGCAATAATTTTCATAGAGCGAAGCATACATATCTGACGCCAAGGTCGGATTCAATCAACTTAATATATCAATTTAATTTATACCTAATCCAAATGCTTCCCTTTTATGAAGGAAGTAAACGAAACATACAATGTGGACCATTTTGGTGATGCATGTATTGGGATCAAGGATACTGTAAGAGATACAAAAATGATTAAATGAGCAAAGTTTTACAGAATTTTATTGGTAATTTAAAAACGTTAGCGGCGTGCTTTTAACTTTTTTGGTTTTCAAAATATATATATTATTATATACATATTTTGAAAAATATTTTTAAAAAACTAAAAAGTGGCATTTTCTGTAAAGCCCTGTAACTCCTTTATTTGTATTTCCTTTCAAAATCTATGAACACGTTTTTATAGCCATTTTTTGTGTAGAAAACGGTTATTGCATTAGATTTTAATTACGACGTTTCGGTTATCCTTCACCATCACCAACTTTATTTTTTCTTATGGACGCCATATTGGATTTTTGTCTCTTTAAAATAAGCCAGAAAAATCGTATTCATTGATTTATAACAAGTTTACATTTCGTAAACAAAAACCATCAAAATATTCAAAAATCGATTATATTTTTGTAGGTTTTGGATCGCCACGGTAACAATATTTTTTTTAGTAATCACAACAAATACAAAAAAAAATAATAAGCTTTAACTAGAAACATACACATGTACAGAAAAGAATACAATATTTGGTATATTAAACAAAATGCTGTCCATTTTTAGCAACGCAAGCACGACATTTTTTTAAAATACTATTTGTCCCTCGTCTAAGTGAGTTTCTGTTAATATTAACAAACACTTTCTGAGCTCTCTCTTCGAGTACGGCCAATGTCTCGGGAGGTTCAAATTCAAAAACTTCGTTTTTAACATGCCCACACAAAAAGAAATCCAAGGGCGTAATATCTGGCGACCTAGCAGGCTATGATATAGGACCACCATTGGAAATGAATTTCTCCCCAAAAGTTCTTCTTAATAAATCTCTGACCGCCCTGGAATTGTGGGCTGGGCAGCCATCCTGCTGAAACCAAACTGCTGCATCTCTAATTGCTGGTAGAATTTGGTTTTCTAGCATATCTAAATATCTTTCACCAGTTAAAGTATGCTGGTAAAAAAATGGACCTGTAAGTCGATTACCTGAAAATACAAGATTATGTATAAAGCAGTTAAACCAGCTAACATGAAAAAGTATTTTACCGTAAATGCCACATCAAACGTTCATGCCAAATCGAGTTTGCAACCTACGTTGTGCCAACAATCTAGGATTCTCTTTGCCCAATGGTGACGATTGTGTTTGTTAAAGATTCCACAGTTACTAAAATATGTTTCGTCAGTCCATATAATGGCACTGCTAACATTTACATTTTCCTGGCATTTGTTAATGTACCAGTTACAAAAGGTCAGTCTCCTTAGAAAGTGTTGTCCTAAAAATGTCTAGCTCTGTACTGCTTATTCTTGTCGATGAAGTTGGGGTTCGGTGAAGTAATTTATAACTTGATTGTCACGATTGTTATTGTCTTTGTTATACTTTTTAGGCCTTGACTGTTCGAAACTTCCACGCGTTCTTAAATTAACCACAAGTTTCGAAAAATAACTTTGGTTTGGTTGTTGCCTCTCTGGGTAACTATCAGCGTAATTATTTAAGGCTATTACCGGATTTCTATTGTTTTTAATATAACACTCCAGCATATCAAATTTCTCTTCGTTGGTATAACGCAAAGCCATTTTTAAGAATTTAAAATAAACGATAACAGAAAATAACTAACAAACTTTGAAACGTCAAACAGTCCAAAACAAAAAAATAATATTGTTACCATGGCGATCCAAAGCCTGCTAGAATAAAATCGATTTTTGGACATTTTGATGTTTTTTCTTTAAGAAATGTAAACTTGTTATACATCAATAAATAGGATTTTTGTTGCTAATTTTAAAGAGACAAAAATGGCCCACAGTGTATATGAGAATTTTCCTTTTTCAGCCAAATTTAATATACACTATGGTGTATATTATCTCTTTGTTCGTTTGTTATGCGGGCCACCACTACTAATCGTCTCTACGTCATTTCAAATTATCTTTGGACGAGTATTTTGTATTTTTTGCAGTCACACAATTCAGAAGCTGTTAAAAGGTTGTGAAACATTGGATAATCCTTTTTATTTCAGTGTTTTTTTGAAGAACGGACTTAAAAATGTTTCCAATGTGATCTACGATGTTTAAAATGTTAAACACTTCACGCTAATTGTTAATTTAATTAGTACTTATGGGTCATCGTACGAGACTTAACTTTTTGCTTCGCCAATTTTGGAGAATGTGGTCATATATTATTGTTCGGACGGGTCAAGAAACCCAAACATAGTTCAAAAGATGTAGAAAGATTTGTTAAACGCTGAAAATGCTAAGTTGGATATCCGAAATTTTCATTTTTGTTTGACACTGGGATAAAATGACGCTTTTATTGGGCAGTTTTTGGAGTACTGACATTTATTATCTACTCAAGTTTGAAAAACACATATAAACCTCAAAAAACACAGACGACTTATTTATGAATTTTTCCAATTTTAGGGCATAGAAATATTTGGCTCGATTGCAGTTTTGAAGTCTGGACTGAGAAGTTGCTACTACTGATAAACCCAGGCTAAATGTTTGGTTTTTTTGTAAAATATTTTCAGTGCTTATATTTCAAGAAATTTCATAAATATTAAATGTTTCTACAAACATTATAATTCTAAATCAAAAGTTAATGCAGTTAACGTGGTCTAGAAATTTTATATAAACTAGAGCAACTCATACAAAAATACCAAATGAAAAAGTAGAATATATAATATATATATATACAGTGTGGTCAAAGAAGTGTGCAACATATGGGAAACTTTTTTTTGATTTTTCAGAAAATTTTATTCTTGATAAAAGTTAGTGCATTAAAAAATACTGTATTAGCAGCACTTAGTTTTAGTAAAAGTCGGGTATACAGGGTAGGTAAAAAAATGTGAGAACTGAGCAAAGTAGCCTTAATTTTAAAAATATAGCAAAATGTTATTGAGTACCATCAAAACGTGATAATAAGCATAAGTTCATACAGTACGTTATTAGAGCTATTTTGAACATCGAAATAAAACATTAAAATACTAACATTTTGAATTGACAATTAAGTTTCTCTGTGCATGCTAAATTGATTAGACATTTAACTTTCTATATAAATTACATTCAAAATTTTGAAGATTAATTAAATTCCCTTGCAACAAACAAATATATTTGTTATTATTACATTAATTAATCTATTATCTGAAAATTTAGACGCACGATCAAATGCTTAGATTTAATGCATGTTTTCATTTATTGGGTAAAAGTGAAATAATAAGAGGATATAAACAACTTTTCTCAATAACATTTTGCCATATGTTTAAAATTAAGGGTATACCTTTTAACTTTTACTAAAACTAACTAATGCTAATACAGTATTTTTTGATGCAGTAACTTATCAAGAATAAAATTTTCTTAGAAATCAAACATACAAAAGTTTCCCATATGTTGCACACTTCTTGGACAACACTGTATATATACAGGGTTCGACAGATTCAATGGCGTATTAGAAGTATATGGAGAACAAATACATATATTCTCTTGAGATTTGGGTTAGGGACATAATAGGAGATGTTGCCAGCTTTATTGCAGACTGAGCATCCTTCCATTTTTAAATGGAACACCCTGTGTATTATTATATTTTTAAATACTATAGGAATACGTAATACCTTTTGAAATATACATAATTTAGTAACAAAAAATATACCATTTAAAAAAATCGAGTTATGAACATTTATTTTCATCGGGAATAAACTATATTTTTTACACCCTGTATAACTATATATATTAGATTTCCTCAAATGTTTCAATCAACGTACATATTACATATCAACGTACATCAATATACATATTATTTTGTGTAAAAATTTCAGCATTCTGGGACATTTTTCTAAAAATATATCGTATTTTACATTGAAACTGATTTGATGATTGATTTAAAAATAATAAAATAATTCTGAAAAGAACAGTTCTGCTGACTTTTCGTCAAAATCACATTTGGCATTTTCGAACTTCCGCTCTCGCGTACGAATAGAGACTCAATCTCTCTATTCTGTTACAAATTGTCAGATCAAAGATTACAATTAACAAATGACCTGCCTCAGCCTACTAGTTTTTTCCAGTGTCATTATTTCGCCTACATTTAATAATTTGCATCGATGACAATTTTTGCAAATAAGTCGAGAACTCTGATAGATACGAGAAAAAAGCGAAGGACTAATAAGCTAAAAAAATGAACAGAGAATTTTATATCAGAATTCATACAGGGTGCTCAAAAAAAGAGAAGGTTCGAAAGATAAATAGGTGAATAGGTGATGCAAAAAAATATAACACCCTGTATACTGCGACGGAAAATTTTAATATTTTATTGTAGAGGTTCCTAGAAATATTACATGTACTAAATTTGAACTAATTATCGCGGAATGTACTGGAGAAAAACGAAAAAAACGAGAGAAAAATTGAAACTTGACACCCTGTGTAACGAAAATGGTGCGTTTCTGACCATGTGAAATATGCCCACGACATTAATTAACACCCTATATATATATATATATATATATATATATATATATATATATATATACACACACTGTCAAAAGTCTTGGACCCCCAGTATTTTTTGGGCTATTTCATATTTAGGTTTTTTTTTCGTTGCTAGGCAAAAAGTAAAGTTATTTTGTTGATAAACAAAATCATAAACATGTACAGATAAAATGAATTAGTGTGGTTTCCGACGTTAAAACGTAAAAGTGTGTATTTTATTTTTGATTCAAATAAGAGAATTTGCCTTCTGTCTGCTTTAAAATGCCCGGTCATGAAATTTCTAGGTTTGATAGGGGAAGAATTGTTGCTTTACATGAAGCTGGGCATTCTAATCACCATATACACAGGCTGTTGCAGATTCCACGGTCATCAATCATAAGAATTATTCAAAGATTTGAAGAAGCTGGCACTATCGAAAGAAGACAGCGTAGTGGACGGCCAAGGATTCTAAACGAAAGGGAGGATCGGTATGTCGTCAATTATGCCCGTAGACATCGACACGATCCAGCTCCAGCTCTTAGAAATCACTTCCAACGTGCATTTCGCCGTGGTTTATCGACATCAACAATAAGAAGAAGACTCTATAGAGCAAATATTCATTCAAGAAGGTATCTAAGAGTCCCTACTCTACTTCCACGACACAGAGTTGCGCGTTTACAATGGGCAAGGCACCATAGCGCATGGCTTTTGCAGCAATGGCGTTGGGTCTTGTTTACGGATGAGACCAGAATTGCACTGCAGAGTGATGACCGTAGGCAAAGGGTTTGGAGGGAACCAGGACGTCAACAAAGACTCAATTTTCCCCGAGAAGTTGCTCCCTATCAAGGAGGATCAGTAATGTTTTGGGGGGGAATTATGTACAACCGCCGAACCCCATTAATCCCTATCCGCCAGAATATGACAAGTCAGGTATACATTGATAATGTTATCAGACCCATAATCAACCCTCTGCGCAACGAACTAAGCGAGAATTTTATCTTTATGGACGATAACGCCCGGCCACATCGGGCAAGAATCGTTGAAAGAGTACTTGAAGAAGGGCAAATTACCAGACTGCCTTGGCCAGCGAACTCACCAGATCAAAATCCTATAGAAAACATGTGGGATTTTGTTTCTAGAGCAGTTCATCGTCGCCTCAATGCACCACAAAATGCAGATGAGTTAATTGTAGCGGCAGTAGAAGAATGGAACAATATTCCTCAGGAGACAATAACTTGATTGTTTCAATGCACCGCCGCCGTGTCAATATGTTAGTGGATAGAAGAGGAAGTCATACTGATTATTAAATTATGTTTAGTTCAAAAATAAAGTAAAATATTTTTAGTTTTTGATTAATTAAATTTATGAAAATATTGCAATACTTTTTTATTATTGGTTTTAATTAATTTCAATTTTGAAAAAACTTTGTTGTTATGGAAAAATGTAATCAAAAATAAATATATTTTAATGAACATTATTTATTTTTTCCCCCCATGAAATAATTTGTTAAATATCAGGGGGGGTCCAAGACTTTTGACAGTGTGATTATATATATATATATATATATATATATATATATATATATATATATATATATATATATATATATATATATATATATTTTATATATATAGTTGTGACCTTCATCCTATTTTTTTCTTATCACCTCTCAAATATTTTCTGGTGGGTGCATGGGTTGTTCACTGTTTGTATGTTAATATGAGAAATTAATTTTCAAAATTGTCAGTTCTAAAATAAAACCAGAAACCTAATTACAAAGTCCTGAAAATTTGACCTGAACGTTCAGTTATTTAAATCTGTTATGTGTCAAAACAGTAAGCGCTGAAATTAAACAAAATGGTTTCCGTGTTTTCATGAAATGAAAAAATGTTTGCTGCGTTTCTACAATTAAATAAGAACGTTTGTGCACTAAAATGAGGGTTTAATTCTTATTTAGGTCAAAGGAATATTTTTAAAATTTTTCGTTTGTGTATTTATGTTATAATGAGATTTATTATTTAAGACCAAGAAGTTTTCACAACAGAATTGATCCACACCCAGAGAAAGAATTCTGTTTACATTTCTTGTCGTTCTTAATAGTGTTATTATTATTTATTAACATTTACAGTTATTACCATGCCTATCCCTTCTTCAGTTCAAATTATTTAACATTTTTAAAACATTGAAAAATTTATTTGCATTTCATTGTTTTTCTAACAGCCCACTTAAAATATTTTCCACATACCTACATATTCTAAACTGTAAATGTGTTAATTTAATTAGTACTTTTTGTGGGATTGTAGGAGACTTTCAACGATCTCTTTGGCCGAATTTTGGTAAATAATTGGTTTTTATTAATTGTTTAGACAGGTCCAAAAACTACTCCACATGTCAAATTTACTAAGACGAAGAAAACACTAATTTTAACTGTTAAAGGGGGGAAAATTAATTTTATTTGGCCAAATTAGGGGGGGTAATCATTCGTTAATTCTTCAGGTTTAACAGGAAATACTAATTTTAAGGGCTACAAATCTTTAGTTTTTCATATTATACTGAGGGAAACATTTGTATATTTTCTTACAGGTCCAGTAACTAAGCATTTAAGGAAACCCTAAACATAAATGTATTCCCCCTTTAAGCAGTTGTGACAGAACACTGTCACTTAAGGAAATATATTTACAATTTGAAGGTAATTTTTGCATATACCAGGGTAGTCCAAAAGTGTGTTCAAGTCCAATAGCTCGCTTATTGTGGAAATTAGAAAACAAAAATATACGAAAGTTGTAGGAACTACTGAGGGCTACAACCTAAAATTATTTTCGATTATACAGGGTTGAGGATAAGTTTGCTACAAACCAAACTCAATTTTTGTAAATGGAACACCCTGTATATTGTTTTATTTTCAGATTCCTCCATTTTTGCCCATTCACCTAATATAGGGTTTGTAGGCTCTATACAGTCATTCAAAATTTATGGTCATTTTTCGAAAATATCAGAAGTGTATTTGACGCCCTGTATTTTTTAATGCGTTAGTATAAATCATTTTAGCATGATATAAATGTCCAAATGTGGTCTTCTTTGTACTGGCGGTATTTTTCTGTAGTATTCTTTAATAACGCTATACAGGGTAATTAAAAATCCTGGAGGCAAATTCTATCGATTAATTTAAATGGAACGCCCTGTATATTATTATATGTTTAGATTCCTCACTTTTTGGCCATTCACCTAATATAGGGTTTGTGGGGTCTGTACAGGGTAGTTCACGATTTATGGCTACTTTTCGAAAATACAGAGGTAAATATGACATTAAGAGATTAGTTGATGAGTAAAATAAAGTTTTTCAGTAGCGATATAATGAAAATTAATTTAATGTAAAATTAAAAAAATGTACGTTTGGTTTGAGGCAAACTTATCCTCAACCCTGTATAATCGAAAATAATTTAAAGTTGTAGCTCTCAGCAGTCTCTGTAGACTTCTACAGTGGGAGTAGCAGGTATGAAGGAAAATAAAGCCGATCAAAGTATTCTGTAAATGTTTAATTATGCAAGATCATAGAGACATAGAAACGAACTTACATCATCCATACTTACACTTGACAATTGCACAGCGTCCCCAACCTTCTGAAAAATTCTAAAAACAGCTGATCGGTGGCTACCGTATCGGTTGCCGGATACATAAGAATTGCTAACTTTAACAGTACCTACAGCTTTCGTATAAATTTGGTCTCCCAATAACACAGCTATTGGACGCAGTGTTGGACCACCCCGTACATTGTTACTGGCCGAACAACTGAAGTCATCACCTATTTTGTAGTAAATAGACTACTCAATGACATAGGTCGAGCTATGTTTGGAGGGAGGAACATATAAGGGATCGGTCGAGTGTGGTTTACGTGATGTGACTCAAACAAACTACCCTTCTTTCAAATACAGTATCGGGTCCGGTTGTAACGGTTTGATTTTAATCAGAAATTGATTCACACTCGTTTTTAGCTTACTTCGATTGTTAGAGTGGATTATTACAAATTTGGATATAAATATAATGCGAGTGATTTAATAATTTATTTTTCTTGTTAAATTAAACAAAAGCCAAGCATACAATTAAACATTATGTCGTTTTAATAACAATAATAATTGTTTATAGCAATTTTAGAGGATTGATTCCAAGGATTTTAAAATACTTTTTGTCAATGCTGGAATAACATTTTTAAGTTTGGCACATCTTCTGTATTTTCTATTCGGAAACACAGGATTACATTGAAATTAGCATTAAATACTAATCTAATTAAGAAGAAAGAAGAAAGCTTGCGAGACCATGGTTATTGGTTATAATATACAAGGTTATTCACGCACCTATTAGAAGTATCTGGAGAACCAATGAATAGATGGCTCTGGCCATAGATAAATAAAATATTTTAAATTGTGCGGTGTTACCGTTTCTACCCAAAACCGGTGACATCATTTGTTTTCTAACTAGAATGACCTGTATATTGTTGCATTTTTGTATTGTCCTGAACACTTTTTGTGATATGTTTCCTATACTTAATTTCAACGAGAAAATGGCGCCTGGAAATTGACATTTTTGACCTTTTTTAACGAAATGGATTGCACCCTTTTATCTTAGTTTTTAGTTATCTATCTTCTGACATCACTTTCTACTTTGACGAGAAATGTCAAATGTTGACACCTACTGTCAAACCAGAAATTGATTTGAGGAAATAGATAATTAAAAACTAGCATAGGAAAGTGAAATCCGTTTTTTCTGCAAGTTAAGTCGTTTGGGAGTTACAGAGCTTTAAAGGGTTAAAAATGTCAATTTTCAAGAGCCATTTTCTCGAAAATAGTTAAATATAGGTATGTGAAACTTCATACAAAAAGGGTTTAGATTATTCAGGACAATAGAAAAATGCAATAATATACAGAACATGCCAGTTAGAAAACGGATGTTGCCACCGTTTTCTGAAAGGTAGAAGCGGCAACACCGCACAATTTAGAATATTTTAAAAAGATAGTTTATGTTGATACGTGGGCAGAGCCAAAATTATTTCGAGGTCACGAATTTTTTTCCAAAATTATCCCGAGTCGAAGACCAGGTATAATTTTCAGCAAAAATTCGTGAGCGAGAAAAAAATTTCATACAAGGTGAAAAAAAAGCATTAAAGTGCCAAATGACTATAATTAACTATTGTTGTTAAAAGTTACAACTACTAACTTTAGTACAATAATATAATGATACATATTTCAAGGGAGCTATATTTGTTTACATATAGTGGATTTCAAATTACTAAAACTGCCGGTAAAAGTTGGTTTTTCCAAAAGAAGAGATAAAAGTCCGATTTTAGTATAATAATTTAGTCAGAAATGTACAGAAGGAGCTCTTTTCTTTTATTTTTGATTCATTTGAAATTACTAAGATCGGTGGAATTGATATATTCTTAATTTTAATTATATATCTCGGTAAATGAAAGTATGTAACTTAAAACAAGAGGATAATTAAATCTAGAAGGCTATGGAATTTTGTGTCTGCGTCAAACGACTATACTGATACTTCAGATCAAACCAATCAATAAAGCTCCGAGTTAGAAATAGCAGAAATATAGTTATAAGTTATTTAAAATGGAAAATTTTGAAAAATATGGTTTATGTGCCTATTGCAAAGAAGCGGGCCATATTAAAATGTACCATCGTTATAATACATAAGTATATATTTTTGTTATTTTGAAAATCTGCTTAAAATAAATTAATAGGACAAAAATCTATTAATTTATTGTAAGGTATGTGACATATTCTCACAATTATTATTACTAAAAAAAGTCGTGTCGCAAAGCGTTGACATTTCATTATATGTCAAAAAATTTCCACTTATTAATTTCAGTCAGGTCGTCGAAAATTTCCGGAAATTTTGTTGGTTGCTATGGTAACGAGTTAGAATAACAATATCCGACTGGTTACAAAATGGCCGTATAAAATTTTCAAAATAATCTATTCGTTGGTTCTGCAGATGCTTCTAATAGGCCCTGTATAACGCCAGTATTTTGACAGATTTTTATAGTTCTAAGGGAAGAACATTTTTATTGAAACTTTAATAAGATATATCGTTTGATTTTTAAAAAGGGGATAAATAAATATAATTCTAAATAATATAAAGAAGGCATTAAACAATGCTGAAGTTTTGCATGCAAGTGAGGGCTAAGGTAATGCAATATAAAATACTCTTAAAATTGTCGTACTCGTCCATACAAGATTCTACCGGTTTCTTACTTAAGAGCCAAGAAAATAAGCAGGTGCATTTACCTTTATGTAGAGAAATAATAATGCGCTTGGAGCAAGACGCATAGCTCTTGCAACAGAGCAGTCTGAACTTACTAGTCGTGTTTTTTTTAACATCGGAAAGATCGCAGTGTTATTAGGGAAATATGACCTGAGCATATCTTGTCTGGTATTTTTAACAATAGGATTATATGGTTAGTATCTTTTATAGGAAACTGAACTAAAATCGATATTTGGACTATCCGTAAAACTTAAAACGGCCAGCAAATTGTCCAGACTTAAAGCTTGTACCTATTTCGAATATTTAAGTTTAATTAGATAAAAAATAGTACAGGTTTTTGACATTACTAGTTCTTCTTGCTTGTAATACGTTTAAATTATATTTTTTTCTTATAAACACCCTATCATGTGGTACATTTCCCCTATTTTAAGAAACATTATATAGGTTTCTTTCTCTAGTTGGGATAACTGTTTCAATTGAGAATTTCCTATTATCTTAACTTAGCAAAATCAGGAGTGTGCAAATATAGCTACTTTGTTTGTTACCAATTTCATATTATCCCGTTCAAATTGATATATGAAGTCAATATTTATATCATAATAATCACGATTAGAACATGACCTAATACTTAGCGGCAAAAAACAGACATTTTAAGCATTTATTTCTTTGATAAAAGGTAAAACTTGACTTTAAATGTCATGATTATATACAGGGTGTTACAAAAATGTTGTGATGAAAATTTAAATTCAGATTCTACACCTATAAATATTAAAAAAAGTTCATATAAACATGCTCCATTTTCATGATACGGAGTGTTTAAAGTTTTCCTTCTTTAATAGTTTATTTCCCATTTATCGAAAATCCGTAAAGATTTTAACATGAGTGTTGATGCACGCAAATGTATTAATTAAGATCACATTTACTTGTAAAAAATTGTCTTCTTAAGCGCTTACATCAGTGGAAGTCGTGCTGACAAGTCTCTGTTTACCAAAGAAATTGTACTCTACTGGTTTTTTCAAAAATTACTGTGGCTTTCTTAAAGCCAGATTAATTAATTTTATTTGTACTAGTTTTTAGGAAACAGTATTAAATTAAATAAAAATGTTATTATTACGTTAAATTCAATTCTGGAAATGGCTCCCCTGGGCTTCAACACAGGTTCTATATCGCCTTCTCACGTTTCCTCTGGCTCTTTGGAATATTTTGGGTATTTGGCGTATTGTTTTACAAGCATTGGCAACGCGTTCCACTAATGTGGCTTCGTTCACTATGGGAGTGGAATACACCAGTTGCTTTACATGCCCCCAGAGGTAGAAATCGCAGGGATTTAAGTCAGGTGATCGGTGTGGCCAAGAAATAGGCTCGCCCCTAGTAATCTAATTGCCTTGGAATATAACGTTTTATTAATCTGTTACAATGCCACTAAAATGAGTAGAAGCTCTGTCGCGCATAAACCATGAATGTTGCCTAATATTAAGAGTGATAGCCTCAGGAAAATTTCAATGGTTTCCTAGTAACGGCTGATCAAAGTTGCATTTTTAGTTTTCAATTTATTTCTTTATGGATCAACTTGATATTGGACACGTAAGTTTCAGGTAATGGACGCTCTTATCCAAAGGTACAAAATTTTTATTTAAGTTGCCACCAGAGGGCCCTTTACCTACAACTGAAAACTTATTTGCGTGCAAATTTTTTTTATTTTGGAAGAATTGAGTTTCCATCTTTAAGCCGATGGAATGTGCTTCAAATAATGTACTCTTACTTGAAATCGATAAATCATACCGTTTAGCCGCAAATTGATATTAAAGTTTTATTCAGTTAAATTATAACAATACAACAAATAACAGCGTAGCACAACTAACAACTCGTAAATCGTCAAGGTTATTGGCTGCAGTTTTATACACTGGCGTCTTTAAATACTCCCAGAGAAAAAATCCATTAGATTAAGATCTGGGGAACGGGGTGCCCAAGGGTGTGCTCCGCCTCTTCCTATCCAACGATCCGGTAATACCTCATTCAGATATTCACGGACGTTAAGGCTGTAATGTGGTGGTGCACCGTCTTGCCAGAGCCACATCTTTATTCGTGATCGAAGGGGAACATCTTTTAATATGCCAGGAAGATCATTTTGTAAAAAACTTAAATAAAGATTTCCATTCAACGTCTGATCAACAAAGTGACGTCTTGCGAGACAATCGCCTATAATACCAGCCCAAACATTTAACATGAATCTTCGCTGATCTCCCCTTTCTACATGAGCAAGTTGGTTTTCAATAGCCCACTGATGTGTCTTATGTAAATTCACTATTTCATCGCGTGTAAAACCAGCTTCATCAGTAAATAATATGCTATTAATGAAAGTATTATCATTTTCATATTTATGTAAAATAGTATTACACATATTTACGCGTAATACCTCATTACCATCATAAAAAAGGGTGCTGTAGATTTCACCATTCCTTCTGCAACGGTAATTTGCTAAGTACTGACACCCGAGTTTTCTTCTATCGTTTGAATTATTTTTTCTTCTGCCTCAACCATTCTAACGGACTTGGCTCTTCAAGTGTCATATTTGCGATGCGTAAATGAACCTTGTTCACCAAGTCTTCTATGAACACTCACAAAGGTTTGAGCATGTGGAACATTTCGGTCAGGGTGTGGTTGTATGTAAAGCCTACGTGCTTCTTCTGAATTTCCATTTGCTCTCCCGTAGCAAAAGTGCATGTACCGACATTCTACATTCGAATTTTGATAAGCCATTTTTTAAATAAGAAATAAATTACTTATGTTGAACAAGTAGACAAGCTTTTCAAACTGAGAAATAGATTAAATGTAAAATTTCATTTTTACTGATATTAATGAAAGTACCTTGACTACGACATTTAAATCATAATGAATAAAACTTTAATATGGATTTGCGGCTAAACGGTATAATGTATCGATTTGAAGTAGGAGGACATTATTTGAAGCACATTCCATCGGCTTAAAGATGGCTCAATTTTGACAATTCCTTCCAAAATAAAAAACTTTTCACGGAAAGAAGTTTTCAGCTGTAGGTAAAATGCCCTCTGGTGGCAACTTAAATAAACATTTTTACCTTTGGATAAGAGCGTCCATTACCTTAAACTTGTGTGTCAAATATACAGTTGATCCGTAAGGAAATAAATTAAATATTCCCAAAATTTAAAATTAAAAATGCAACTTTGATCAGTCGTTACTAGGAAACCATTGAGATTTTGACATTTTCTTAAATGATTGGCTACCATTATTGTTTCAAGTAGAATCACATCCTAAAGTTTCCTGACGTTGTTTCCGAATACCTTATACAGTGTGTCCCAGATTCGCTTCTCTATATAGGGATCTCGGCTCCTATTATACCTACAGCAAAGGTTAAATGGGGAAAGTTTTAGAGGAAACTTATTGCATTCGACATCTGGATTCAGATTTACGATCGATCATTAAGTTTGAAAATATCGGCGAAAAACCGAAAATGGAGGATTTCGTTTTTCGCCAGTATATCCAGAGACTGGAAATTTTAGGCTCTTTCCAAAAATCGAAAAATCCAATATGGCGGCCATAAGAAAAATGAAAGTTGAGGCGGGTTGCGGGTTAACGAAAAACAATGAAGACGTGTCGTATACGCCCTCTTATTTGTCTAAAAAATGTGTCCGAATAATGTCACATTTTGACAGCTGTCAAATTTACCGTTCTGGCCAAAAAGGAAATCCGCCATTTTCGGTTTTCCCCAATATTTCCAAAAACAATTGATCGATCGTAAATCTGAAGCCGGATATCGAATGCAATAAGTTTCCTCTAAAACTTTCCCCATTTAACCTTTGCTGTAGGTATAATAGGAGCCGAGATCCCTATATAGAGAAGCGAATCTGGGACACATTGTATACCATTAAAGACGGAAAAGTTTAAACCCCCGTATCATGAAAACGGGGTATTTTCGGACCCATATTTGTATGAACTTTTTTTCATATTTTTAGATCTAGAATCTGACCTAAAAATTTTCCTCACAACATTCTGTTACACCCTCTATAAATCAGTTTGCGTTTATGTTTCACAGCTTTTTACACCAAAAAAGTAAAACCAGGTTCTTCAAACAGTTAAGATGTTATATATGAGGTTTTTTATACTGGCTTTTAAGTTTCGAAACCCATGTTATTCTACTCGATAAAAAAATAACTTGGATGAAGGCTTAGTTTATGATAGCTATAACTGGAAGGAATGGTTTTTTCCAGAGTTTATATAATATAGAATATCTTTTAAACGATTAGGGACACTATTTTCGACTCCAGGCTTTAGATGTATGATCTACGACATAAGACCAGCTCATCTACGCTTACTAATATTTAAAAAATTGTGTGTGAACGTATATGTTTGTACTATTATTACTGTTAGTTTTAAGTATTATTTTTATCTGTGATTGTAATTTTAATACCCATCGATTTGTTTATCTCGTTTTGCTGCCGTGATCTTCAATTTTATATAAATATCGATTGTTCAGATGTTTTAATTTTTATCGGCTACATCCCTTATCGAGTTTGGTAAGGATATTTGGTGCCTACTGTGTCAGCTTTTGCCGTAAAGATGTGTCTGATAATATGTCTGTGAAATTAAATTGAAAAATTTCTTCAAAACATTTCAACCTAACGAGAATCATACAAATCTATTATATAAAACTGTTAGGTACTAAATTAGAAGGTTAAGCCAACAGTAGGCCCGTGGAAACTAAAAATAAATATTTTAGCAAGCACGAGGTTTACAGAATCTGATAGGTATTTGCGTAAGTATATTAACTAGTTGAATTAATAGTTTGCGTACAATATCAGGGATCGACCCTATTTCAAAAAGGGAAAAGACTATTTTTATTTATACCGTTTTGCCCGTATGGCTAGTTTTGTTTTTTTTTTATAGTACTGAATTAAATTTAGTTTTAGTTATTATCATTATTGTAATAATAAATTAAATTTCGTACAACGGCTCGACCAGACCGCAAAATATAACCACCTTCAGTCCGAGTTGTCCCATTTGCATAGGATCAGTGCAAATTGGAGCTTTTTTAAAACACTGACTCACTGGCCGACAAAAAAAAAATTTTTTGTTGTAACACAAATCAGAATTTCATAATCTAATAGAACGGACCTATCCAAATACGAAAATGACAAATAGAAAGTTGAAGCACGTAGGGTTTTCTTGTTAGGGTTGTAGAACCATATCGAATGTTACGATACTTAATATCTATCTATATCTATCTATCTATTTATAAAGTTACGAAATCCTCTGTTTAATATTGAAGATAAAAAGTGGGATTTAAGAGGTGATATTTATTTTTAATTTCGAAAGAACGTCACACATATTTATGGGATCCATATGTTGATTATTACGTAAAAATGATAACGTAAGTTAAATAATAATGTAAATAATCTTAGAGGTTATGCAAGATAATTCATAGTCATTGGTGGGGGTTAGCATAGGATAATGATACAAATAAACGTCTATCTAGGTCAGAAGAATCATTTCGAAAACATGAATTAATTATTTTAAATAACATTCAGTAATATCTGCACAGAAAAAAATCGTATTTTAATAGCTCATAAAAATTATTTGTTAAATTTTGATTTTAAAATAAAACCTTATATTTTGGAATTTTCTAGTTTAGAATTCATTATAAAGATGGATTATTTAAAATCCTTGCTAAGAATGAAATATAGTGTTGATTTTTCTTCTCACACGGGAACATTTTTGAAATATTACGTTATCAATAGACAGTTTTTTAATATATATAGAACTGTATTTCATGAAACATGGATTTTTATAACCACCTTTAATTTAAGCTCCAAATATCTGTTATAAAATATAGTCATCTGTATTGATAATTATTTTTTGTTAGTTTTTATGGGCATAATTATATGGTAAACCTTGGAAGCAGTATTGTGGTGAACGTTGGGTAAATGCTGGACACTTAGTTGGTCCCAAGTTTTATTAGGACACTAAAACTGAAGGTGGAGTTTTGGCTCAGATCTAACCTACACTAAGCGGTCTTAAAAATATGCTGTGTATATATACAGGGTATCCCAAATAAAATGGTCTATTAGAAGTTTCTAAAGATCTCAAAACGATATCCATTGGTTGTGGCCATGGGACACCCTGATCTTCATTTTAAAAGTATTTTTGATAATGCAGGGTTGCCGGATCCCCTTGAACCAGATATGAACATTGGTTTTTTAAATGGAATACCCTGTATATTATTACATTTTTGGTTTCTTCATAATAATTTGGAAGTTCTATATGTAACATGCTATACCTATCTTGTGCTGTTTTGACAATAAAAATTATTTGAAAATTTGGCATCAAACAGGTCTGAATATAAATATGTTTTTTTTTTTTTCGTAAACAATTTGAATGAAAATCTGAAATGTCTGTTACAGTTCCTTATTAGGTTGTTGTAGCATTATAAGATATGAGATTTAAATTGTCTGGTTACAAAATAATGCGTTTTTAATAGAACATTAAAATAGGGGTTATTCAAAATTTTTAAATGGTATTTTATTACTTCTGTAAATTGGGGATTTTATATCTATCTTCGATAGTTTTGGACGAAATTTAAGAATTTCTTTAATTAAAACTTTTTTGGTAGTAGGCTAAATCAAATTTATAATACATTTGACAATATGCATGTATTTATGTCGATAAAATGGCTAATTTACATTATTCAAGTTCAGAAAGTCTAAGTTTATTTTAAATTCATGGGGAGTGTGGAAGAATTGTATATAGAACTTGTTGAAAATTTAATGAAATTCATCCTAACTCAGTTACCATGACTCCAAAAAAGTTCAGAGGGATAGAAGCAAATTTTGTCAATTATAATGCTGTGAGAGCACCCAGAACCGAGAACTAGTATGTCACAGCTAATGAAGAAAATGAGGCAAACGTACTTTTGTGCATTTCCTCACGTTTCAATTGCTTCCGCAGAAAACTATTGGGGTATATCACGTATGTTGATTGACAGAATTTTGCATAAACACAATATGCGTAATTACAAAGCGATCGTGCTTCAAGCTCTTCAACCTAATGATCCTCCAAAGCGTCTCCAATTTTGTGAAATGCTTTTGATTCGCTCACAAGAAAACCCAATTTTTCTAAAAGATATTATTTGGACAGATGAAGGCAAGGTTTTAAAACAGCGAATAATTAATAGAAGAAATCTTCATTTTTGGGTAGCGAAAATCCCCATTTCGTCAGAGAAAGAAATTTCCTATATAAGTTTAGTATTAATGTAGTCTGTTTACTAATGGATAACAAAATTGCTTTCTACCTTTCGAACTGTCCGAAATTGCTTTTACCAATTACATGAATCACCAGCCCACCCTCAGATGCTATTCAACATGTTTGAAGCCAGATGGATTGGCCGAGAAGGTCCATGGAAATGGCCTCCGAGGTCTCCAGATTTTACCCCGCTAGATTTTTATCTCTGGGGTAAGATTAAAGAAATAGTGTATAGAATACCGGTCACAACCAAGGAAGATCTAGAATATAGGATAAAAACAGCTCTTCTCTAGATGGGGAAGCAATCAGAAAGAATAATCGTGTTATCACCACGATTCATGAGTGTTTAAGAGCCAACGGAGGGCATTTCAAACCATTTAGCTATTAAATACCTAAATTTATTTGTGTTACTGCATAGTTTTAATTTTGTTTATTATTTAGGTGGGTAATAAAGGATTTATTTCACAATTTTCATTTTTCCTTTTAAATATACATATGCAAAATCAGAAATTTCTTTGATAGATACAATAGACATGCATAATGTCAATTTTTTGTTAAATTTATTCATATTTCCATTTAGATTTTTTACGAAAAAAAACATATTTTTATTCAGACCTGTTCGTTGCCAAATTTTCAAAAAATAATTTTTATTATCAAAACGGTACAAGAGGTATAGATCTGTTACACAAACAAACTTCCAAATTGTTATGGAGAAACCAAAAATGTGATAATATTTAAAAACCCAAAGTTCATTTCTGGTTCAAGGTGATCTGGCAACCCTGCAGTAATATTTTTAAAATGAAGATCAGGGTGTTTTTTTCGATGTCGAGAAAACCTCTAATAGGCCATTTGATTTGGGATACCCTTATATATATTGTATTAATTTATGTCTTGCAATATGCCTAGTTATATAGTTACAGATATGAGTATCATAGACGTGTGTTTGTCAAAGAAAATTATTTGAAAAAGGTAGTCATTAATTAGATAATTTTTTTTGTATAAATATCTTAAAGAATAATAAATAAAACTCACTGGAGCAGTGGCTATAACCCACCGTCCACCTTTTTTTTGGCAAATACACAATACTTTTAATTTAACTCGATATTAGACATGTCAAGGTTAAAGTTTTATGGCTTGATAAGAATATTTATGGGTCGTAATGTGTTAATAACATGTTAAATTTCACGTGTTTTTTCATATCTGATATCTTTTGACTCGACATATGGGTTAGGTATTACAATATAGTAAATAAGACGCGTTAAATTTAACGCGTGAGTGATGTCAGGAAAAAACTGCGTTTCACAGTGACATTAATTAGTTTTCTGTTTTTATTTTTAAATACACTATTTCTGCTTCATTTAAGTATTTTTTCTTTTACTATGTAAATTTGAATATACAGTGTTCCTCGTGATGATTTTCCACAATAAAATATATTAAATTTTATAGTAAGATTTTTTATTCTAGTATTTGTTCCAGTCAGCCAGCCTTAAGGTTGCTCCCAGAAGAAATATTTTTTAAATTACTCTAGATTTATACATATGCCCTAGTTTAATTATCTTGTGGTGTAAATATCCCTAAAATTGTCCCATAGAAGGCAGAACATGGTCTAAAGTGCCTTGATCAAATTGGAAAAAAAAGATAGAGCAAATATTACACGAATTAAATGTGTATTATGTATTTAAATAATGAACCGGGTGTCTGGATTTGGTTACAAAAGCAGGGTATCTCGCTTATTTTTAAGGATAGAACCTTGCGGTTTTCACGAACCTGAGCTAATTTTTTGTGAAACTGATGAGGCCGTAAACAAAATTTTCATAGCCTTCTTCGTTTATGAGTTACAGGGCGAAACAGAAAATTTTGCATTTTGGGACCCCCCTCGTATCTCGGTTATCCTTTAACTTAACGGAAAGGGAAAAATTGCTGCTTATGCAGTTTTTTACGCTGGATCCAGTGGCGTAGTCATATTTTTCATTTGAGTTGTTATTTTTTAGATATGACCCAAAGTTGTGTTTTTTTAAAGGGGACACCCTGTATATTTGTCCAGAAATTGATTTGTCCTTTTAAAAGCTTCTCAAAAATAAATAATAGTATGGGTCTATTTTAATAAACAACAAAAATCCTAATTTTTATAATTATCATCCCAAATTTTGCAGTAGGCCATGCAAAACAATGCTGCCTTTTATTTAAAGTCGTTAACAATATCTACATCCTAACAATAAATCAAAATAAATATGCAATTAAATCTATTTATCAAAATATGTATTGATAATTTCGCACCAAAAAAGTACCACCTACCTAGATTTATGTAACACAAGAATAAGCAAGAATAAGAATTAAGCAAAATAACGGGATGATTTTGTAAATAGCGAAAATTTTCTCTTATTGCATTTCCTAAATCTTGGACATTATCATAGTGGTCTTTGTAAATTCTATTTTCCAGATATCCCCATAGAAAGAAATCTAAAATCGACAAATCTGGGGACCTAGGGGGCCATCTTATAGGTCCATTTGTTCCGATCCATTGATTGGTAACATTATTGTCCAGAAATAATCTCGTCATTCCAGAATTGTGTGCAGGAGCACCGTCCTGTTGAAAATAAATTTCGTTAATTTGCGCTAGAGGAACATCGTCAAGTAATTCAGGTATAGCTGCCTCTAAAATTTCTATATAGCGATTGGCTGTTAGATTTCCCTCAAATATATAAAATTTTATCTGTGTTCCTACTATGAAGCAGGACACATTTAGACCAAACCTACCCTGCTGTCTTCTGGGAAATATTTGGTGTTGATTTTCCTGGGACCAGAATCTACTATTGTGCCTATTGAGTATATCAGAATTACTGAAATGTGCTTCGTCTGACCATATAACCTTCCTTTCAAAATCTCTAACCATATCGCATCTTTCTCGAAACCAATTGCAGAAGACTACCCGACGCTCTGCATCCCCTGGCTGTAAGTGCTGCACGAGCCTAAATTTGTATGGGTGGTATTTGTGCTTTTTTAGAATTTCTTGAACTCTAGTTTTTGGAATCCCTATGCTGTTTTCCCTGGCCCTACAAGAGTTTGTAGGGTAAGCTTCTGCATTAGCCAAAACCGTAATCTCCTCAGCCTCCCGATTTTCTTTATTATATGTTTTCGTACGAGGTTTGATAAATGATCCGTGATTAAGTAAATTCTTCTTTATCCGATAAAAAGTGGATATATTAGGTTGCCTCCTTTCTGGGTATCTAAATAAAAATTAAGCAATAGTATTTTAGCATACCTAAAAATTAACTATTTGCGTGTTAAAATACATCTCAGAAGCCGCTTCAACATTTTCATTACTTAATATAAAACAAGCTAACATATCGTACTTTTCATAATGTTCGAAAGTTTGGTTTTCTTCCATAATAATACAAATATATTTTTACACAATAAATAAATACAAAAAACTAGCGCTATATTTTATATACGCGTACAAAATTGGGAAATGTCATTTGCTTCCAAGAAAACAAAAGAAAACGGCATCGTTTTGCATGGCCTACTGTAAAATTTAGGATGATAATTATAAAAATTAGAATTTTTGTTGTTGTTTATTAAAATAGACCCATACTATTATATATTTTTGAGCTTTTAAATTTAAAAAAACAACTTTGGGTCGTATCTAAAAAATAACAACTCAAATGAAAAATATGACTACGCCACTGGATCCAGCGTAAAAAACTGCATAAGCAGCAATTTTTCCCTTTGCGTTAAGTTAAAGGATAACCGATAACAAAATGCAAAATTTTCTATTTCGCCCTGTATCTCATAAACGAAGAAGGCTATGAAAATGTTGTTTACGGCTTCATGAGTTTCACAAAAAATTAGCTCAGGTTCATGAAAACCGCAAGGTTCTATCTTTAAAAATAAGCGAGATACCCTGCTTTTGCAACCAAATCCGGACACCCTGTACATTACAAAATTAACATATTAAGATAATCTGCAAACCATTTGCATTATAAGGTTAATACCTTATAATGCAAAAATAACTATAAGAAGTTTAAGAAGCTGAAACAAAACATTTCTAAACAGTGCGGCATAATAATAAACGTAACGTGGACCTCGTACGTCCAAATCGACCCTCAGCATCAGATAGAGCTTGCTCTGAAAGTCGGTACCTACAGAGAAGACCTCCAGGTTTCTTGGATACCTCAAATATAAAGTGCGGGCAAATTTTATTAAAGAAACCTAAAGTTCAAAGCATAACAAAGATACCAACACCTCATTGAGTCTGAACGGTCCCCGGCATCATATACAGGGTGACCCAGAAGATCGGTAAAGAGCGGGAAAATCCCTCAGTCTCATCCCTGGCTCCCAGTGTTTAAAATCGAGGGTCCTGACTGTGATTAGACATCGTCCCCTGCTTTTAGCCTACCAATTAACCTTAGAATGATGAGATACCTAGTGAAGAATACTATTGAATGCCTCTAAGAGGTCTTAAAACGACAGTTTGGCATTGCCATCCTCCCCTGGTTTGAAAGGTCTGGCGTTTCAATATTTATATATATATATATATATATATATATATATATATATATATATATATATATTTTTTTTTTTTTTTTTTTCTGGGTTCGGTTAACAATGATAACAAAATTTTTCACGTTAAATCAACGCCCATTGTGTTGAGCTTGAGCTAAAAAGTTTTTTTTTCCAATAAAACGTTGATTTTTATGTCTATGTAAATATTTTTACTGTGTTTTGAGTAAAAAAAAAACTTTTTAGGAATCAGGAGATTTCAAATAAAAATCTTGATAAAGCTCAACACAATGAGCGAAACGTTGATTTAATGTGAAAAATTTTGTTTTCATTGTTAACCTAACCCAAGAAAATAAGGTCACACATATAAATATATGGTTAAAGAAATGTATGTATATATATATATATATATATATATATATATATATATATATATATATATATATATATACGACGCCTAAATTCTGTGGGTCGCAGCCGGAACTCTCCGGAGCCCCAATAGGTGGCGCTAAGTGTTATGCTTAGCCCGTGGAATTTTTCTACTTTGAAAGACGTTTTCGTTTTTGATTGTCTCATCGATGATCTTTAAGCATTTAAGATCTCCCTGGATACAAGCCTGCCTGATGAGGGTATATAACATTAAATATTTTTGCTTTTCTATATATATATTATATATATATATATATATATATATATATATATATATATATATATATATATATATATATATATATATATATATATATATATATATATTTATTTTTTATTCCAGAATACAGATGGCTCTAGTTACTTTCTATCAATTAGTTGATTCACTGTAATTTAGTACCAGTCAGCAGAGAATCATCAAATTGAATTACACTCTATTCAAACTCAAATTCATTTGTGGAACCAACAATGGAGCCAGTGATGCATCCGAACCTCACCCGAAAGAATTATGTGTGTCAAAATTTTTACTCTCTCTTGGGACTAGTCGCCTGATCTTTAAACATTGACTAGAAATCGAGATTCATTAAAATAGCTTTTTACTTACTGGATATATACCTGAGTAGAGGAACCCCTCTTTAGGAACGGCCAACCTTCCACCACTTTAGGAATGACCTTGAGCTGACCAATCAGATGTCACGAGCTGGCCAATCATGTAGTTACGAGCTGACCAATAACGCCACACGATGAGCTGACGTCATCGGATGAATGTCATGTGTCGAGTTCGATATCAAATTAAAGGGAAAAAAATCGTGAGTTCTTTTTGGCACACGGATGGTTTAAAAGGTGTGATTGGTGTGAAGGGTGAGGATTAAGGGATATTATCAAATTAGTATAAATATGTTTTTTTAAATCGGATTAGAGTTTACTTCTTTTAGGAATCGGTGATCTTCCTCCACTTTAGTAATGACCTTGATCCGACCAATCAGATGACAAGAGCTATTAAAACAGCTGTTGAAACGGTTTTTTGAAACGGGGCTGTTTTAGAAAAACAGCTTCAAAAAGCTTTTTGAAACGGATCTGTTTTAGGAAAACAGGTTCAAACGGCTTTTTGAACAGATCGTACCATCTGATTGGTCAGCTCAAGGTCATTTCTATAGTAGTAGGTCAGACGATCCTAAAAAGAGGTAACCTCTACTCTCCTGTCTAAAAGCACTTCGTATTTACGTTTGATTTGTAATTGAGGATTTGCAGTAAGAGGAAAATGAGGGAAATCTAGGTTTAGGTGGTTCATATTTTTTAGCTCAACTGATCCGTGCTGGTCCTGAAAAATAGTTATAAAGTTCCAAAAATATGTATGTCGTTCATTGATGAATCGGTTAAAGAACCCAGGGCTGTAGCTAGACTCTGTCGATGGGGGGTTTGGAATTAACATACAGAGTTATGAGATTGATTTTTTTTTGAAAACTATATAACATGGGTCATCACTTGATGAGCTATTCCTTGGCAAAAAATAAGATGAAGACATTATATACAACTGCTTTATTTTTAAGATACAGTCTGTTAATTTTATTATTTTGTTATTTCCCTGTATTTTCTTATATTGGAATGAAACTCTGTGCAGTTAAATAATATACAGACATTCATTGTTTATGATACATTCTTGTAAATATATTACCGACCAGTGGCGCGCAAAAGATTAATCATAATGCACTGTTTTACCATTTTTCGGTTTTACATTATTTTGTCTTGCCATTTTCGGCAACTCCATATATGGCATTTATTATCTGATTCATTTTACATTAAAAAGGCACTCTTAGCTCGACAAATTTAAGCGGTAATCTAAAATTTATATTTATGGAATTAACAACTTGGGTTTGCTTTATAGTTTTTAATTGTGTTGTTCTTTAACAGTAAGGTCTACAGCCCTAATTATTACAAGTGTGAAAAATAATTGTTACCGGCAGTTAAGCATTGATACTTGTTTTTAATATGCACTCTTTAATAATTTTACTAAGAATAAACTCGAACATTTTGGATTGGACTTATCGACTTGAGCAAGCCGTACTTTTTTTTTCGTGTAAAATTAATCAGAGAATACATGTCATATATCAAATTGTGTATATAACATTTTCACAGGTTTCATGAAGCACAATTTAAGAAAACCTTAATTATTTAAATTTTCGCTTAAACAACGGAGGAGGGGTTAAACCTCCCTCCTTTTCTACAGCCCTGGAAAAAACCTAATAAAAACAACGAGGCACGTACTGATAAAAGTTAATATTAATAACAATGAGTTAGGATTCAGTTGTTGACTTTCTCCCCTTTACTCCTAATCAGACGTGACCTTCATGATTTTTTTTTTATTTTGACAGTTAAAGTTATTTCTGTGGCACTAGTAAATGCTTAAGAAGGAGGTTCCGAACTTTTTTGACCAGACCTTGGTTTTTCAGGTTTCTTTCTGCGGTAATTTTGGTATTCGTCTAGCCCCTGGATAATTTGCTTAACTTAGGAGCAAGATTTTTCCCTTGTGAATACATTTCTTGCTTTAACAAATCGGCATGACGTTTTCTTTATAAAATAGTTTAAAATAAGCTTTAATAATGCTTTTATACAGTGTAAACATTCTTGTTTTTAATACACTTCTCATCAAAATTAGCGAATATTGTAATATTTAAGAAAAGTTTGATGTTCGATATTTTTCTAACCGCTAACCGGTGTTATAGGTACTTGTGATTTTTGCCAAGGATTCAAAACACCCTGTAGAGAGAACTGGTATGTTCAGTAGTTCGCCGCAAAAGTCACGTTATAGCGCCATCCTTTATAGGTATTCTGTTTTTTTATTCATCTTTTTATGTTTACTTTTAGTGGAAATATACGGTTTTTTATCCCTGTAGGTTTTTTATCTAACAAAAATTCCAACACTTCATTTTAATTGAATTTAATTTTAAATTAACAAATTTACAATAAATATGAACAAATTAAACAACTTTCACTCAATAACGAGTATTCCCACCTCTTGCGGTGATCACAGTTTGACAGCGTCGTGGCATGCTTAAAATTAGCTGGGGTTACTCTTCTTCCCATCGTATCCCATAAATGTTCAATGGGGTTCAAGTAAGGGCTCCGAGGCAGCCAATCTATGGTGTCAATGCCTACCTCTTGAAGATGATCTTGCACAACCCTAGCTACGTGAGTATTAATACTAATGACATCTGTGATGACATTTCAAGCCGGGATACTTCAAATTTCAAAGCATTCTAGATGTTCCGTTTTTATGGGCATAATAGAAATACGGATAAAACATTGCTAATGATAATAAACTAATATTGCTGTATTTTCTTTAAAAACAAAGATACGTTGATCATCCAAAAAACAAAATGTTTTTAAAGAATCAGGCTTCAAAGTTACCGATATACAGTTTAAAAATTGCTGGCAGTTTATGCTACAGGGTGTTTCAAAAATTCACTAAAAAACATATGCGTTGACTTCACCCTGTATCTTATTCAGTAGTCAATTTTATTTTGTATTATTATCATGAAATCATTTTTGAAATAATATAAAGACAAATTTTTAATTATTCCAACTATAAATAATATATTTTTTTGCAAAAAGGATCTTTTTTTCATTATCCCTAACTTTTTTCCATGTGTGTATTTAAATTATAAAAGCGTTATAAACTTATTAACTGATCAACATAGTCCTAGTTTTCTGTACGAAGGAATTTGCACTGTGATCAATTGTTTTTAATCCTGTTAATTGGCGTGCAATCAGTTTCAATTTCTGTTCCATCTTACATAAAGCGTATTTAATTAGTTGATATTTCAAATACATATAGCAACTAAAAAAAGCTCAAAATATATGTACTAGTTTAGTTTTGTATATACTGTCAACTGTAAGTTTGATGTAGTTCTTAAAACACGCATATATTTGCTAGGAGGGGATCAGTAACTTCAATATTCAATACCAGTAAAAAATTAAATATCTTTATAAACAATAATTAAGGTTTTAAAAATGTTTTCCTGTGATTTTTTATACTTAATCGAATGGTCACTAGTTGAGCATCATAGGAAATTATTATTTGTGTTTAATATAGGGATTATTTTGGCATATTTATTTAAGAATTTTTTTTTTGTTAACCCTTTGGTAATTCGTGTCAGAAATGTTAATTAAGAAAGTCCGCGTTATCCAAAATCTAACATAATAAAATACAAAAATGTTATTTTGCGTAAGAGTAAAAACGTCTCATTTTGCATGATACGAAGAAAAAGCCACTATTGGAAAAAACATTTTCTTGAAAAATAAATAAGGTTCACGTTTTCAAAAATGTAATTTGTTGTTTTGTGTAAAAAACATACCTCGTTTAAAATTTTCTCTCAAACGTATAAATATTAAATATGTTTTGAAATAAATCCCAAGCAGAAATACAAGATTTTCCTTACAACATTTAATATTAAGAGTATTCGTTTTATCACATTACTTTTTCCCAAGAAATCAGAAATTCCTTCAGATATCTAAGGAAGCAGTTGTGTTGAATTTTGATTTTTTTACTTCTTAGTTTAATTCTTTTTGGCTTAATTGAATGCTTGTATGATATAAAAAATACACTTGAATAAGACGTATTTTTAATTACAATTATTTAATTAATTTTGATAAGAACTATTTTACATTAAATGATAATTATTATATGAAATAAAGACATTGACAAGTACTTCGTTAAGTGTCATTATTATTTTAGAAACTAGTAGGTACTCTAGTAATGTGATAAAACTGATACTCTTAATTTTAGATGTACAGCACAATATGATTACTTATGTTTTATCCAGAAAAATGGCTTTTTAATACATTTCTAGCATTTTATTAAAGTAGGGCATGAAATCCTAACGATAAAAGGAAGAAAAAGCGGTTGACAAGTTCGAATGAATGTATTTATTTATTTACTAATTATAATAAATGTTCAAACAAATTACCTCCTTTTTCTAAACGGAAGTACGCCCGTCTCACGGTAGACTCCAAAATATGACTTAACATTTCAGGAGTAATTGTGTTAAATGCTGCTCGTACTGATTCCTTAAATACCTCATTTTGTATGTAGCCCCACAAGAAAAAGTACAAGGGAGTTAGGTCCGGGGACCTTGGAGGCCAAGGTCTCACTGTAAGTCCCAATGTATCTTCCTTTAAACCGTTCAGCTAAATATTGGCGAACTTCTATGGAGTTATGGGCTGGAGCACTATCTTGTTGGAACCAACAGCCGTGTACAGCGCCTAACGGTATATTATCTAATGCATCTCTAAATCGTGCCTGAAGATACCTCTCGGAAATTAATGAATTGTGAAAGAAAATAGGACCTATAATCTTGCTACCAAAAATCCCACACCAAATATTAAATCCAAAGCGATCTTGATGTCTTGATGGTCTATTTACACTTGGATTTCGTTGTGACCAATAGTGAGTATTGCGCCTGTTAAAAATACCGTTATTGGTTACCATGCTTTCATCAGACCAAATCACTTTATAAGGAAAATTAAGACTGTCTTCACACATCCTGGTATACCACTCACAAAAATGTCTACGTCGTTCATCGTCACCCGGTTTTAATCCTTGACATATTCGGAATTTGTAAGGTTTAAATTGATTTTTCCTTAAAATAAATTGAGCTGTAGATTTAGCTACCCCGTCTGGTCTTCAATTTCTCTGGTGGAAGTTTGCGGATTTTCAATAATAGATTGTAGAACGTTGTATTGGTTTTCTTCATTGGATGGTTTTTGTCGGGATAATACAGGCTTTTTAAATGATAAATACACTTGTCAGGTTGTCTCCGCTCTGAGTATTTGTTAGAATACATGCGCTCGGCTCCTACACAATTTCTTTGGCATAAAATGTAGCAAGATAGCATATCACATTTTTCTTCGTTTGTAAAATTACCTCCATCCATTGTAGAACAAAATAAATTACAAAACGACAACAACAATAACATTACAAACATTTACTTGTTTGAATATTTGTTAAATAAAGTAATACATACATTCGAACTTGTCAACTGTTTTTTTCTTTTTATCGTTAGGATTTCATGGCCTACTATAATAAAATGCTAGAAATGTATTAAAAAGCCATTTTTTGGATAAAAACATAAGTAACCATATTGTGTAGTACATCGTTGAATTCGCAATGAAAAGCGCAATCTAATACTGGGTGAACTTTTTTTCCCTACCATAAGAAAAATCAAAATTGATGGTGGTTTCATCGAAACGAAACATTGTAATGAAAATTTGCTAACGTCACCTTGTACAGCTTAAAAAGTGAGAATGAAAAAGTGTTTTCCGTTTTTTCAAATAGCTTCAAAAGAAAATTAAAACGAAATCGCAATATTTCGGTTTTTCTCGGAATTTCCGGAACGAAAAAATTTATAAAACGAAATACGCAACTTTTGTCTATCTTAACCGGCACTATATCTCTTACCGTTTCTGAGATCCCCATGCTGTGCATCCTTATCTTGGACACATATATATATATATATATATATATATATATATATATATATATATATATATACAATACACACACACATATATATATATATATATATATATATATATATATATGTGTGTGTGCGTTTTCATTCCGGGTGTACATCCGTTCACTACTGTCGTTCTGAAAAGAACAGTTTTGCTGACGTTTCGCCAAAATGATATATATGTATATATATAATTAAGTATAAACGATATTATCGTATGATGTTTAATATATAGGGACCATTCTATTAATAAGAATATAAAAAAATATTTGTGTTTCGGCAAGAATTTGCAGATTTGCACTTATTTGTTAAAATACGTATTGTACATTATATCCTTTGTTTACTAATGCAATAAATAACAAGCAATTTTTGCTGGAGGCAGTTTGATTTGTAATTTCGTTTAATAGCAAGATGTTTCCTTTAGTTGTGTAAGCAAGATTTTTCCTTTAATTGTATAATATAATTGTAAATGTATTGGGGTAAATAAATGGCTTTAAAATGTAATAAAATAATGTTTTGAATATTTTAGCTGTTTTATTTCCATTTGATGGTGCTATCAATAACATCGTTTATAAAAGGAAACTAGTTGGCTCGGCAGACCTTGTTCTACCTTTTCCGTTAGATAGCACGATAAGTTTCCCGTGGAATTATAAGAATATGTAACTTTGTAATTTTGATTGGAATCTGCTAAAATTTTGATTGGAATCCAAAATGGCGGCTTAATAAAATTTTAAAAATTCAGCCTTAAAAAACTACTTATTGTATTGATTTCAAATTTTGCACAATAATTAATTATGGTATAGGGATGAACTGGTAAAATTGTGGTACGAATTTAAGAGGTCGGAATAAAATGGCGGCCAAATAAAAGGTTTTTAATTGTAAAAACATCACCATGTTTTATATATATGCTCGTTTAAGAGTCCCTTGATGCCAAAAAATATATGTTTTATCAATTCCGTCGATCTGGAGGGTGAGATAAACTGAGAGTACACACTTAATTTTAAACATAAATAAAAAAAAAGTAATAAAACCAATAAATGAGTATACTATTGGTAACATATCTTAGGTATGACACATTTGTTACAAGAAAAACGTATGCAAATGCGTACTCTTAGCAATAGTGGTTTCAAAGAGTGTGCCCTACTGAACCTAAAAGCACGCACTAGCAAAAATAGAAATAAAAACAGATACATAACAGTAATATCAAAGATAAACTCTATCATGTAAGTAAAACAAAGTTAACAACTGGATTTTTGTAAAAAGTGCAAAAAATGCGTACTCTAGGAACAATGGTTTCAAAGAGCACGCTATGCTGAACTTAAAAGTACCAACTAGAAAACAACAACGCAATTCTCAACTATTTATGAAACAGGAAATAAAATAACCTAGATTATTGTATATTAGTTCGGGTATAGGTCGCATTTGAAACCCCTCGTTCCGGAATAATCAGTAAACGCTTCGTGCTACCAACGTTTACACTTAATCCATTCTGATTCGTTGTAATTTTCATGGAACAAAGGACAGAGATCATCGCCATCGAACTGGGTTACATTCTTACGTACAACTTCTATTAAAGTTTCTTTTTGATTGTTTTTTTCCTACATCCTCCATTCCATCGCCCAATACATTTTTCACAACATTTTTTTGGATACAATTTTATCAGTCAACCAAGCTTTATAAGGCGTTGATGTCAAAATTTCTGATCATTTATATTATATTGAATAAAGCTTTGGGCAAAGCAATAATTAAGATCGGTGTTACACTTGATGATTTATAGTTGTTTATCTAATATCATCACTTGCTGACATATTCATTTCTATTAGGGAGAAGTTTTTAGAAATCTTTATCGTGTTTAGTTTGACTCTTCTCTGGAGTGACCTGAGTTATTATTTTTTAAATCTTGTAAATGCAGTTTCTTGTAAAACAAGGCCAATGGCAGATTATCTTCTTCGTCTGAGGAATAATCTAAAGTACGTTTTTCGATTTGGAGGCCGCTGGTTTCTGCAATTGGCTGAATAACGGGATTTTACAATTCGGGTTCCTGGTGTTCTATGGGGATTTCGGTAACTTCAGCAGAACTAAACTCTTCCTCCGTGAAAATATCTGGATTGTACGAATACAAACTAGTTGCTTGAAATGATTTCTAGCATATGGATATAGTTGCAACCCTCAAATAGGCTTGATTAAATAACATAACTGGGTAATAGGCTTACCACAATTTGCAATCATCCATTTATCACATTCTGACGAAAAAGATTTTTTGAGTGTTACAAAAAATCCCGTGTCCGGAGGTTGCAACTTGTGACTTCCATTGGAGGGGGGGGGGGCAGAGTAAGTAGAATAATGTTATTATCCTTGCAAAAGTTAATTGCAGTCAAAGAACAATGGAACTTTTGTTGGCTTTACAAAATCAATAAAGTGTTTTATCAATTCAAGGAAGAGATCGGTATCCATAAAACCAGAATCAGATATAAGTTTTAATGTTCCCAATGGTGCACCAAAGACGAGTTCTTCTTTCATACATTTTCTGAGAAAAATTAATACAGTAGGAACCCACATTCCAGACGCGCTACAGCAGCAAACTGCTGTAATAAGTTGTCCTCGTTGTGCCGCGACAATCTTTGATACACATTTTTTCCTTTTTGTGCAAAAATCTTCGGAAGTCTGTTTGACGCTGTCGTTAAACCGGTCTTTTCCATATTAAATATACCACGAGGAAGTATCTTATGCTTATAGTAACAGTTGTTCGAATTTTCGAAGAATAGACCAACTTGCATTCGCTTAAAACCATCTGTTCTAGCCAAGTAAGCCAAGCTACATTTTTCGGGCACCCTTAGGGAGATATTTTGACGGGATGTAAAATTGCTAACGCAGTGCCTTCCTGCCATCGTTGTTAATTAAATTGTTAAATCTGTGAGGAATTTTGTTCAACTCTGCTCTTCTCAGCGAAACAGGAATGGTACCCTACAAAAATAGTTCAGAGTAGTTTAAACAAACAAGTGTTAGTTATGGTTAGAACCACAATAGACCATAGAGTCGCAGTGAAGGGTCGGTTTGATCCACTCACTTTTAACCTTACGTTAGTTATGGTTATCTCACTTCTCGAAGTCTCTTTCTTAAACTAGCTTCATGCACTCCTAACGACTGAACAATAGATAGAAATTTTAATACACGTCGACTTTTCCTTACATATTTAGCCATATTTGCGCACTAAAAATCAAATTTATTCAATTCCTAGCCAAATATTATGCAGGACACGGCGAAGATGGGGACATAAAAGCCGTTATACTTTTTACAGTATGTCTAGTCTAGGCAACCATATATACAGAAACTTTTCATGGCAAAATATAACCTAAAATACAACTTTCAGTATGTAATCCCCTGGATTAGCGGGATTTTCTTTTTGAGAGTTATTGCTTACGTTAAAAAAAAATATAAATTACAAGACACATTTCAATTACTTAACGTTTTTGCCACTAATTTTTCAGTTAACATCACTTTACTTGTCCTAACGAAGGTCGTTCAGCACCAGGGGCGTGCGGTGAAATTTTAAGAAAGGGAAGTAATTTTTAGAAACTTACCTATTTGTAATATAATTCGATTCTTCGATCATTTTTTGCAAATTCGTCAATGACGTCATCATAAAAACGTCGATGCTCCGACATATTTTGGAGAAGTTTATTTTCAATGGACAACAGCGATGTATGCGAAAGTCTCCTCCTCGTTGAATTTCTCACGAAATTTTTTATACGTTTAAGTGTTGAAAAATTGCGTTCTACTGATGAACTTGTGGCAGGTATTGTCAATACTAATTCACATAATTTCGGCACTTCGGTGTAGGCATCTTCCAGCTCCTTGTCTTTTAAAAATTGCGTTAGTTCTTTAGCGTTATTTTTTGCGCTAATGTCATCAGTTTCGTAAATCACTTTTAGTTCAGATCGCAGTAACACTCGGTCGAAGAACTGGCCATAATGAAGAAGAAGAGATTTAAACGCATCTTCTGGAAAAGTTTTTCCTTTAAATGCATCAAAATTGCAGAGCTCGAGGAATTTAAAATCATTTAAATCGTTAAATCTATAGTTTATTTGTTGCTGAATTTGATCGATAATTTCATAAAAGAGGCGTCTGTATGATATTTGAACATCTCCGACCTTGTCTGTTCGAAGACGCTTGGCTTGTGGCTCTACATTTAACGTCATCGTTTTCTCCCAAAATAGGTCAAAGTCATCTCTTTTTTGGCTTAACATGGACTTAAAATCATCCACTTTTTTTAGGCAAAAAGCAATATCATTTGTTTTAGTTTGTAATATATAAAAACATTGTCCGAGAATGAAAATATTTCTGAAAATATGTTCAACAAAAAATTAAAATTAAAATCTCGTTTCAAACAGTCCAAAAATCCCCTCGAACTATTTATTGCTTCTGAGTCCCACGTTTCATTATTTTCTATTATATTCTCAAATAGTTCAATCAGTGATTCACGATTTTCAGATACTGTTAACACAAGTCTTCCATTATAGTTCCACCTAGTAGGAGCTACTTTGGGCAATCGTTTGTCCGAATAGTCCAAAGCTTGTGTACGTTTTGTTGACTTGGAAAAAAAAGCAGCCATGCCACTTAAAGTAACGAAAAATACTTTACACTCTTAAATGTGACTGCTGGACTGGGATAAAACTAAATTTAATTTATGAGTAAAACAATGGGGAAACACAGCACTTGAGAAAGTTTCTCGAACTTTACCTTACAGACCCCCTAATTGTCCTGCCATCACTGCAGCTCCATCATAGCTTTGAGCAACTAATTTTTTCTCTCCATTAATTTCTTTAGTTACGTTATAAACTACGGCATATGATGCATCTGCTGTACGATTTTCGGACACATTCTTAAAACCTAAAAATCGCTCTTGAATACTTCCGTCTGTTTTAACGTAGCGTATTACTATAGATAATAGGCTAAAACTAGTGATATCAGTTGTTTCGTCCAGAACAATAGCAATGAACCGCGCCTCGCCAATCTCCTGCTTAATTCTTTTTAGAATAATGGTTGCAACAGCCAAAATTAAATCATTCTGGATTCGATTCGACGTTCCGCGAAAAACGCTAGACTGCTCTAAATGATTTTTTAAGCAATCATCATATTTAGCCATTAAACTAACTAAATCTTGAAAATTTCCTCTATTTGAAGAAACCCTTGTTTCGTTATGACCTCTAAATCCCAATTCGTGCTGTCCGAGAAAACAAACAACATCGATAAGTCTTCTTAATATTTGCCTATTTTTATCGACTAGTTCATTGTGTTGGCGGTGACTAATTTTCAACTGTTTATTAAGGGCGTGTTCAATTCTGGTTTTGCCGAAGACTTTTTCTTTTATGACGGCTTGCAAATGCGCTTTGGACATAATGTGTCTTTTTACAGCTTTATGGAAATTGTTTAAATCGGAAAAACCAGTTTCATTCCAAAGACCTTTTTCATTTTCAAAAAGTAAACATGGCCAACAAAATAATTTACTTATATTTTCCTACCCTGTTAGCCATTTAATCAAAATATCTAATACAGTTTTTCATTTTTGTGGTTAAATTTTTCATAGGCGGTTTTGCCCTTCTTTTGGAAATTATTTGAATCTTATCAACGAAGTTTATTGTTGAAAATCCGTTTATTATTAAGACACACACCACACATTCACACACACTCTTCTTACTAAATTCTCCAATATTTTCAACGTTATTATCGACAGCCGAAGTTGACGGTATTTGCATATCCACGTCCGTATTATTGTCTTCCATATCGCACCATGCACGACGCGACGTACGTATCACACAACACACGGATAGCCGTTCAAACAAAGAACCTATTCCAACGATAGCTTCCGCCCCCATTTAAAGCACGCGACTAAAATGCAAAAATTGCAAACAGCCGGTGGAAATTTCAATAACCTCTGGCTCGATTCACAGGAAATCAAGCATACAGGACATGGCTGCAGAGAAGCTAGCGCCCCGCATAGGTTCTATTCGATTTCTATTGTGGCTCGGTCGGAGTCAAGGCCGCATTTATTATGGGCTTGATAATTAAGATAATATTTTAGCATTTTTAATATAAACTAAATTAATGGTTTCCTGTCTCAAAAATTACATTTTAGAAGATGTTTTGTAATTTTTTTTGGGGAAGCACTGCTTCCCTTGCTTCCATGGACTGCACCCCCTGCAGCTTTAGTTATTCCAATGGTGTATTAAATTTTATGAAATTACAAAACACTTTTATTAGATATGAACAATATTAAGCCCTGATACGCATAGGAGAGTTCTTCATTAAAATCGTGACAGAACTAAGATATTTAATGTTAGTTATTGTAAATGTATTTTAAAAACGGTTAGTAACTTGAATATGTTGTTGATGCGAAAGCACGCCTGTGTTTAATTATAATGTAATATTATTACAGTAATTAGCTACTGTCAAGGTCTTATAATAAAAATACTAATTTTGCGGAACTTTATAAAACATTACGTAATTTGCAATGAATAAAAATTAACGATAAAACGCAGTTGCTCGAATTAGGACGAAATTACTTATCAAAGTTATCCTCATTAAAGTCTGTGAAATTTGCAGTTGCCGTTTTAACAAGTTGTTCTTCCTTCCACAAGGCGGAAGTGATCTTATGCTCGTCAGACATTAACACTTTATTTCCTTCCTATTACGAAGATGTACAGGGTGCCCTGTTTATTATGGGACACTGTCTTACCTCAGAGACTTTATAAGATAGTAAAAAACGTTAAATTCAGAAGTGCCTTGGGTTTATCTATACAGGGTGTTAATTAATGTCGTCGACATATTTCAGAGGGTGATAGTACTAGACAAAATAGGGAAAAAATATTATATATATATATATATATATATATATATATATATATATATTTGTATTAAGAGTATTGTCTGTGACGGGTGGCTTGTGGGAGGGGAGAATGTTGCGCAGCAGTTTGAATGAGGTGAATTTACTGCTTTACTCTGACTTTCTGTCGAGTGCCTTGGAGAGCTGTACCCAGGTTCATTCCTTGTACACCGACTTCTCCAAGGCATTTGAAAGAGTTAACCACGGGATACTTATAGCCAAACTCAGAAGAATTGGCATATCTGCACCTTTGCTTGACTGGTTGTCCGACTACCTTACCAATCGTACACAAATTGTTCGATTAAATATTTTTAAATCTCGAGAAATTGTACTCCCATCTGGGGTCCCCCAAGGCTCGTACCTTGGTCCACTTTTATTTAACGTTTTTATAAACGATATTGGAGAGTGTTTTCACTTTAGTGAATTCTTGCTTTTTGATGATGGTCTTAAATTTTTTAGGAAAATTGTTTCTCTGGATGATTGTCTTCGGCTCCAGTCTGATCTCTTCACGTTGATAGAATGGTGTCGTTGTAATAGCGTGGAGTTGAACGCCTTCAAGTGCCATACTATGACCTTTTCTCGAAGTCGTGATATTATCAATTTTAACTATACACTCGATGACATTACTCTGGATCATGTGTCTAAAATGATGGACTTGGGGTGAGCTTTGATGGAACACTGAGTTTCTCACAACATGTGGAAAGGATAGTATCTAAATCTCTGCAGATGTTGGGTTTCATTAAAAGGTGTTCCTTTGACTTTCAGAATGGCTATTGCTTTGTTATATTGCACTTTGGTAAGACCCTTGTTAAAGTATGCCTCAGGTGTCTGTAGCCCCAACTATAATATTTATAAAAGCAAGATAGAAAGTGTTCAACATAAGTTCTTCAGATTCTTTGCGTTTAAGATACAAGTGGAACCTGATTATGATTTCTTGGAGTCTTTTCTTAAATTGCCTCCGCTCGATAATAGACGATTGCGTAGAGATCTTAGGATGCTCTATAAAATAGTCATAAACTGTGTTAGTTGTCCTGAACTTCTAAAAAAAGTGTATTTTCATGTTCCACCTAAGGTAACTAGATCGTCTATTTCATGTGCCGTTCTACCGTACAAACTAACAACTCTGCAGAATCTCTGGTATGGTTATATCTCTGACTTCTTTTATTAATTAGTAATGGTAACTACCTTATGATAAAGTATAGATACTTTGTTTCATACTTATTGTTAAATTTCTTATGTGCACATACTTTAATTTCAATTTCATATTACTGTAACCTTAGATAATAGGCTTAAGCCTGTAAATAAATAAATAAATAAATAAACAAATAAATAAATAAATAAATTCCAAGATAATTAGTTCAAATTTGGTACATATATTATTTTTAGGAACCTCTACCATAAAGTATCAAAATTGTTCGCCTCAGTATATAGGGTGTTATATTTTTTTGCATCACCTACAAGTTTATCTTTTGGAACTTTTTTTTTGGAACACACTGTATGAATTATGATAAAAAATGAAATGCATTTCTTAATATTCTTGATTTGTAAATTCGTAATATATATATATATATATATATATATATATATATATATATATATATATATATTATATATATAAAAAATATTAAAGTTGTCCGTTACAGTGTACAGGGTGTTACATTTTTTTGCATCACCTACTAGTTTATCTTTCGGAACTTTTTTTCGGAGCACTCTGTATGAATTCTGATATAAAATTTAAATTCTCTGTTCATTTCTTTAGTTTTTTAGTTTGTTGTATTATTCTCGTATCTGTATTATTCTGTACGCTGAGGCAGGTCATTTGTTAATTCTGTTTTTTTTGATCTGACATTTTGTAGCATATAATTTTTTTGTTTGTACGTTTCCGAGGTTGTTTCCAATCGTTTAATGATGGCTGAATTCACAAATCAAGAATATGAAGAAATGCATTCCATTTTTCATAAGAATTCAGACAGGGTGTTCCAAAAAAAAAGTTCCAAAAGATAAACTTGTAGGTGATGCAAAAAAATATAACACCCTATATACTGAGACGGACAATTTTGATATTTTATGGTAGATGTTCTTAAAAATAATATATGTACTAAATTTAAACTAATTATCCCGGATTATATTTATTTATTTACAGGCTTAAGCCTTACTGTAACCTTAGATAATATCTAAGGTTACAGTAATATGAAATTGAAATTAAAGTATGTGCACTTAACAAATTTAACAATAAGTATGAAACAAAGTATCTACAAATTAACATAAGTTAGTTACCATTACTAATTAATAAAAGAGGCCAGAGATATCACGATATCAGAGATTCTGCAGAGTTGTTAGTTTGTACGGTAGAACGGCACATGAAATAGACGATCTAGTTACCCTAGGTGGAACATGGAAATACACTTTTTTTAGAAGGTCAGGACAATTAACACAGTTCTTGACTATTTTATAGAGCATCCTAAGATCTGTACGCAATCGTCTATTATCGAGCGAAGGCAATCTAAGAAAAGACTCCAAGAAATCATAATCAGGTTCCACTTGTTTCTTAAAGGCAATGAATCTGAAGAACTTATGTTGAACACTTTCCATGTTGCTTTTATAAATGTTATAGGTGGGACTCCAGACACATGACGCATACTCTAACAAGAGTCTTACCAAAGTGCAATATAACAAACCAATAGCCATTCTGAAACTCAGAGGAACACCTCTTAATGAAACCCAACATCTGCAGAGATTTAGATACTATCCTTTTCACATGTTGTGAGAAACTCAGTGTTCCATCAAAGCTCACCCCAAGTCCATCATTTTAGACACATGATCCAGAGTGATGTCATCGAGTGTATAGTAAAAATTGGTAATATCACGACTTCGAGAAAAGATCATAGTATGGCAAATTGCAACTCCATGCCATTACAACGACACTAATCCATCAACCTGGACAAATCAGACCGCGGCCGAAGACAATCACCCAGAGAAACAATTTTCCCAAAAAATGTAAGATCATCAGTAAAAAGCAAGAATTCATTGATTGAAGTGAAAACATTTTCTAATATCTTTTATAAAAACGTTGAATAGAAGTGGACCAAGGTGCTAGCCTTGGGGGAGTCCAGATAGGAGTACAATTTCTCGATTTAATCGAACAATCTCTGTACAATTGGCAAGGTAGTCGGACAACCAGTCAAGCAAAGATGCAGATATGCCAATTCTTCTGACTTTGGCAATAAGTATCCCGTGGTTAACTCTATCAAACGCTTTGGAGAAGTCAGTGTACCAGGAATAAACCTGGGACAGAAAATCAGAGTAAAGCAGTAAATTCACCTCAATTGACCTGCCGGATACAAAGCGAAACTGCTGCGCAACAATCTCCCCCAACAAGCCACCCGTAGGGTAATTACAGACAATACTCTCGAACAACCTAGGGATAGCACTAATAATGCTTATTGGACGGTAGTTCGTTACATTATTTTTATTTTCGGCCTTATAGATCGGTGTAATGAAACTGGTCTTCCAAAAACTGGGAAAATGTTCAGTAAACAGTGATTCTCTGAAAATATGAAACATTGGTCTAGCCAGAATAAAGACATTCTGTTTCAACAAAATGGGGGGAATCCCATCAGGACCACAGCCCTTGCAAACCTCCATCCTGGATAATCTCTCATAAATATCAGAAATGCTAATATCACAGCTTGAAATATCACAGCTTTTATCACTATATGTTGTCGCAAAGTAATCAGCAAACAAATCTGCAATCTCTGTTCCCGATGAACACTCAAGATCATTATAACACATCACCCTAGGAAGAGCGATGTCCTTACGTTTACAATTAACGGAGTTCCAAAATTGCTTTAAATTTATGTTTAAAGATTTTTCGGTTAAGTTAACATAATCATTAGGATATACGAGTTAGATTCTTACAGTGAGATCGTAACCTAGAAAATTCATAATAGTCACAAAGTAAGCAGGTTTATTTATACCTGGCATGGGCTTGTTTCTTAAGTAGAATAGCAGATTTTAATTCATCAGAGTACCAAAGTGGAAATTCCCTTGAGGCAAACTTTTTTAATGGAACAAAGATATCTATTGCTAAGTAAAGAATATCACATAAAACATTTATATCTAGAGACTTATCAAAAAAACAACAAATGCCAATCAAACACACCTTAAAAAACCACAAACATAATCCAATCAACACATTTAAAATCCCTATAAAAATTATCACACAGTAACCCATCATCATTCTGCCCTCCCAGCGTCAAACATAGAGGTGGGTGGTATCCATCCATAGGGAGCAGGACCTGTTCAGCTTCAACTATAACATTATCATCACTCCCAGAAAAAACTAAGTCCAGTGTAGAGTCATTGAGTTGGTTAATCTGGTACAAATTGTGATATGAGCAAGCAGTCGATAAAATCTCCAAGAATTCTTTTTCCAAATTAGTAACCAATGGCAGAGGGCTCGCTATAGAACTTAGTGGTGTTGCGTTCCAGCTCGTATGGGGTAGGTTGAATATATACATATACTGGAATCCTTGTGTTGTTCAGCAAGTTTATCAACTTACCCTAGGTGGAACATGGAAATACACTTTTTTTAGAAGGTCAGAACAACTAACACAGTTTATGACTATTTTATAGAGCATTCTAAGATCTCTACGCAATCGTCTATTATCGAGCGGAGGCAGTCTAAGAAAAGACTCCTAGGAATCATAATCAGGTTCCACTTGTATCTTAAACGTAATGAATCTAGAGAACTTATGTTGAACTCTTTCTATGTTGCTTTTATAAATGTTATAGGTGGGGCTCCAGACACATGACGCATACTCTAACAAGAGTCTTACCAAAGTGCAATATAACAAACCAATAGCCATTCTGAAAGTCAGAGGAACACCTCTTAATGAAACCCAACATCTGCAGAGATTTGATACTATCCTTTTCACATGTTGTGAGAAACTCAGTGTTCCATCAAAGCTCACCCCAAGTCCATCATTTTAGACACATGATCCAGAGTGATGTCATCGAGTGTATAGTAAAAATTGATAATATCACGACTTCGAGAAAAGATCATAGTATGGCAATTTGCGGCATTCAACTCCATGCCATTACAACGAAACTAATCCATCAACCTGGACAGATCAGACTGCAGCCGAAGACAATCACCCAGAGAAACAATTTTCCCAAAAAATGTAAGATCATCAGTAAAAAGCAAGAATTTATTGAAGTGAAAACATTTTCTAATATCGTTTATAAAACCGTTGAATAGAAGTGGACCAAGGTGCGAGCCTTGGGGGACTCCAGATGGGAGTACAATTTCTCGATTTAATCGAACAATCTCTGTACAATTGGCAAGGTAGTCGGACAACCAGTCAAGCAAAGATGCCAATTCTTCTGACTCTGGCAATAAGTATCCCGTGGTTAACTCTATCAAATGCCTTGGAGAAGTCAGTGTACAAGGAATAAACCTGGGTACCGCTCTCCAAGGCACTCGACAGAAAATCAGAGTAAAGCAGTAAATTCACCTCAGTTGACCTGCCAGATACAAAGCGAAACTGCTGCACAACAATCTCCACCAACAAGCCACCCGTAGGGTAATTACAGACAATACTCTCGAACAACCTAGGGATAGCACTAATAATGCTTATTGGACGGTAGTTCGTTACATTATTTTTTTCTCCGGCCTTATAGATCGGTGTAATGAAACTGGTCTTCCAAAAACTGGGAAAATGTTCGGTAAATAGTGATTCTATGAAAATATGAAACATTGGTCTAGCCAGAATAAAGGCATTCCGTTTCAACAAAATGGGGGGAATCCCATCAGGACCACAGCCCTTGCAAACCTCCATCCTGGATAATCTCTCATAAATATCAGAAATGCTAATATCACACTTGAAACATTTACATTATTGTATGTTAACACATTAATTGATATATCACAGCTTTTATCACTATATGTTGTCGCAAAGTAATCAGCAAACAAATCTGCAATCTCTGTTCCCGATGAACACTCAAGATCATTATAACACATCACCCTAGGAAGAGCGATGTCCTTACGTTTACAATTAACGAAGTTCCAAAATTGCTTTAAATTTATGTTTAAAGATTTTTCGGTTAAGTTAACATAATCATTATAGGATATACGAGTTAGATTCTTACAGTGAGATCGTAACCTAGAAAATTCATAATAGTCACAAAGTAAGCAGGTTTTTTTTATACCTGGCATGGGCTTGTTTCTTAAGTAGAATAGCAGATTTTAATTCATCAGAGTACCAACGTGGAAATTCCCTTGAAGCAAACTTTTTTAATGGAACAAAGATATCTATTGCTAAGTAAAGAATATCACATAAAACTTTTATATCTAGAGACTTATCAAAAAACAACAAATGCCAATCAAACACACCTTAAAAAACCACAAACATAATCCAATCAACACATTTAAAATCCCTATAAAAATTATCACACAGTAACCCATCATCATTCTGCCCTCCCAGCGTCAAACATAGAGGTGGGTGGTATCCATCCATAGGGAGCAGGACCTGTTCAGCTTCAACTATAACATTATCATCACTCCCAGAAAAAACTAAGTCCAGTGTAGAGTCATTGAGTTGGTTAATCTGGTACAAATTGTGATATGAGCAAGCAGTCGATAAAATCTCCAAGAATTCTTTTTCCAAATTAGTAATCAATGGCAGAGGGCTCGCTATAGAACTTAGTGGTGTTGCGTTCCAGCTCGTATGGGGTAGGTTAAATATATACATATACTGGCATCCTTGTGTTGTTCAGCAAGTTTATCAACTTACCCTAGGTGGAACATGGAAATACACTTTTTTTAGAAGGTCAGGACAACTAACACAGTTTATGACTATTTTATAGAGCATCCTAAGACATCTACGCAATCGTCTATTATCGAGCGGAGGCAGTCTAAGAAAAGACTCCTAGGAATCATAATCAGGTTCCACTTGTATTTTAAACGTAATGAATCTAAAGAACTTATGTTGAACTCTTTCTATGTTGCTTTTATAAATGTTACAGGTGGGGCTCCAGACACATGACGCATACTCTAACAAGAGTCTTACCAAAGTGCAATATAACAAACCAATAGCCATTCTGAAAGTCAGAGGAACACCTCTTAATGAAACCCAACATCTGCAGAGATTTAGATACTATCCTTTTCACATGTTGTGAGAAACTTAGTGTTCCATCAAAGCTCACCCCAAGTCCATCATTTTAGACACATGATCCAGAGTGATGTCATCGAGTGTATAGTAAAAATTGATAATATCACGACTTCGAGAAAAGATCATAGTATGGCAATTTGCGGCATTCAACTCCATGCCATTACAACGACACTAATCCATCAACCTGGACAGATCAGACTGCAGCCGAAGACAATCACCCAGAGAAACAATTTTCCCAAAAAATGTAAGATCATCAGTAAAAAGCAAGAATTTATTAAAGTGAAAACATTTTCTAATATCGTTTATAAAACCGTTGAATAGAAGTGGACTGGGGGACTCCAGATGGGAGTACAATTTCTCGATTTAATCGAACAATCTCTGTACAATTGGCAAGGTAGTCGGACAACCAGTCAAGCAAAGATGCAGATATGCCAATTCTTCTGACTTTGGCAATAAGTATCCCGTGGTCAACTCTATCAAACGCTTTGGAGAAGTCAGTGTACCAGGAATAAACCTGGGTACCGCTCTCCAAAGCACTCGACAGAAAATCAGAGTAAAGCAGTAAATTCACCTCAATTGACCTGCCGGATACAAAGCGAAACTGCTGCGCAACAATCTCCCCCAACAAGCCACCCGTAGGGTAATTACAGACAATACTCTCGAACAACCTAGGGATAGCACTAATAATGCTTATTGGACGGTAGTTCGTTACATTATTTTTTTCTCCGGCCTTATAGATCGGTGTAATGAAACTGGTCTTCCAAAAACTGGGAAAATGTTCAGTAAACAGTGATTCTCTGAAAATATGAAACATTGTTCTAGCCAGAATAAATGCATTCTGTTTCAACAAAATGGGGGGAATCCCATCAGGACCACAGCCCTTGCAAACCTTCATCCTGGATAATCTCTCATAAACATCAGAAATGCTAATATCACGGCTTGAAACATTTACATTATTGTATGTTAACACATTAATTGATATATCACAGCTTTTATCACTATATGTTGTCGCAAAGTAATCAGCAAACAAATTTGCAATCTCTGTTCTCGATGAACACTCAAGATTATTATAACACATCGCCCTAGGAAGAGCGATGTCCTTACGTTTACAATTAACGAAGTTCCAAAATTGCTTTAAATTTATGTTTAAAGATTTTTCGGTTAAGTTAACATAATCATTAGGATATACGAGTGAGATTCTTACAGTGAGATCGTAACCTAGAAAATTCATAATAGTCGCAAAGTAAGCAGGTTTTTTTATACCTGGCATGTGCTTGTTTCTTAAGTAGAATAGCAGATTTTAATTCATAAGAGTACCAACGTGGAAATTCCCTTGAAGCAAAGATATCTATTGCTAAGTAAAGAATATCACATAAAACATTTACATCTAGAGACTTATCAAAAAAGAACAAATCCCAATCAAACACACCTTAAAAAACCACAAACATAATCCAATCAACACACTTAAAATCCCTATAAAAATTATCACACAGTAACTGATCATCATTCTGCCCTCCCAGCGTCAAATATAGAGGTGGGTGGTATCCATCCATAGGGAGCAGGACCTGTTCAGCTTCAACTATAACATTATCATCATTCCCAGAAAAAACTAAGTCCAGTGTAGAGTCATATGAGTTGACCAGTTGGTTAATCTGGTACAAATTGTGATATGAGCAAGCAGTCGATAAAATCTCCAAGGATTCTTTTTCCAAATTAGAAACCAATGGCAGAGGTCTCGCTATTAAACTTAGTGGTGCTGCGTTCCAGCTCGTATGGGGTAGGTTGAATATATACATATACTGGCATCCTTGTGTTGTTCAGCAAGTTTATCAACTTACCCTAGGTGGAACATGAAAATACACTTTTTTTAGAAGGTCAGGACAACTAACACAGTTTATGACTATTTTACAGAGCATCCTAAGATCTCTACACAATCGTCTATTATCGAGCGGAGGCAGTCTAAGAAAAGACTCCAAGAAATCATAATCAGGTTCCACTTGTATCTTAAACGCAATGAATCTGAAGAACTTATATTGAACACTTTCTATCTTGCTTTTATAAATGTTATAGTTGGGGCTACAGACACCTGAGGCATACTCTAACAAGGGTCTTACCAAAGTGCAATATAACAAAACAATAGCCATTCTGCAAGTCAGAGGAACACCTCTTAATGAAACCCAACATCTGCAGAGATTTAGATACTATCCTTTCCACATGTTGTGAGAAACTCAGTGTTCCATCAAAGCTCACCCCAAGTCCATTATTTTAGACACATGATCCAGAGTGATGTCAACGAGTGTATAGTTAAAATCGATAATATCTCGACTTCGAGAAAAGATCATAGTATGGCATTTGGCTCCATTCAACTCCATGCCATTACAACGACACCAATCCATCAACCTGGACAGATCAAACTGCAGCCGAAGACAATCATCCAGAGAAACAATTTTCCTAAAAAACTTAAGATCATCAACAAAAAGCAAGAATTCACTAAAGTGAAAACATTTTCTAATATCGTTTATAAAAGTGTTGAATAAAAGTGGACCAAGGTGCAAGCCTTGGGGGACTCCAGATGGGAGTAGAATTTCTCGAGATTTAAAACTATTTAATCGAACAATTTGTGTACGATTGGCAAGGTAGTCGGACAGCCAGTCAAGCAAAGGTGCAGATATGGCAATTCTTTTGAGTTTGGCAATAATCAAATGCCTTGGAGAAGTCAGTGTACAAGGAATGAACCTGGGTACCGTTCTGCAAGGCACACAACAGAAAGTCAGAGTAAAGCAGTAAATCCACCTCGGTTGACCTTTTTTTTGGAACACCCTGTATACATACAGTACTCTCGAACAACCTAGGGATAGCAGTAATAATGCTTATTGGACGGTAGTTCCAGGGCTCTTGCAAACCTATAATCTCTCATAAACATCAGAAATGTTAATATCACAGTGATAACACATTAATTTATATATCACAGCTTTTATCACTATATGTGTCGCAAACTCTGTTCCCGATGAACACTCAGGATCATTATAACAAATCACCCTAGGAAGGCCGATTTCCTTACGTTTACAATTAACGAAGTTCCAAAATTGCTTTAAATTAGTGTTTAAATATCTTTCGGTTAAGTTAAAATAATCATTATAGCATATACGAGTTAGATTCTTACAGTGAGATCGTAACCTAGAAAATTCATAATAGTCACAAAGTAAGCAGGATTTTTTATACCTGGCATGGGCTTGTTTCTTAAGCAGAATAGCAGATTTTAATTCAGAATACCAACGTGGAAATTTCCATGGAGCAAACTTTTTTAATGGAACAAAGATATCCATTCCTAAGTAAAGAATATCGTATAAAACATTTATCATTACATCTAGAGACTTAATAAAAACCAACAAATCACAGTCAAACACACCTAAAAAAATTCACAACCATAATGCAATCAAAATTGGCACTTTGCAAGAATTTGATTACGATATTATTCCACAGCGTGTATTAAAATTATGATTATACAACAACCTTTTATTGACCCTGTATAATGACTAAAACACCAGGCATTTAGGAAAAGACTGGATATGCAAGTCGAAATTAGTCATTTTATCTACAGTTTGCTGAAAAGTTTATGAAAATTGGACTAAAATTAGAAAAAACACGGGAAAACAAAACAGACTGTATATTTTAAAATAGATTGAATTAACAAATAAATCCAAAACACTTTAGCATCATACATTTTTCCTACAAGTTCTGATATAACATCAGTTTATAAACGAACCCTCCTGTACAACTTCGTTAACATTAACATGCTACGTATTTAATGACTTGACTGTTTATTGTTTATTTGCAGATTCCAATGAACTTTAAATATATGTGGTGGCAATCTTGACGCAGAATGACGCATTTGACCTTCTTGCCCAAAACAAACAAACCAAACAAAGTAAATATATTTGAAAAGTGTGGGAAAGCGTTTTCAGCTTGAATGAACTTCAATTGTTTTTTCAATTACATAATAACGGAAACCAATTCACTTATTATGAAACACAGTGCATGTGTGTCACAAATTTTGTGCCTACCATACCATGGGGATCTCTGTATTTGTGAGAAAACTGAGACAATCCTGAGGGCTTCATCCTATTTTAACACTGGCTAATAGTCGCCTCCCTGTCAGAGGTCGGGGCTATTTTGCCTTGATCTCTTTGGCAATCTACAAATTGGTTCTCTAGAAGGAAACCTGGACATTCTTACTCGGCAGCAGGGGCGTGCAGTCCATGGAAGCAAGGGAAGCATCCCCAAAAAAAAATTACGAAACATCTTCTAAAATGTAATTTTTGAAATAGGAAACCATTAATTTAGTTTATATTAAAAATGCTAAAATATTATCTTAATTATCAAGCCCATAATAAATTCGGCCTTGACTACGACCGAGCGACAATAGAAAATTGAATAGAACTTATGCGGGCCGCTAGCTTTTCTGCAGCCAAGTCCTGTATGCTTGATTTCCTGTGAATCGAGCCAAAGGTTATTGAACTTTCCACCAGCTGTTTGCAATTTTTGCATTTCAGTCGCGTGCTTTAAGTGGGGGCGGAAGCTATCGTTGAAGTAGGTTCTTTGTTTGGACGGCTATCCGTGTGTTGTGTGACATGTACGTCGCGTCGTGCATGGTGCGATATGGAAGACAATAATACGGACTTGGATATGCAAATACCGTCAACTTCGGCTGTCGGTAATAACGTTGAAAATGTTGGAGAATTTAGTAAGAAGAGTGTATGTGAATGTGTGGTGTGTGTCTTAATATTAAAGGGATTTTCAACATTAAACTTTGCTGATAAGCTTCAAATAATTTCCAAAGGAAGGGCAAAACCGCCTATGAAAAATTTAACCACAAAAATGAAAAACTGTATTACACATTTTTATCCGGAAAAACAATACGAACAGTTTAAATGACTAACAGGGTGTGAAAATATAAGTAAATTATTTGGTTAGCCATGTTTACTTTTTGAAAATGAAAAAATCTCTGGAATAAAACTGGTTTTTCCGATTTAAACAATTTCCATAAAGCTGTAAAAACACACATTATGTCCAAAGCGCATTTGCAGGCCGTCATAAAAGAAAAAGTCTTCGGCAAAACCAGAATTGAAAAAGCTCTTAATAAACAGTTGGAAATTAGTCACCGCCAACACAATGAACTAGTCGATAAAAATAGGCAAATATTAAGAAGACTTATCGATGTTGTTTGTTTTCTCGGAGAGCACGAATTGGGATTTAGAGGTCATGACTAAATAATGGTTTCTTCAAATACAGGAAATTTTCAAGATTTACTTAGTTTAATGACTAAATATGATGATTGCCTAAAAAATCATTTACAGCAGTCTAGCGTTTATCGCGGAACGTCGAATCGAATCCAGAATGATTTAATTTCCGCTGTTGCAACCATTATTCTAAAAAGAATTAAGAAGGAGATTAGCGAGGCGCGGTTCATTGCTATTGTTCTGGACGAAACAACTGATATCACTAATTTTAGCCAATTATCTATAGTAATACGCTACGTTAAAATAGACGGAAGTATTCAAGAGTGATTTTTAGGTTTTAAGAATGTGTCCAAAAATCGTACAGCAGATGCGTTATACACCGTAGTTTATAACGTTACTAAAGACATTAATGGAGAGAAAAAATTAGTTGCTCAAAGCTATGATGGAGCTGCAGTGAGGGCAGGACAATTAGGAGGTCTGCAAGCTAAAGTTCGACGAACTTTCCCAAGTGCTGTGTTTGCCCGTTTTTTTGCTCATAAATTAAATTTAGTTTTATCCCAGTCCATCAATCACATTAAAGAATGTTAAGTATTTTTCGTTATTTTAAGTGGCATGGCTGCTTTTTTTTCCAAGTCAACAAAACGTACACAAGCTTTGGACTATTCGGACAAACGATTGCCCAAAGTAGCTCCTACTAGGTGGAACTATAATGGAAGACTTGTGTTAACAGTATCTGAAAATCGTGAATCACTGATTGAACTATTTGAGAATATAATAGAAAATAATGAAACGTGTGACTCAGAAGCAATAAATAGTTCGAGAGGGTTTTTGGACTGTTTGAAACGAGATTTTAATTTTAATTATTTTTTCAACATATTTTCAGAAATATTTCCATTCTCGGACAATGTTTTCAATATATTACAAACTAAAACAAATGCCTTTTGCCTAAAAAAAAGTTGATGATTTTAAGTCCATGTTAAGCCAAAAAATGACTTTGACCTATTTTGGGAGAAAACGATGACGTTAAATGTAGAGCCACAAGCCAAGCGTCTTCGAACAGACAAGGTGGGAGATGTTCAAACGTCGTACAGACGCCTCTTTTATGAAATAATCGATCAAATTCAGCAACAAATAAACTATAGATTTAACGGTTTAAATGATTTTAAATTCCTCACGCTCTGCAATTTTGATGCATTTAAAGGAAAAACTTTTCCAAAAGATGCGTTTAAATCTCTTCTTCTTCATTATAGCCGGTTCTTCGACGGAGTGGTACTGCGATCTGAACTAAAAGTGATTTACGAAACTGATGACATTAGCGCAAAAAATAACGCTAAGGAACTAATGCAATTTTTAAAAGACAAGGAGCTGGAAGATGCCTACACCGAAGTGTCGAAATTGTGTGAATTAGTATTGACAATACCTGCCACAAGTTCATCAGTAGAACGCAATTTTTTAACAGTTAAACGTATAAAAAGTTTCGTGAAGAATTCAATGGGCAGGAGAGACTTTCGCATACATCGCTGTTGTCCATTGAAAATAAACTTCTCCAAAATATGTCGGAGCATCGACTTTTTATGATGACGTCATTGACGTATTTGCAGAAAATGATCGAAGAATCGAATTACATTACAAATAGGTAAGTCTCTAAAAATTGCTTCCACTTCTTAAAATTTCACCGCACGCCCCTGCTCGGCAGTCTCTTTGCATATTTTGCTGTTATCTCACTTAGAACTGCCTCATACTCTTTTTTTATACACACCTGCACGTTATCGGCTACTTTTTTTTATGTAACTGATCTAACTTTTAGTTTTGGAACGTTAAACACAGCTTCTAACTCTAAAGCAGGAACAATTGCGTTGCTACTCTCACTAAATTTGGTTATTTTCAAATTCTCTTGAATTCTGGGGTCTTATAGTCCTTCCACAAATGCAGAAACGGCCATCCATTCTTGCATATCCCCATTTGTTGTAGCAAACACCATTCTTTTAGGTCGGACTAAAACTCTTGAATAAAGTCACTGGACTTTTGTGTCCTAGTTTTAAGTTGGGCTCTGTATAGTTTTTGACGATACTGACCTCCAAATCTTAGTTCTAATGAATGAGCAAGATGCTGATAGTTTTGTTGGTGATTTGCGGGAATTCTTTGTAATAAATCCAGTGCTGGTCCTCTTAATGAGACTATTAAAGAAGTGGCCTTTTCTTCGTCGCTCCCACTATTGCTTGGTGCAGCGTCCTCAAACTGTCGCTCGTACATAGTCCAGGAAGTTGAGCCATCAAATGTTGGTGGTTTGATGTGATCACCAGAGGCTTCTATCAAACTAGAGGATCTTTGGTTTTTCAGTTTTCTCACTTCTTTTTGAAGATCTTGTACTTTGTTTTCAATGTTGAACCTCTTTGACTTCCACTTCAACCTGTTTTACTTTAATTTCAAGATCATTTCTCACTTTATACATGTTTTCTTCAATTTCTTCTTTTACGTTGTTTGTTTCTTCCTTGACATTATCTATGACTTTTTGCATGAGGCATTGTTCTTTGTCAATGGCATTCTGAATCCAGCCTTGTGATTGATGTTCTTCGTGCCTTCTGACCTCTTCTTCCTGTTTTCCTTTTTGTCTCTTGGTTTCTTGATCATTCAGAATTTTTTCAAACCGATCCTGTTCTTCCTGTTTTTCTTTTCGCTTCTTGGTTTCTTGTTCATTTAAAATCTTAATAAGCTGGTTTTATTCTCTTTGTCTTTTGTCCTCTTCTTCCCGTTTTTCTTTTTCGAAATCTTCTCGAGCCAGTCCTGTTCTTCATGTTTTTCTTTTTGTATTTTAGCCTCTTGTTCTTTTAAAATCCAGAAAGCATTCATTTTGGATATCTCTGTGTGGGTGATGTACACTAAAATTTAATGATGAGTTTATGATAATAATAGTAATAATAATACCACATCAGGCACTCTACCTAACCACGTCAGGGGTGGATCTAGAATTATTTCGAGGGGGGGGGTGATGAAATAAATGATACCGTTACTTTTTTATATTACTGGGTACGCTCAGAGGGGAGGAGGGTAACGCTTTTGCAAAATTATTGACCTAAACCTCTGTCTAAGGGGATAGTTTTGAAAGCAACTAATAGTTACAAATGGTTTTGGGTCAACCTTAAAATATATGAAATGGAATTTTGTAGAAACAGGTCGGCATCCAACAGAATTTAAAAAAGTATCTTAAAATGTATAAAAATGTTTTACAGTAATACATTTGCTACCTTGTTTTCCTTTTAGTTTTTTTTTTATTTTTTGCAATAGTTAATTGTGATTAGCGTCTACAGAGAGGATGCAGCTTTGCGTCCCGCCGCAGTTAAATGACATATTTTACTGTACAATTGGTAAAATGAAAGTTCAGTGTGATTTTGCTAGCTCATGTGTGTTTTTTAAACAAAACTTATAATTAATAAATAGGTGGACTAGGTTAGGTTCGCTGTAAAGGAACAAAATTCCGAATCTATATAAAAAACAAGGATTTTTTAAACAAAACCTAAACTGTTGGGTGGATCTGTCTCGTTAGCATTAAGTTAGCCCAAGTTCCTCGATAAAACCATCATTAAAGCCATAAAATCACATCGATTCTTTCTGCGAAAAGGGGTGGGATGAAAAGTTGCATCCTATCTGTAGACGCTAGTTGAATTTTGTAGGGTCTGTCAAAGGCAAATATTGGAGGAATGCTCCAGGCAACTGCTTTTAGGAAAGATATTTTGCAGATTTCCTGATTATGTAGATGTAGTAATTTTTAATAACTTTCTTTGACAACTCTGATCAATCTGTAGTTCAGATATAGCACTGAGTTTAGCTATGATAGTATTTGACTTTTAATTCGTATAAATTAATCCTTTTAGCCAGCTGACATATTTTATGATATTAAATTTGTATTTAGTTATTAGGTTTGGTCCTAGTAATTATCCCAAAAAGAACAGAACTACTTTACTCTATATGTAGAGGGTGGGCCAATAAAAATCGAAACAAGGCCTATATTACACATACTGTTCGTTTAAAAAAAAAAGTCGCTCGATTTTTCTTTCTCAGGGGAAAGATTTTGCCCATATCACCAACCTTGTCTCTTCGACCCCCTCGCGAGGGTGATCTCCAACCCCAAAATCTTAAATGGGAATAGGGGTCGAGGGACACGTTATTTTAAAGGCAATCAAATTCTCTTTTCAATGCATCTTTTTTTTTCAAATTTGATGCTTCCATTTTTTTTTAAAATAAGGGTAAAATCGCAAAAACAAATGTTGAACACTAAATTCGGATTATTTATTATACGTTCACTCATATTCTCGCAAAATTCCAAACGTCTGTCCAAGTCATCTTCGTTTAATTGTTGTAGAAGACGAATTGTAGGGGTGAAATGTACGTGTCTTTAAAATTCTGCGAATGCTCCTACCCAAAACTACCTCCCTACACTTTGCTACCAGTTCAGTTACGTATTTTCGGTGAACATGTTTATCTGGATTCATTTCTTCAATCAGCGATACTCTTTCTGCAATAGAATAAATAATTTTAGTTCAAAATAAAGTTATAAATAGTCACAAACAAAACTCTACGAGATACTAAATTTAAATAAATTAAATGTAAATAATCTTTAGCCTCCACTTCTAAGGAAGATAAACAACTGCAATATTTATAAATTTTACTGCATACTGGAAGTATGCTAATAATTCTACAGGGTTATTACATTTCGCCAGTGGCTTTCTAATGCAACTTTCCATGCATGTAGAAAATATTTATATTCAATGCAAGAGTTAATAATGTGTAGAATGTAAATATAAATGAAAGGACTGCATAATTTAATCATATTAATTCTTCTATTCTATTCTAGGCAACCTTCATTTCATTCACTCGTTTATAGAGTGAGTGTTTTTGGTTATTTTCTTTGACCAGTCCCGTGATCTATTTTACTCTCCGGGTTCGATCCCAGCTAGAGACATGCATTTTTTTATTACTTTATTTTGTTTATTCACGTGAGTATTAACCTCATTTTCATACATACAATTCCACAGCACAAAAAATTATTAAGATTTGACTAATTGCAAAAAGATAAGTATTTACTACTTTTTCTTCAAACGATAATAAAAATGCAATTTAAATTTACGTTTTGAAATGTAATGGGAAATATAAAAAACATTTCCTTGTTTTTATATTGGAATTGTTGAAAAGATAATTGGATTACCATTAAAATGAGGTATCACATGAAATTTAATTCCATTTAATTTAAGGGTTGAAGCGGGGGGTGGAGGTGACAGAGTTGAAAATATATAAAAGACTTCTTCTTCGAGATTAAAATCAACGGGTTTTAATATTTTCTTCATTGAGTAGTAACAAGGAGAAATCGTTTTTTTTCTTTTCATTGGTCTTGCCTTATTTTCTCAAAAACGGCTGCATCACATTTGAAAAACTAAGATGCGTTGAAAAGAGAATGTAAGTAATGTAAAATAAGATACCAATAGGCCCCAATTCCTATTTAAGATTTTGGGGTTGGAGCTCACCCTCACGAAGGGGTTGAAGTGACAAGGCTGATGATATGTGCACAATTTTTCCCCCGAGAAATAAAAATCGACGGATCCCAGCAAGTTTTTTTAAAACGAAACGTATATGAAATATCGGTTTTGTTTCGCTTTGATTGGCCCCAGTGGCGGCTAGTGTATAAGAGCTGAAGACCTGCAGCATCTGTTGATAATACGAAAAAAATTCAAATATTTTGTGATGTGAATACGTGAATCGTAATCGTCAAATCATTCAATATTTGAAAAACAAAACATTTTTTATTTAGATATTTTATTTAGGTATAATTTTTATCCAAGCCGTTTGTCCGAGCCGCAGCAGCGATTCCACCCGCTAAGCCTCGTAGTCTGTTCGTTGCAGTTCTGGAGGTATACGCCACAAGACAAGTGATCGACCTTGAGTCGACCAATGGCAAATGGGAATTGTTTCCACGCCCAGAAGATACTGTAGTTTTTAAACCGAATTTACGTATACATGCCGAGCTGCAAAATTTGCTTCCGTGTATAGCAACGTTTGGTTGTCGTCACTGTGGCTAGCGCGCCTGTATTACTTTTATTTTGAATCTAATTTGTTGAGTTTACTGTTTTCGTTTTCAGTGTTTTGGTTTTGTTCATTGAAAAATGGATTTAATTTCAAAATATATCGACTTTTCAAGACCGAATCTTCACGTGTCTTTACAAGTCGGGGAACAAGTTATGCAAAAAAATTTAATAAAAATATTTATGAAAAATATGGGTTGATCTGTGGCTGTGTGAAATAAAAATAAACTATTTTGTGTGTGTGGTTTTTGGTGGTGAAACACATTGGACAATTACTGGTGTTGATGATTTAGTGCATCTTGCTGAAAAGGCCAAACTGCATGGGGATTCCAAACAGCATCTTACAAATCAAATGCGTCTAATCTTGTTGGGAAAAAGAAATATACAAGAACAGCTGAACACTGCACATTGGAAAAACATTGCAATTCATTATGAAAATGTAGCTAAAAACAGATTTGTACTTTCTAAACTTATAGAGGCAATTAAATTTTGTGGAACCTTTGAGCTCGCACTTCGGGGTCATGACGAAAGCAAAAATTCCAGAAATCCCGGTATTTTTCAAGGTCTCATTAACTATACAGCCGAAATAGACAAAACCTTAAGGGAACATTTAGATGGGCAACAGTTTTTAAAGGGACCTCTAAAGAAATTCAGAATGATTTATTAGATTGTATTTTCAAAGTTTATCGGGAAGTAGTTTCTACGGAAATATAAAATGCCGACTTTTTAGGAAACGTTGAACGATTTTGGGGATTTTTTACAAGCGAGCAACAAACTGCTGAAGTTCTTAGCCAGCTTATCTTAAAAGAACTTGAGCCATTAGTGGCTAAATATCCCAATAAATTAATTGCACAGTCCTATGATGGCGCACCTGTAACGAGCGGAAAACAGAGTGGGGTACAGACTAGAAATAAGAAAAAGTACCCTTTAGCTCATTTTGTACCGGGTGACTTCGTATAAACTGGCACCTCCGTAACTTTTTTATTTTTTGTCGTACAAAAAAAATAAAAATACTGACATACAGAGGATTTTTCTTTACGTTATAAATCTGCATTGTAATTCCCAGTAACTTTTCATATATACGAGGAACGACAAAAAGTACAATTTTTTTTAACGGAATGTAAAATTACTGGCTATAAAATATCAGCTTTTTGAGCAGTTGGCTATGGAAATAAACAATATAAACAAATGTTCTGCCAAATGTCAAATTACTGCATACCTAGGCATTATAATAAAACAGCGAAGTAAAAATTGAATATAAACAACAATTTATTAACAATATATTTGACTGCAAAATACACAGATGAACCAAATAACACAAAACAAATTAATCGGAATGAATATTTCCTCCCTGATTATCTACACATTCGTGATAAACGTTTGTTTGTGTTATAAAATATTTTATATCTTCAACGTTGTCCAGATCACGTTTATATATTTAGTTTTTAATATACCCTCACAAAAAATTATCCATGGGAGTTAGATCTGGATTATTTGAAGGCCACGAAATAATTCCATTTCTTCCAATCCGCTCGTTGTAATTCCCATCCAAAAAAGTCTTCACGTCACGTACCACATTTGGTGGGGCACCGTCATGTTGAAAAATTATGTTCATATACTGCCTTTATGGTAAGTTTTCTAGCATTTTCCTGAAATTCTTGATATATTGGTCCAGTTAATGATCATTCGAAAGAATAGGGTAATTCTTCAGCAGGCCGAACCACACATTAACTGTTCTCCTCCCTTGAAAGTGAACTTCCCTTGTGAAATGGGGGTTTTCTTGTGCCCAGTGACGAAAATTTTGTCGGTTTGGTAATCCACTAGTTGAAAAGCTTGACTCATCGGTCCATAATATATTTTTAAAAAAGTTTCTTTAGTTATTTATTCTATTTAACATAAAGTTGCAGAAATTGAGTCGTTGATTCTTATGCCTTTGAGTTAATTTTTGAACAGTATGATTTCTTTAAAACCTTCCTAATATATTCACGTGAAGTTCTTTTTACTCCGTAACGGGCCCGCATTTCCTTGGAAGTAGTTCGCAGTGACTGACTCGGATTTTCTACGTGATGCAAAGCAATATTTAAATCGTGAGTTTCCCGTACTATTGTTTAGTTCCCTCTTCTTTCTTTGCAAATCTGACGTTGTTCTAAACTTGGTGAAAATATTCTGGATTGTCAATCTTTCGAGGAATCGGACCATCGGGATGATTTGCCATGTAAGCACGTCGCGTTGCAGAAGCGTTATAATTATTTTCAGCATACAAACAAACAACTTCAGAAACATTTGTTAATATTGTTTATTTCCATAGCCAACTGCTCAAAAAGCTGATATTTTATAGGCAGTAATTTTACAGCCTATAATGAAAACTGATTTTTAAACTTAAATAACTCGAAAACGGCTAAACCAAATGTCAACTTGTATTATATATTTGGAATCAAAAAAAAAAGAGCTTTAATTTTAGGCAAAAATTTACAGGGCATTACATTAAAGAAAATTGTACTTTTTGTCGTTCCTCGTATATATGAAAAGTTACTGGGAATTACAATGCAGATTTATAACGTAAAAAAAAATCCTCTGTATGTCAGAATTTTTATTTTTTTTTGTACGACAAAAAATAAAAAAGTTGCGGGGGGTGCCAGTTTATACGAAGTCACCCGGTACATTGCTATGCTCGTCAATTAAATTTAATAATGAGTCAAGCGTCTTTCAAAATAATGATGTCCGTTTATTTTTTGGAAATCTAAGTGAAATTCTAACTCTAGCCAACGCGTTGCTTTTCTTGAGAGAATAGTAAAACGAAAAATCCCCAGATCTGGTCCTACAAGGTGGAACTTTAAAAGTCGAATGGTAAACGTAGTTTTTGAGTATAAGGAAGACCTTATAGAGTGCATGGAGGAAATTGAGGACACTCGAGATGTAAATATGACAACAAAAAACCAGGCTAGAGCAATCCAAAGCCTTGTGCAGGAAAAGTCGTTTATATTTTGGCTAACATTTTTTCATTACATAATGCCACATTTTGATATTCTTTTTAACGAACTTCAAAAGCGCATTACTGATTATATGGAAAATAATACATTTTTAAAAAAATTTAAAGATAACATAAGCAACATCAGGAATCAAAAAATATATGATATTTTGAAGGAAGCAGGTTATTGAAACTAAAAGAAGAAAATTAAATAAAGACACTTGGAAAGCATCCGCGATTGAAGTATGTGATGTCATTATCAACGTGGCAGAAGATCGTTTCGCATATACTAATCAGTTAAACGCGGAAAACTTATGGTACGACCTTTCATTCCCCATGAATATTTTAAAAAAACCATTGAGTCATACCCAATGCTGGAAAAAAACAGATTAAAGAAGAGCTTAGTGTTTTATATTTTACTATGGAATATCGTAATTTTTCCTCATGTGCTGTGCTTCTTATTTTTTTAATTGACAGTTACCTTTTTTTATTCAAACAATAAGATTGTTACAAATACTTGTCACAATGCTGATGACCACCGTAAAGGCAGAAAGAAATGTTTCTTCCTTCAAAAAGAATTAAAACATTTTTAAGGAGTACTATGTTATAAAGTTTTCTTTAGTGCTTTTTTTATATTTTTATGTTTGTTAAATGACTCTTAAGATCACTAAGAAAAACTATTATAAAATCGTAAGTTCGACTCGGCTAGCTGATGTTTTAGAGCAACTTAATAAGATTATAATTTTAATGTAAAATACTCCGGCTAATTGAACTTAGCAAACGTTGGAAAAGTTTTTTTATAATTTGGCTATGGGCGCCAGAGCTATAGGAGCTCGAAGAAGAAAGATATACAGATATAAAATAAAGGAAGAGAGCAACTTAAAATAATTAGATTTAGATATTTAATAAAAAATAAAGATAAAATATATGCTAATGTAACCTAAATTAAATAAATGAAAAACAAAATCACCTAACTACCAATTTATTTTTCCTTGGGCTGTGTTTTTTTTTGAATTTTGTTTTTAATTTTTACAATATAAGTATCTGACATACGTCAGTTTATAAATTTCCACATATATAGATTAATAACAATTTAGAAGTGGAAGTGAAATTAAATTCTCTTAGAATTGAAATGATTATATTTTATATTTTAGAAAAGATTTGGTTATTTTTTTTCTCAATATATGCATAAAAATCAATTAATTATTAAATTAAGTTTAGAAAGTACATTTTCTCATAAAATTAAGTTAAAATATTCAAACGATTCAATTTAACAAAGATATAAATTACGATTTAAGTCAGCAAGGATAAGAAAATCATATAGATCTAAAGAAATTAAATGGGTTAAATAAATTTAGTTGGTAATTAGATTTTTTTAATATTTTTTAAGCAGCTGATCGTTTATCAGTATGATTGAATTTTATTTATGTGAAGTTCTTTGTGAACAAACAAACAATGAAACTCAATTATGTGTTCGGTTGTTGATTATCAATTAGTTAAACAGCTGATCTTTTATCAGTTTGATTTAATTTAATTAGTAGATAATATGAAGTTCTTTTCGAACAAACAAACAATGAAACTCAATTATGTGTTCGGTTGTTGAATATTAATTAGTAAAGCAGCTGATCTTAAATCAGTTTGATTTAATTTAATTAGTTGATATTATGAAGTTCTTTTTGAACAAACAAACAATGAAACTCAATTTTATGATCGGCTGATATTTGACCTTATGCAAAATTTCTAAAATGACAACATGACTCTAGATAATTCTAGACACTTTTAAGCAAATTTCTTAAGTAGAAAAAATTTAATCATAAATAGTCAAGTTATTATAAATTCAAATTAAGATAGAATAAGACAAATTTTAATTCAAAAAGTCCAATTTGATATTAGAGGAAAATTACAATAAAAAAGAAAATCAAAATTTCAGTTCCATAATCCCAATAAATTTACCATGAAATAAAATGCCACAATCTTAAATTTAAATTAGTGAAATATCAATGGTATTACTCACTAGTATGATACCTTGATTTAATATACACTCACATAATTTATAAGAAAGAAAAATTTTATAACTAATTAGGATAAATGTAAATGTCCAAAAATCTTTTTTAGTACAGATAATAATTTTTACAAGTAAATATACCAATCCCACATAGACAATATTTATACACAGTGTAAGTATTAATTTATATCTACATTAAATTTGATATATTTAAATCAAGAAGATATGTTTAAATTTTACGTAAATCGAGACGAAAATGTTTATATATATATATATATATATATATATATATATATATATATATATATTTTTTTACAACAATTTATAATTTATACCATTTATATATTTTTTGAAGATAATTATTAATTAATAAAAAGAAGGAATTGAAGACTGAAGAGAGGTTTCGGTATGTAGTTTTCAAATAATCATTAAGTAATTCCTAATGAATTAATGCATGGCCACTACATCAATCCAAAAAGCGAAAATAAGAAAATTATAAATCACTTATCTTTTCAACATATGTCCGGGAGTATATCCTTGCTATGGCGTCATTCCTTGTAGACTACCCAAGTCCAAAACAGGAACAATGACACCCTGGAACTGGCCACACAGCACTTGTCCAGAAAAATGACCACACGGTACTAAAAAAAGGACTTCTTCCTCCAGGAATTGAGAAGATTTATCACAAAACAGTTACCATTAAATTTTCGTCGCCCAGGAATCACTTTTAATTTGAAATATGCAATAAATTCTTCATTTTGTTGATTATTTACTTTTAATATCCATTTTCCAATTAATAATTAAAACAATTGAAAGTGGTAGGGAAAAAATTTTAGAGAAGAGGAAAAATATTAAAAGAAAAAAAACCTGAAACAAAATGGTGAAATGAGTCAACATGTTCACAATGCACAAAAATGTAATTTTTCTTGCCAGAAAACACTCAAAATTAACTTACCAGATGTTATGGCTTAAGAAAGCAATAATCCATTACTGATTGAGATTTTATTGGATTTAATCCAGCATCAAGGCTGACTAAGTTAAAATATTAACCAAATTCCAACTAACTTATCTCATGTTTGCTTTCAACAATAGAAATTTTGCAAATGAGGCCCGAAACGACTGACCCACTCGGTTTTATGGAATCGGACTACATAAAAACAGTACATCCGTATGTCTCACCAAAACATGGCGCCAATTCAGAATCTATTTTTGGCAGTTAAGATTTTTAATAATGAAAAACCCAATTAATAGTTAATATTTGATCAATATAAAACTCAGGAAATTTTCTCAATACAACTATCTATGTGATACACCTAATAAAGAATCAATTAGGGACCATTTTATAATAATATTCATGAAATTGAAAAGCATATGTATACATTTTATTTTAAATGTGGCGGACGAAATCTGAATCTAGAAATTTCCTACGAACGTGTCTTACAAAGCGAGAATTTGCGATCTGTTGATTCGGGATCGATATAATAACTTCGGTGCCATGCGTGCGGTACTTAATAGTCCAAGCAATTGTTAATCCAGTAAAATTGTGATTTGATGCTATTAATTAGAAAATTGTTAATATTATTTAGTTTAAATTGAATTTTGAACCAAACATTGTAACGAACGGAATAGTTTGTTACAATGTCACAAGACAGACTAAATGCTTTAGCGTGTTTATCAATAGAGCAAAAACTTATTCGGTCGATACCTGACTTTAACGAAAGGGTTATTAACAAGTGTGCTTTGAAAAAGGACAGACACATTGACATGATTTTTAAGAAAAATTAATAAATGTGTTTAGTGTTGTCTTATGTTTAGTAGTAAAAACTGAATTGTGTTTCATGTTGTACACCATGAAGCGAGCCGTGAATTTCTCGCAAAAACTGGTGAGTCCTACATTTACAACATATAAAAGCGAGTAGGTATAGAAGCGCAGTTTTCATTTTTAAAAATTTTGATTGTTGATACCTACACTCTGCAGCACTGCGTCTTTAATAGGTTACGAGCCGCCACTGTTGGTCCACCCTCTATGTCTAAAATTGATGGGATTTGATATGAACATTGCCGTGAGAAAGAAAAATATATCATCTAGAGAAGCTATATTTAAAAATTATTTTAAATTTATTATTATTTTCATCACTAAAGATATGATATGTTTGATAAGTGTAAATATCCTTTAAGCTTAGATCTAATATATTGCAGCTTGCAGAGTTAATTGAGCAAACATTCTTTCAATAAACAACTGCAGGTACTTTAAGAAAACGTCTCTGAATTAATAAATAAAATTGCATACAATTGCTTGCATCCTACTGGAAGTAAGTAGCAAATAGGGTTAGCATGATATTATAATAATAAGGTATATTATAAAGTAAGTACTATTTTAAGTAGTGCTTGTGCATATTGATGGGGGGCAGCGTAGGCTTCCCTAAGGTTCCTCTAGTGTGCAAAACGTACTATTATATTTTCTAGCAATAAATTGATAAATTCAACACCTAACTAATCATTTATTTAAGTACCAAAAAAAAACAGAGAACATAAAGTGGCCTAAGTTCCACAGGTGTAGGTATGGCAACGGTAGCAAATTATTGCGAATTTCCGTTAGACATTTACTAAAACAAAATGCGGCATGCAACTTAGTGCACAAGAAGTTGCTCGTGTTGTTTATTTTATTCAAAATGGGTTTCCATTAGTGATATATAGGGGTTTGAAAAGCCTCAATCACATAACATTTACAATATAATGGAAACTGCCGTGCTTCGAGTTGTAAAGTTTGCAGCGCCATACCTCGGGTCGTTGCAAAAGTTAGGAGATGCCTAACTTTTTTTTTCTATAGTTAGCTGTAAAAACCGAAGGCAGCGATGGTGCCATCTATCGCGAGTTTTTAAAACGAAATGCGCGGCCAATTCAAATCATTTTTAGATCTGATGGACCTAAAGAAAAAACGGCCTTCATTTATGTATCACCCTCTTACTTTGTAGTGTATTAATTTATTAGCACTTTATTGAAAATACATGATAAATAAAAAGGACCAAACCTGGGAAATATATATATAGATATTTTTTTAAATTGAAAGTTTTCTGTTTTCAAATGTGACCTATAAAATGAAATCTCTTTTTTAAAAATGGGATAATTCTTTTAAAATATGGTTCAAACACCGGTTTTTTAATTTTCGAGATAAGGCACACAATTCCTAGGGAAAAAGAAATAGTCATTTACATTATTTTCGACTCAACTTGATGCTGTATCCTGACTTACCCCTAAATTCAAAAAACTAATTTAGGTTTAAACCATATAATCAAAAAATGGCATAATGTTCAAAATTTGTTTTTATTTTGAAATGCGCGCATCTATAAACAGAAAACATTGGAATTAAAAGACATATATTTATATCTTTCCTTCGTCCTTTTTACTGACCCTGTATTAATTATCATTTGGTAATAAGATAATACACTACAAAGATACGGGGTCATACATAAATGAAGGCTGTTTTTCCTTTAGGTCCACCAAATGTCTCACTGCAAATAAAAAAATCACCTACTCCATAAGAAAATAAATACTCATTGTCCTTGAAATCTTGACTGTTTTATTTCAACATTATAATTTGATCTCACAATAAAAAATTAGAAGTCTTTTAAAACGTATATAAGTAGTGATCATGTACTTCATTAATAAAAATGTTATCTGATACTATAAATGCTCTAGGGATTATCAATTTTTAACTTTAAATATAAGTCACTACATTAAAAAAAATACCTTGTGCACCGTATGTTTGCGTTTTATTTACTATTGTATATTAACATATTATTTCTACACCTAGATCTTGTAAAATTTTCATTACAGATAGATAAAACTGTTGACCAAAACTAAAATTTATTTATTTGCAAATATGTACTTACAGAATAAACAAGTGAACTACAAATGGTACAAGATACAAACTATAAAAAGAACAAAAGAAAGAAATGTTATAAATAAATGGCATTACAATGTCTCAGCTTTGTTTTGTTTTAACTTTTATAATGCGCAAGTACATAATGGTTAATTTTGAGAAATGTAAAGTAATTAAGAACAAAATTGGGTAACTTTTCTTTGAATTAATCCTTGCTAAATCTCTTATGGTTATGAGCTCCCTTAGAGTAAATTCCCATATATAGTATCATACGCAATATAATTACAGATGTAATTTTAAATAAACGAGAAAATATAACAATATTTATAATAATACACCCTACTGGATAGATTTTAGATTTTCTACAGTGAAGGAGCTCCAAGTCCAAATCAATAGATGTCTGTTGGAGAGCTATGATGTATTGAGTACAGTACCCCAAGGCTCTGTTTTGGGACTACTGCTGTTCATAATATATATCTCGGACATATCTGAAAACATACAGTACATAAACATACAAGATATACATGCTAACATATTATTTTTAATATTTTCAGGAAATGCAAAAAGTAACTTTTTCACATAAATGTATCTGACATACCCAAAAGAGGATTGTTTAAAAGAAATTCTGTTGCATTAAATATAGTATTTTGATCTAGAAAAGACCAGGACAGACTTATTGTTAGATGAACCAACTCAACACACAGTCAAAAAATTCTTAAGTTACATTTTACAGCATCCGCATGATATATGTAATTTTCCTATTAAACAAACAGTTAAGGGAAGAAGAAAGTGAATTTATCATTCTCATGAGTTTTTGTCTCACCCATTATATTCCATTTTAAAAAACCTTTGTAGTATATAAAAATAAATTTACTTTCTTCTGTGATCCAATAATCCCAAAAAAAAATCTTTATTATAGCTCTAGCAGACCTAACGATCCCATGTATTACGTGCGATGTACCCTAAATGTAATGCATGAATTGAATTAAACTGTGTCAAATAAACACTATATTTAAAAATAATGACTAATAGAAAAATAGCTTCTTACGTTCTTTAAGGGTAAGCAGGTCTCTAGAAGTTCTCAGTTTTGAGCTAGCTGGTGTATCTAAACCAATATTAAAGGCCAGTGCTAGTAAAATTATTTAGTTGTATACAGTTTTATGCACATCACTCAGATGTACCTGTTCTTTGTTATTAACTATTAGGTAATACCTACCTCTTACAACAACTCTTATTTCCTCGGCTAACACTACATTCTAGTTGTGGTTCTTCTCATTTCTACTGGGTTTGTTGCTTGTTGGACTAGGTACATCAGTATCTAAAAATAATTTACATGTATTGTTATTGTTTGATTTGATATGTTCCCTACAAGCCTATAAACATGAGTTCATATTGAAAACCTCAAACCCTCTAAATCAGTATAATTCAATAAAAGCATTAAGTTTTGATATCATATATAAGTGGCAAAACTAATTCTTGAAAACCTCTGTATGAAAAACAAGACTAGAACCATGAAAATTCTGTTCTTGGCTTCTTTGATTTCAAAATACCTTTTTGTTTTAATACCGCGTTTAATCAAATTGTATTAGTGTCATACCTTTCTATTCCATAAAGCCAACTTCCAAGGTCTTAACAGTTTTTTCACTGAAACCGACTGGTCCTTCGTTCAGAACTCCGTTGATATTAACGAAGTTGTACAGCAATTCCACGACGTTGTGTCTGAGGGTGTAATCAGATTTGTGCCCAGAAAGAAAACCTTCGGTAACAAATACCCTATTTGGTTCGACCATACTCTTCGCAAACTGATCGGCCAAAAAAACAAATTATATGCTAAATACAAAAAGACCTTGCTGCAGTCAGACTACCTAGCTTACTCGAACAAACGCCGCGAAGTCCGTGTCAGAACTGATTGGTGCTACCTCATCTTCGTAACCAATTCTGAGCAACTAATGCCAGCTAATGCAAAACGTTTTTGGTCCTTCATTAAAAATATGAATAATAAATCCGTTGGTTTGCCCAATTCAATGTCATTCAAAAGCAAGGAGTTTAAAAACTCGTTGGACATAGCAAACGCCTTCGCAGATCACTTTCAAGCCAGTTATTCCTCTCATGAAAATGTTAACTTGAACTCTATTGACACGCTCCCATTTTTTTCCTCCTTGTCCTCTCATACCTTCACCGTTGATGAAGTAGCCGCAAAACTGAAAAATCTTGACACCAGCAAGAGTGCTGGTCCCGATGGCTTGCCGCCATCTCTCTTGTCAGCTTGTTGTGACACGCTCTCAGCTCCCCTGTGCTCAATCTTTCAAAAATCTTTCGACTCGGGGACATTCCCTTCTGCGTAGAAATTTTCCAACCTAGTACCAATATACAAAAAAGGGTCCAAAACTGACATTTCAAATTATAGAGGCATATCAATGATCTCCTCTATTCCAAAAGTATTCGAAGCCATTCTGACCGAGGAAATATTCGCCACTTACTCTAATTACATTTCGCCAAACCAACATGGGTTCTATAGGGGCCGATCCACAGCAACCAACCTCGCCATTTATCAAGATTACCTAGTCTCTTCCCTTGAAGCTGGCCAGCAAGTCGATTCTATCTATACCGATCTGTCGAAAGCTTTTGACAGTGTGTGTCACAGGCTGCTACTAAGAAAGCTTTCCGACATTGGAATATCAGGCAATTATTTGAACTGGATTAGCTCCTATCTGAGCAACCGTAAACAACGTGTTTTAGTACATAATTCGGTATCTCGTGTCATATCAATCGCGTCCGGCGTGCCTCAAGGGTCCCACATTGGCCCAATTTTATTTCTCCTATTTATCAACGATGTCACGTCTTGCTTTATTAACAGCAAATGTCTTCTTTTCGCCGATGACCTGAAAATTTTCACATCCAACAGCTTGGACAATTCTGCACTACAGTCTGACTTAGACCGATTTGTCTTTTGGTGCAAGACAAACCTTCTCACTATTAATATAGCTAAGTGTTCCTGTATTCACTTCTCGCGATCCCAGAACCCTATACTAAATACTTACAGGATTAACGACTCACTCCTAGAGGTTTCGTCCACAGTTAATGACTTAGGTGTAACATTTGATAGTATGTTAACCTTCAACGAGCATACCGATTCCATTGTATGCAAGGCCTTCCGAATGTTGGGATTTATCAGGAGGCACTCCCGATGCTTCAACGACACCAAGGCCATCATATCACTGTATAACTGCTTTGTCAGGAGCTACCTTGAATACTGCTCCATCATTTGGCACCCTCGCTATACATGCCACATCGAGAGAGTTGAAAGAGTTCAACACAAATTTTCTAATTACTTGTTAAGTAAATTTCACTTTCCATATCAAAATGTAAATTATAGTACGAGATTACTCCTTTGTGGTATGCAAAGCTTAGCTGAAAGACGCAGACAAGCTCTCCTTCTGTTTGCTTTTAAACTTCTCAACGGTACTATCGACTGCCCTATCTTGCTGGGTCGGGTAAGCTTTCTGGTTCCAGTTCGACGCACACGGCATACCTCCCTTTTCTTCGTTAGAAGACACCGTACCAATTACGGCCAAAATTCCTTTATTGACCGTCTATGTCACAACCACAACAAATTTTATAATGACTGCGACATTTTCAACATGAGTCTTCCTACCCTCAAAAGATTCCTGAAGTTCGGCACAACTTAATCATTTTATTTCATTTTACTAATTTGCATTTTGCATCTTTTGTAGTATTGCAGATAATTTGTTGTTTTTCTCTTTTAGTGTAGTTTTAGTTTTTGTGTTATCTTCTTTTTTTTTTATATATTTATATACCATTTAGAATCCTGATTCTGTAGTGTATTTTATGAATAAATAAATAAATAAAAGTATTTAGGCATTTCTGCTTTATATAAATAGATAGATATTTTATATAAACGAATGAACTTACCAGTACGAAATAAATGAGGTAAACTTTCTGTTGGAAAAGAGAAAAGTTGGAGTTGTTAGTTTGTTCTTAAACCTCTTTTTATTCCTGGCATGCTATTATATTCAGAAAAATGTAGATCACATACCCTGTGAGGTTTATAGATTTCTTTCACATTACCAAAATTTGTGTCAACAAAATAACAATCACATACACCCAATTTAAATTTAAAAAAAAACTGTTGCAACTGTTTATGTTTACAATCAAAACTGGCCGTTGGCGTCAAACGACAACTCGCACAACAGCGCAACTAGCGGCGACTGTGGATCGTTGCAGAACTAACAAAAATACGATAAACTATTCAAATCAAGCTTGACCCAAATACATCTTGTGTAAACCAAACATGTGCCATTTTCAAACGTAATAAATATACCTTCATGGCGTAATATTTACGATATTAGGATTAATCTCAAACTAACAATACCTGATAGCTATATATTAATATCTTTGGATGTTACATCTTTATATACTAGTGTTCCTACAAACTTAGCAAAAGAAATTATTACTAAAAAATTGAATCAGATAAATCAATATACAGATATCCCAGTCGAAGAATTTCTAAGTGCTGTTGAGCTCACACTTAACATTACATATTTTGTATACAATGACAGATTTACAAACAGGTTAATGGTTGTGCTATGGAGGACTTGGAAGAAACTGCTTCTGACGTCCAGTTTTTCTATAGATACGTTGACGATTGTTTAGCCACGGTCCCAAAAAAACAAATGTTATGACATTTTAAATAGCTTTAATAGTTACTACCCAAAACTTCAATTTACTATAGAAAAATAAACATAAAATAAAATTAATTTCTTAGACTTCACTTTACACCACATAAAAAATACTATAAAAACTGAGTGGTATACTAAAGACACTTGGTCATCTAGATATTTACATTTCGACTCCCAACACCCTCTATCCCAAAAAAAAAATCAGTTGTCATAGGTCTTGCAGACAGGGCTATAAAACTATCGGATCCTGAGTATACAGAAAAATCTATTAAAAAAGCAAAACAAGCTTTACAGATGAACGACTACCCTGAAGAAATCATTAACAATCTCTTCAAAAAATTTGTAAATTTTACAATGAAAACCATCCATCTAAATAAAAACAACAGCAACTACATGTCCCTTCCATACTTCCCTAAAATATCGAAAATATATATTTTAATATTCTTTCTCGTGTTGTTTGTGAAAGTCTTATTTATGTCTAAACTATATGCATAGTTTTAAAAATGTTCTGTTGTATTATGATATAATCTTCGGATTTTAGTTTTAATAGGTAAGACTTACTATTGTTTTCTAAGTGTACAAACTTTTAATTCTTAAAATTTCTTTATAGGGGAGCTCCATTTTATGTATTCTGATGAAGATCACGTGTTTGATCGAAACGTCAATATTTTGTAACATGTGACTTTCAAAAGAAATGTGTTAATTTTCGTTTAGAAGGACCCTAACCCAAGAAAATAAAAAAGTTTTTCTATATATACATATATATATATATATATATATATATATATATATATATATATATATATATATATATATATATATTGTTTTATTCAATTTCAAGCATATCGTTAATACATTTATTAACAACACTGCCCACTGTAGAGAAAGGAGCTGGCTTCAACGAACATAACAATTCGCAAACCTATCAGTTGTAGTTGTCTTGTTTTTTGGTTCTTTCACCATAATTTTTTGCCGCAATTCCATACCGTTTTAATACTTAGTCACGATTTAGAAACTCCTTAAAAATACATACGAATATATGCAGATATGTTGTTGTTTCTTGATTGTTGACGCGGATACTAGTCCATTTGCCAGATTGCTCCCCGTCCGGAGCTTACTCGCTTTATCCGGCGACCCTCGGAGCGAGATACACTTTATTCCGGTTTGGGGACGTTATCGGTGGGATTTTCGGATGGCGAGCTCTGAGCTCCCGATCACCCCGTGTATTTCAAAAACTTTAAATTGAACTTTATTTAAAAAACTTTCTAATGCATCTTGGCTTCCACTAGATGCCCCTTGAGAGTACTACTGGTCTCACGAGATAACCTTTTCTTTCAAGCTATCCCCTTACCCCTCCCACTCCCGCCACGTAGCGGCCGTTACGCTAATATTCTATGTAGAACTGCGGCAGACGAACGGGATAGAATGCAGGAACAACTAGGCCTCACACGTTCACAGCGTCTGCTCCCTTTCTAGCGGGGTCGTTAGTTTCCACTCTGAGCGGTTGAGTCTCCCGTTTCCCCCCGAAATAAAGCAGCAAAACCGAACACGTGGCACCACTTATGTTATCAACACAGAGGTCTGCATTCGACGAGACGAACCGGAAGACTATATGCAGATATGTTACTTATTTATGGAGAGTGTAGACCGAATGCTCATTTGGCGGCCCAAACATACCGGGAACGATATCCTAACAGGTGTCCCCCCCCTTGATTTTTATTTTTGGGGCCACATGAAAACATTAGTGGGAATTAGGGTGGAAATTGAAAATGAAGATGACCTTAGAAACCGTATTTTTGCTGCAGCGGAACAAATTAGACAAAGACCTAATGTTCTTGAATGTGTTCAAGAAAATTGGCTTCGTCGTATTCGTGCGTGTTTAAATAGTGGCGGTAGTCATTTTCAGCATTTACTTTAAGTTTTTAAAATACTTTTTTTAGTGTGTGAATTACCTACCTAGTGCTATAAATTAATATGTTTGGTAAGTTCAGATTTTTTATTAATTTTTGGAAATAATCTTAATTAGAGTTGCGCAGTTAAAAAATATACAAATAAAGGGTCTTGTAAACAATTAAACCAACGGAATTTGATAATTTTTGAATATAAAATAGAAAGTTTACCTTCATTTAACTGTTTTAAGAAAATAAAAGAAATGGATGAACCACTTTTTCTATGAAAAAACCCAAAAGAAATTCGATATTTTCACTGTATTCCAATGCGTCATATTCCTTAATATGACAAACTGAAAAAAGGCTATCTTGTATTGTTGCCAAACTTACATTATTGTATGGAGATTAAATTTTTCATGTTTGTCTCCAGACAGTAACGCATTTGGACCCCTGTGCCGATCCCGAATATTCCGCCAGTGATGCACTTGGCCGTTGTTCGCCTTTTATATTAGGGCTTTAATGATGATGCCTACGGTGCCTAACCTGGTGCTAACCCGGTACCAATCCACCTAGTGCCTTCGCACTCCTGCTAGTACCGATCCACAACCTACAAATGCATTTTGTTTTTCTTATATAATTTATATAGATCATATATAAAATAAACTTGGCAACCTAGCATCCCCAGCACACTGGATTTCCGTCTAACGGGTGACACTCCCGCTCTCTGTTTATTTAGTAGCTGTAATTATATTTAAAAACGTTTAATAATGTCTAGTATAATAATTACTTCTAACTTTTAGTTAGAAATAATCATTTTTATGTTATAGAGCATTATAATATAATCAGTCTTTTACGTAGTTCATAAATTAAATTTGTGAAAAATATGTTTTTAGCGATACGCCAAAAAACCAGTTCAGTGCAACCTTCCGAAACCATAGTTTTTCTGGATATAATTTGAAAAAGTGTCTCATCCATAAATTTTTGTGTATAGGAATTATTAAAAAATGGTAATCTTTCGCATGTTTATTTTAAATTTGTTATGTCATGGGTAAAATTCTTTACAAGAGCCCAAATAAATATTGCTTAAAAGTTAAATAACAGGTTTTTACTATTTTTTTATCCACGCCGATATTATGCTAACAAACCACAATTTATTATAACATTAGTTCATACATTCCAAAATAATAATCAAAATAAAATAACTGAATTGTTTTCGAAACTTTATACTTTTTGTTGACAAAACACAGGTGATGAGATTGTCATCACATTGTTGTCCAAGCAAATAGCAATGTTGCCACGTTGTCTTGGAATTAGTTGAAACCTTACCCAAAATTAAACATTTTAAAATTAAATATCTCGAAAATCTAAACTATAATCTTAAAATCGTTCATACTATCCTATGTTAAAATATTTGTAGTCAAACCCCTAATAACCTGTAGATATATATATATATATATATATATATATATATATATATATATATATATATATATATATATATATATATATATATATATATATATATATATATATATATATATATATATATATATATATATATATATATATATATATATATATATATATATATATATATATATATATATATATATATATATATATATATATATATATATATATATATATATATATATATATATATATATATATATATATATATATATATATATATATATATAGTCTGTTAACAAATTAGGAACATTTTTTCTGATTTTTATATCAATTTTATTAATTTAAGTAATTTACAAAAACGTACGCTAAAATAGTGTGATTAAAAGCCTCATAATCCGGTGTCGCTGTGCCGACCTTCCATCTGATTTCAACCATTTTATTTTGCCGATATTTGAACCCATATTGCTCGCTCACTCAAGTTTGTTTACGTGCGTCTGAATTTTAAAAGTTTTCTACATTACATAATCGCCTCGACTTATAACCCAGTCGACGAAGCAAATAAGATAATCAAAAGTACGAGAGATTGATTCAGATATGCAGGTGAAATCCGTTATTGGAAATGCTGTCAATAGTAAAAACGGTGCCTAAATTGGTTTTGTCATAATCTCTATACGGGAAGAAGAAAAAACTGTCATTTTTGAGGAACATTTTTCTAAATAGTATTTTTTTTTTGGAATCGCTAGACTTGGGGTGTAGATTAAGAATCCACCTGCTCAAGAGTTGGAATAACAGCGTTAAAAAATGATGATTTTGGTCATTTTGTAAGTTTTTTAAAGTTATTTTTTTGGTCATTTTGTAAGTTTTTTAACGTTATTTTTTGGTCATTTTGTAAGTTTTTTTCAGGTTATTTTAGGTTGTATATGAGCGGATCAAAATAAACTTACGAATTTTGATTATTAAGGACCTAAAAGCGAAGAGTTTGAGCCTTTTTTTATGTAGTTTGGCTATTTTTGGCCCTTTCTCATATATAAAAAAAATCACTTTATTATATTTAATGTCCATCTATGAAAATTAATACACTATACAACAAAAGATACTTACGTCCAAGAAATCGTCGTTTTAATTAAGCTTAATTCTTGCGTTTTTATGTAAAATTTCGCGTTTCTTGATAAATAAATGATTTTTTTTAGTGTTATCGTACTTAAAGTTGCAAGTTTTTTTAGTGTTATGGTACTTAAATATGCTTTATCGATTCTGTTGGTATGTAACAGATTATAATCAACATTTTAATGGGTTTAAGAAACCATTTTGGCTACTTGGGCTTAAAGTTTGTATGTTCGAATACACTGTTAAGATTGTTAGCTTGTTTTGATTTTGCATTATTGTTTGATTTTTCACATTTCTATAAGCTTTAATTACTACTACCCTCGAGGAGAGAAGTATTGTAATCGTGAAAAAATGACTCTCCGAGTTTCTTGCAGATCTTTTCGATTCTGTTTTCAGGTCCCTGGCAGTGGCGGCTATTCAGGTGATGTAGGTGAAGTGCTACTTCACCAGGAAAAATAAAAAACCAAACATCTAACTACATTTATTATTTTTATTCACCTAATTGGCAAAAAATAAACTGTACATCTCGAATAAATATTTTACTCGACCGTTGGCGGTATGTCTTTTTTAAAACTTTCAATCGAACTTTATTATAACAACTATAACAGAGGCGCAAACCACTTCGATTTTGCTAGAGGTGCTATGATTAGTTTACGATTTTCCTACTATATTGCCATGACAACGCGTACGCGATGACGTCGAGCGCATGGAAAAATAATGTTAACCAGCTCCATACAACGCTCTCGGTGAATTGCTGCGGCAGTCCACTACACCCACGTGTTTTTCAGGTAAGGGAGGTTGTTTACTTTTATTTTCGCGGATGTCGCTGCAACCGGTGAGTTTCTTTGCACTTTTCTTGACTGTTTTGTGTGTTGTTATTTATTTACGGTGTTGTTACAACTTTATTTGGTATCGGGCTTATTAATGTACATTATTAGTTGACTATAATATTTCAGCTTTAAAATGTATCCGATCACGGATGTGGTTTACATTTAGTTGGAAACTCCATTTAATGGATGGAAGGAACAAGATCAGAGGGATGTATTAAATGTAGGGCAGCCAAGGTTTGACTTGACAATTTCCGCAAAAAAAATAAATAAAAAAAAGTGGCAGAACATGGCATGGTTTTGAGTATTTTTTCATTCCTGTAATGGGCATTACTTTATCTGTGTTTTGACCAAGTTTCATAATTTTCTGATAACTTTTTTATTTTTTCAAGAAAAAATCGTATGGCACTGACAGTTGTTTTAAACGTTGTATTTTAGTTTAATAATTAATCTGTAAAAGATTGGGATTTTTCCTACAAGCGGTTTCTTAAATATGGGAATTTTCCTGCAGGACCTGGTGCTCTGCTTCCAAGGCCTGTTTCCTTGATTTCCTTTGATTTCTTCGTATAATGTTTTATCATAAAAAATGCTTCTTTTTATTAGGGCTAACTTTCTGTGAAAGTCCCGTTTCGATATTTGAAAAAATAATTTTTCGTTTTTGTAGAATTTTGGCTGTCCAAAAATTAAAAAATTAACTTTCTTAATTTTTTACCAACAAAGTTAAAATATCAGGTAGTTTTTGTCATTTGGAACATTTTATCAAGAGTGACTTTTTTCGAAAAAGTTATTAGTTTCGGAGATATCGACGTGGCGTCCTTTTGGATATCGAATGATCTCAAAATTGAACTTTCTTTTGTCGATTATTCCCTCAGGAATTGATATATCTTTTTCAAATTTTCAGAGAATGTGTCTCTGGGTAGCCCCTTTCGAAATTGTATTGCGGTCCTTGGCCAATCTTAAAGGGAAAAAATTTATTAGCGATTATTAGAAGTTGAAATCGTTTTAACGTATTTTTAATTTAAATTTCGAAATTTCAAAGTTGAATGATTCTATTATTTCTTGACGGATTTTAGTAATTCTTGTTTCCACGTATTTCCCTTGATAAGGGCTTTTAGAAAAAGTGTTTTTTCGTAAAAATATTAAATTTTAGATTTTGGAAAAAGTAGGTCAAGTTTGTTACAAGAAATACTTGAGATATTGAAATTTGCATTTTCTTGGAAACTCCATTTAATCGATGGAAGGAACAAGATCAGAGGGATGTATTAAATGTAGGGCAGCCAAGGTTTGACTTGACAATTTCCGCAAAAAAAGAAATAAAAAAAAGTGGCAGAACATGGAATGTAAGTTTCAAATCATCCTGGTTTTCGGCGTACAAATGGTTCAAAAATTGTTTTGCTGGCCTTGTTTATTATTTTCCAATAAATATTCAGTGTGGAATAAGGAAAGATTTGCAGGTATGTTAAATATATCAAGGTCTTTGCAAAAACATGAAGACTCGGAGGAGCATTTAAAATGCGAATTAAAAAGGCACTATAGCTTACGCTTCAAAAGAAATTGCTAAACTGTATAAAATACATTTTAACGAAAACGTCCTATTAAATAGACTATTTATGTGCTTGGTAATTGACGCAGTTTTGTACCTTGCAAAACAAGAGTTATCCTTTCGCGGCCATGATGAGAGCAGCGCGTCAATAAATAGGGGGAATTTTAAACAGCTTTTAGGTTTATTAATATCGAGAAGTTCCCAAGAACTAAAAGATCATCACGAAAAAATTAAAAATGTTTTTACTGGTGACTCGAAAACTATCCAAAACGAAATAATTGAATGCATTTCTGATTATTTAAATGATCATGTAAAAAATGAAATAATGAACACACAGTTTTTTTCTGTGCAAGTGGATGACACCACTGATGTTGCGCAAACTTCCCCGTGCTCCATAATTTTAAGATACGTTAATTCAGAAGATTCAGTAGTCGAGAGATTCTTAGGATTTTATAATGTCAGCTCCGATAGAACGTCGGAGATTTTATATTCTCTATTGGATCAAATTTTGGACCAATTTGACTATAAATATAAATTAATAGGGCAATATTACGATGGCGCAAGTGTGATGTCTGGGCATCTAAATGGCATTCAAAAAAATAAAAGAAAAAGACCCGCAGGCTGTATTTGTCCATTGTCGTGCGCATCGTTTTAACCTTGTGATGCAGCAAAGTCTAAAAAATATTTTTTGCAAACCTTAGTGGTATTCCCTCATTTTTTCATCACTAAGCCAAACAAACGTATGCTCTTACATCTGCATCTACGAGGCGTATACCAACAATTACGTTGGTCTTCAAATTCGAAGTTAGTAAATGTTTGTTCAAGACTGGAGTAAATTAAAAGATGTCTTTGAATTTATTACAAACTGTGACAAATCTAATGAAAAATCAATCCGGCTTGCGAAAGGAATTTTAGGTGAGATGAACGATTTTCAATTCACGTTTCTGGCATTAGGGTTTAATGACAATCACGGACATACTATTTGACGTTCTTCAAAAAAAATCGCTTGACATTCATTTTTGCATATCCAATATGAAAAAAACGCTGTCGTGAGGCTCTCTGTGAAAAAAGAAATGAACATTTTTGTAATATCATGTTTGATAAAGCAAATTCTATTACAGAAATAAATCATTACAAACGTGAGCTTGCTAAGCTTTCATCTGAAAAAATTAGGGCTAAGTACAGACCCGTTTTTTATGAAATATTGGACCATATTTTAATGGAAATGACACTAAGATTTCAAGACTGTGAAAAACTTACATTTTTATGTTTGGCAAATTTTGCTAAATTTTATGGGTTATATGGGGAAATATTTTCAAAAAGTCAACGACTTAAAAATGAGCTTGATCTTATTTTTGCCAATGAAAGTAATTGGAATATATTGCTGCAAGAGCAAGTGAAAAAAATTAATGAAAATAAAGATATTTTTACCGAAGAATATAAACTATTTTACCTTATTTTGACAATACCGTCGAGAAGTGCTTTCAGTGGAAAGAAGTTTTTCTTGCCTCAAACGCGCGTGTAAAAACTTATTTAAGAAATACAATATCTCAAGAAAGACTTACTTCTCTAGGCAATATTTCAATTCAAAAGGAATTTCTGGACGAGATTAGGGCAATTTATCCATTTTATGAGGATGTTATAAATAAATTTGCTGCTTTGAAAAATAGGAGAATTGATTTAGTATATACAATTTAGGTAAGTCGTAAAAAAATATTCTACCCCTTGACATATTAAAAACTTCTGGAAAAAAAAATTATTGCGATATTTGCTTGCTTCTTTTGCACTTCACTTACTTTTTCACCCGCGAGCCGCCACTGGTCCCTGGACTAATACTGGAAAAACTACTTTTCAGGGTACTATTAAAAAGCATTCTATAATTTACATATCTATAGCTTAAAACGATAATTTGCCCCTCACATTTTAAGCTCCCTACTAAAAAAATTGAATGTTATTTTCTATTTAGGAAAGCAACTCACAAATTTAGTAATATTTCCAATTATAAATTCACATTTCTTGACAAAATGGTGAACATTGCTTATTTATCGCGAAGGTTTCAAGATGAAGTGATTTTTAAACTAATCTTCGATACTTGCGCATCCAGACCTCAGATGTTGATGTAGATGTCGTGAAGACAACAAGCCATATTAACACATTTACTTAAAATAATATATTAAGTAAATTGAAATTTTGGAAAATATGGTGAAGATGTAACTTGGTCATAAAATGAGTTATGTACAAACAGTCTTGAATTATATAATAATTTTAAAACGATTGGAAATGTTCAATAAATAAAACTAATACACACATGTAAGAAAATGTATTTTTAATAAATTATTTAGTTTAACATTGATCCGTTATGTAATTACATTTACACTTTTAAATATAATATATAATACTACAAGTTTTCAGTTCAGTCGTTCTCTGGTAATAATTCGGAATATTTTTGTATGCATTGCAAGCTCTACAATTTAAACTCTTATATATATTTAAAATATAGTCATGGACACTGCAGAATAACAGTTAATTAATATTTTTTAATATGCGTTCACAAATTTGAATTGGAAGTTATTTATATGATACTTAAAGTCACCGACAGACATTCTCGCTATCATTCTACTGTAATCAAAAGAGAAATTCCCTAAAAACGTTAGAAACACACATCATATTCATAGTTACTTGAATCTAAATGTACAGGTGCGGTTTTCACATCAATATGCTACTTTTTTTGTGAAACGAAAGATGCCCTAATTAAAATTTTCGTAGCCCCTTTTGTTTGTAAGATACAGGGTGAAATTGAAAAGGTTGCATTTTGGGACCCCCCTCGTATCTTGGTTATCGTTTAACTTATCAGAAAAATGGAAAGTGGTTCTAAAGTAGTTTTTTACGTTGAATCTAGTGGTGTATTTTGATTTTTGCTGTGGGTAGTCATTTTTATGATATAACCCAAAGTTAGGTATTTTAAATGGGACACCCTATATATTTTTAAATATTCTGTTTTTGTTTTTTACAAGCTTTTCAAAAATATATAACACTATGTTTATTTTCAATATTAAGTCCAATATTAGCACTTTTTATATTAAAAAATCAAAACATCTTAGCAGGCCAAGGTGGACATTTGAAATAACAAATGTACCTAGTTTATGTCAGAATAGCGAACGTCGTTGCTGTATTTATATATAGGTATATCCATGTAGATATCCAGAAAGAAAGCAACCACATAAAAGATTTTTTTAAAGAATAAAATCAACTTTAATTGAATATGTCTCGTTTTTCAAACCGCGTCCTAACACTTAACAACAAGGAAAATCGCGATATTGACGAAGTGAATGTGTTGGCTTCGGTCGAAGCAGTTCCAACTAATTATTCTCGAAAAATTGAAGCTTTTATCGGCGTTGTTAAATCCAGGGTTCAAACAATTTACCATATTAAATTTCCTTTGGTACATCCTGGTGACGCAGAACTTGATTGTAACCAATGGACCTGTAAAATGGCCACCTAGGTCACCCGATTTATCGGTTCTAGATTTTTTTTTGTGGAGATCTCAAATCCAAAATAGAATTTAAGACAGTGTCAAGTAATAGAAGAGTTGAAAAATGCTACTGAAGAGGCTTGCAGAGAGTTACAGCTGCGGCAATTTATTATTGTGCGAAACTTGTGTAGGATATGGCGGCCAATAATTTGAACAATATTTATAAAAAAATTAGCCATTAATACTTTTAGATTAATTTTTATATGTTTAATTATTTTTAGTTTTCTGTTAGGTTTTTAGCATTTTATCTGAATTAATTTGTACGGGCTGATTCCATTTTGGGTACTTTTGCGGGGCATCTCCGTTATTTTTATAGATAGAAAGTTGAGGTTTTCGCGACAGTGTGCTACTTTTTCGTAAAACTAAAGATGCCGTTAACAAAATTTTCATAGCTCTTTTAGTTTTTATGATACAGGGCTAAATTGAAAATGTTGCATTTTCAGACACCCCTCGTATCTCAATTATCAGATAACTTATCGAAAATGTGAAAACTCTTTCTTATATAACTTTTCCCGTAGAACTCAATTCCGCCGCGGAATTAGTATACAGGGCCAGGTCAAAAAGTTATCGGACCCTACATTATTTTTTAAAATAGAACGCCCTGTATATTTATAGACTAACATTTGTCTTTTCTTTTACCTTTTCAAAAATATATAATAGCATGCACTTTTTCTTAGAAACACGCAAATAAATGACAATTTTCTGAAATTAAATGCATAATTTAATAGTAGGCTATGGCTATTGTTTATGACAAAAAACAAAAATAAATGTCAAATATTTGTCTATCTCATCGGTTTTTTGATCGACTTTTGGTGGTTTATAAACGATCTTTTGGTATTTTTATTTAATTGATATCCATCAATTTCTTCGAATAATGGCAGCGTATGAAAATTATGATATGCTGGTATGTTTTATACAGAGTAATGAAAATTCTGAAGAATACCCGGAATTAGATTTCCAAAGGTAAGTAAGCTATTATGGCTATGAAAATCTGTATTATCATTATAAGTTTTTGCTTGTTAGATAACCACAAAGAAGGCAACCGTTTTTAGAGATATTTGCTCGTTTAAAAACAAATTTAGTTGAGCACGGATCATTTGTTCACCCGTGTCCTAAAACATACAACAAAGAGAACAGGGAAAGTAAAGAGATATATGTTTTGGGATATACAGGGTGTTTCAGAATAACATGCTAATAATAAAGAGGGTGATTCTTGGGCTCATTTTAGGAAAAAAAGTTCATATGAACGTATGTCCTAAACGCCTAAACTTTTGAGATACAGGGTGTCAAAGTTTTAAAAAATAAATACTTTTTTTACAATAAGTTTGTCACCACTGTAGATATCTTTATGAAATTTGGGTCATGTATTTTAGGAATTAATACGCATTTTTTGATGCATCAAGAATTCAATTATTCTGACCAGTGCCGTCCATGCGGGTTTTGCTTTGCATATTTTTTGGGAAAAAAAAGTACGCCACTGGTTTTTCTTGAAATAAAAATTATTTTTGAAATCTTCATTCATTTCTGAACAAATTTGCTCTCTTGGTATTTTTTCGTCAGATGCATAGTTTCCGCTTAAAAAAATAGAAGCAACACCTTCGTCCTCATGTAGAAAATTTGAGAAGGAAATTGGTGTGCCAAAAACTGACGGTCCGAGGATCTTGAAGAAATATAAGTATCATCCATACAAATTTAATATAGTGCAACATTTGCATCTTGGCGATGCCGAGCGCCGCACTGTGGCCCTTTTTAGCAATCTGTGCGTGCAAAAGTCATACATTTTAGATGATACGATTATACTGCAATATTGTTTTTTAAATACCCAGATAACCAGGCAATTCAAAAAATATTATATCAAAGCATGCCATGACCGATTCTATAAACAAATGAGTTGCGAAGTCAAGAATTGTTTGCGTTGACGAGCCTCGCTTCGAGACAATTATTTTAGTCTTTGTATTTCAAGGTGTGATAACTTTTTTGTGAGTAAATTTTGTGGAAGTTAATTATGGAGCTAAGGCTTAATGGTAGGTGCTTAATCTTGATTATTTTACTTTTGTTTGCAGCTTATGTTTAGTAACTAGTTTAACTGTTATATGACACACTATTCGGGACCTAATCTAAAAAAGTTATTTTTATTAAGATGCATTAGACAAAACGTTACGTAATTGGAGGGGATTGGTTTTAATTTCATATTTGTTATGTACTTTCATATGTTAGCTACCAATACTTCATGTGCCGCAACATGCCGTAACACTATTTATTTACCATTAATTTTGATTTCGTCGACTAGTGGTAAGGCAATTTTGACTTTTTGGAAAAATTTATTTATTACTATAACGCCAACGTTTCGCCACCTTGATGTGCGATCATCAGGTCTAGAAGAGTAAGGTTATAGAAAGTCCAATAAAAGTTTTTCAGTGTCTTACAAACTCGCGATGCACCTGTGTCAACGTGTCTTTAATATCCTTACTGGTTTTTTCCAAAATACTTTTTATGTGTGGTGATAAAATGCCGTTATGGGATTTTCTTAACACTATTATACTAGCCCTGATGATGTCACAAAAATAAACCGAAACATCGGCGTTGTAGTAATAAATAAATCCGTTAAAAATGTCAAAATTGCCTTACTATTCTATTTATTTACTTGCATATATACCACAACGTCTGACATTTAGTGAAATTTTCGTGAGTTGGCGCAATGAGAAAGACTCAAACCGGAAATTTGATGTAGTAATGAAATATTTGAGGGACACGACAAATCTAGGGGAGTTTGATGAGGCCTCAAAATTTAAATTTAACAAGAAAGTTAAGAATTTATGTGGACTGTTGGCTTGTGAATGGAGAATATGTAATCGTAAATTAAAAACCCTTTTACTTAAGAACAAAAAGTGGTTGGCCGGTTGCTTGACTTTCAAGGGAGTTTCCTGTGAATTAAGAGAAACGACGTATACAAATAAGGGACGACAAACGAAATCTTTTAGTGCAGTCGTTCTTCAAAGAAAAGAAAGGGACAAACCATTGTACTGAAATGACCTTAAGACGAGAAGGTAAAAGGGATGGTGCTGTATTAATTAGGTTTGTGTCTTCCACAGTTTCACCAAAAAAAAAACAAATAGACAAAAAGAAGTCCAAGAAAATCTTCGACAAAAAATGGGCCTTCTAGTCGACTTGTCCAAGCAAGGCTATGGCAGCAGTAACACGGGAAATGTGTCTAGGAGCTTCTTCCAAAATTCTGAATTAGTTTCGGAAGCTACCGGAGTCAATAAAGATCTAATGGAAAGACTAGGTACAATTGTTCGCACATTTTGTTCTGGATTTGTAATAAACATCGAAGCTTTTGAACGTTTTGCTGCAGAGACGGCTAGTCTATATGTTCAGGAGTATCCCTGGTTCTATATACCTTAGAGTATTCACAAACTTCTAATACATGGAAGCCTTATTATAAAAGAGGCAATCGTTCCTATAGACCGATTATCGGAAGAAGCCCAGGAGGAAACAAAGATGTCAAAAATTTCCGAGAGTTTCATTCTCGCAATTTTTCCCGAAAGGAAAACATAGAAGACATGTTTCATCTCCTTTTGGTGTCTGACCCTCTTGTATCCAACATGCGGAGAGTAAAACCAAAGCGTGGTAGCAGTCTCCCTGTGTCTGTTTTCGCTTTACTAGAGGCACCAGTAGATTAGTATTGTATTTTGTTAAAAAAATTATTGTTGCAAAGAATTTTTTGATATGTTAAAAATTAATTATGATTTTGTTTAACCTGTATTGCGATTCAACATTAGTTTGTATTTAAATTAGCACTATTTGATTTGAAAAAGTACTAGTGACACTTCATTACAATTACATTAAAAAAAACGTAATTTGAGTATTTTTTGATTCGTGTTGGCTCCTCAGCTCATTCCTTTGAAGATTCTAGCTATCGGTTACATGTGCAAATATAGTTATGTTTATTATATTGTTCATATAAAATCATTTGGCCCACGTTCACAACAACATCAAAGTGCAAACTACTTTTGCACGCACAGATTGCTAAAAACGACTACTGTGCCCCGGACACTGTTTTGCCAGTGATATTTGCAACGAATCAGTCAGACGAATGCTTTTTTTCAAGTGCGGGAATTTTTAATAGTCACAATACTAGGAACTGGCATAGTGAAAATCAGCATTTAATGTTTGAATGGGCACAAGAAGGACGCTTTGGAGTTGGGGTGTCATGTTTTATTTTGGGCAGACATATAGTTTATAGGATTTTTGAAGCAGGTCTTACAGCCCATAGATACCTAGAAATCCATGAGGAAGTTATTCCAGAACTGCTCGAAAATATTCCATTAGGTCAATATAATGCTGTTTACCTACAGCAAGATGGTACTCCAAGTCGCAACTCTAGGCTCTTAAGGGAATTTCTTGATAATAATTTTCCTCAAATATGGATAGGTACTAACGGATCTGATAGATGGCCTCCGCGATCTCCAGATCTCTCAATTTTAGATTTGTTTTTATGGGGCTATATACAAAATGAAGTATATAAAACACGATATGACGTCATAGCAGAACTTCGAGAGGCAACTCATTTAGCCTTTCGAAATCTGCGAATAAGACTAGTGTTTCTTTTTAACGCTATTCAAAGATTTACAAAAATGTGCCAATTTCGTATTAGAGAAAATGGTCGTCAATTTAAACATCACCTTTAAAAATTTGTTTTTTGTTTTTTTAATAATGTTATTTTTTTGTGTTTGTTATATTATTACTATATTGTTAGGTATCTTTATATAAGAAGATATCTATATGCAAGGTGTCCAATTCTTCGTTAGCAATATGTAACTTTCAATTGTTTATTATTGTTATTCATGGCCTACTATTAAATTAAGCATTTAACTTCAGAAAATTGTCATTTAATTAGTCATTAAGGTAAAAAAGACAATATTATAACCTATAGATATACAGGGTGTTCCATTTAAAAACTGTTTGACCTGACCCTGTATACTAATTCCGAAGGCGGAATTGAGTTCTACGGGAAAAGTTATATAAGAATCAGTTTTTACATTCTCGATAGGTTATCTGATAAATGAGATACGAGGGGTGCCTGAAAATGCGACATTTTCAATTTAGCCCTGTCTCTTAAAAACTAAAAGGGCTATGATAATTGTGTTAACGGCATCTTTAGTTTTACGAAAAAGTAGCACACTGTCGCGAACACCGCAACTTTCTATCTATAAAAATAACGGCGACACCCCGCAAAAGTACCCAAAATGGGACACCCTGTATTGTAATAGTTGTAAATTCAAATTCGTCTGGTCCTACGAAGATTTTTTTAATATAAAATGCTAATATTGCACTTAATATTGGAAATAAACACAGTGTTATATGTTTTTTTAAAAGCTCTTAAAAACAAAAATAGAATATTTAAAAGTATATAGGGTGCTTATATAGCTATAAAAATTTTGCCTACGGCATCTTAAGTTTCACGAAAAAGTAGCACAGCATTTCGAAAACTCTTTATAATTGCAAATAAAAGTGTCGAAAATTAGACACCCTGTACAGGGTTGTTGGTTATAAACTTACCCCCCATTAACATTCGTATTTTTATTGATATAAAAAAAAGTTAAATACAAAAGTTTCTTGAAATTATATAATTTGTTTAGTATAGTTTGCAATTATACAGGGTGTTAAGGTTTTCAATGGTTTCTTAATTGTAACACCTTGTATATTTAATGTCCACCAAATGGGTTTCTTCTTGCTGATTATAAATATGCCAGGTTTGATACCTTTATCTTTAAAGACACCCGAGACATTTGAGAAAAACTTTGCCACAACAAGCATTATATTTCCAGTAGAACGTTCTCCGATTCTCTTCAACACATCACATCTTATGGCAGGGATTTTGTAATATTTCTCGAGTATCTTTAAAGGTAACTGATCAAACCTGGTACACCGTGTTCCACATAAAAGTACCCATTATACTATCTAGAAATACGTAATAGATAGGAAAAAAAGTGTTATACAAAAGTGTCTTTAAATTTGAAATTCTTTTAAAATACAATTTCCATGTATACAGGGTGTCCCAATTTTGCTGAAGCGATATCAACTATAAAATTTTAAATGGGACAACCTGTATTTTTGTCCATTATTTGATTCTCTGTCAACAACGAAATCAACATTTTTAAATTGAAATATATATATACAGGGTGAGTCGGGAGGATCGCCCCAAACTCCAGGAGTGTGTTCTATGAAAGATACTGATTTAAAAAAACTCATATGTTCTTATTCGATTCTCATTCGTTTTCAACTTACAGCATAAATTAGAATATAAACAAGATCTAACAAATTAACGTTTCAATCATTAGATTTCATCATATTAAATGTTCAAAAATGCCCCCATTGAGCTCTAAACATTTTCGGCTTCGTCTACGTAGGGCACCTGTTGCTCTTCTAAGCCTCATGCCTTTCTTTAATTTCATCTGCAATATTTCTGATACGCTGAATAAGTGCTTCTCGAGTGTCCACTCTCACTTTGTACACTTCATTTTTTAACCAGCTCCATAAACAGAAATCGAGTGGAGTGAGGTCAGGAGATCTTGGAGGCCAAATAATAGGACCACCGCGACCAATCCAACGCCTTGGAAACCTCCCGTCTAAGTGTTGCCTGACTTGATATGCGAAATGTGCTGGAGCTCCATCATGCTGGAAGTACATTTGCCTTCTGATGTTTAGGGGAACATCCTCCAGTAGTCCTTGTAATTCATTTTCGAGAAATTCACAATAGTAGTCCCCTGTGAGGCGATTTTCCAAAATAAAAGGGCCAATGACATAACTATCTATCATACCACACCATACGTTTACCGAGAACCTATGTTGAAAGTTGCTCTCGACTGTTGCATGCGGATTTTCCTCTGACCAGACATGGCAATTGCGACTATTATTAATACCGTCACGAGTAAATGTTGCTTCGTCCGTGAAAAGTATGCGCGATATAAGGTGACGATTATTGTCTATCCACCGACAAAACTCCATACGTTTGGCAAAATCTTCTGGCTGTAGGTGTTGGATTTTTTGTAAGTGAGGATACAAACCTTGCTCGTGGAGCGTATTTATCACTCTTTTTTGTGGAATGTCCAACTGAGCAGCCATTCTGCGTGAACTGATGGTTGCATCTTCTTCTACTAGGTCCAGAATATTTTCTACTTCTTCTAAAGTTTGTTGAGTAGCTCTTTCAGAAGTTGTGTTGGCACTGGGAAGTGTTCCGCTTTCGCATAGTTTGTTGAAAACTCTCATAAATACTTTCTTATCAGGATGACGTTGAAATGGGAATCGTTGACGGTATTCTTCAGCAGCAGCTGTAGCATTCCCATTGCAAAAACCATAAACAAATATCATATTCGCATACTCTAAGTGTGAGTAAAAATTCGGCATTTTGGAATATGTTCAACAGCTCGAATTCAAAAATGACACTGACAGGTACGAATTCAAAAATGACACTGACGGGTATAGTACCAGTAAATGGAACGTTAACTTATTTTGATTTCTAAGCACCCTATAATTATTATGTTGTATGGATGGAATTATGCTTGAAATCTTATTTTTGTTGTAAGTTGAAAACAAATGAAAATCGAATAAGAACATATGAGTTTTTTTAAATCAGTATCTTTCATAGAACACACTCCTGGAGTTTGGGGCGATCCTCCCGACTCACCCTGTATATATATATATATATATATATATATATATATATACACACATTACTACATTATTTCTTGGATATTGTGATTCTATATTTATTTATTGCTAAATTTTATATTTAAAAACATTATTGAAAATTAATATTAGAAACAAACTTTTTGAGTAACATAGCTATCAACATAAACAACCTATAACAATAGATTACTTGGAAATAGCAAAAAACAGGACAAATTTAAAACAGATGACAATATAATTGATTTTCTACATACTGTCCTCCATTGTTTGCTATACATAGTATATATCGCACTTGAATTTTAGCCACAGCATTTTGGACAGCGGCACTATTATTAAGACTAACAATTTCTTCACCAATTTTTTGTTTTAACTCATTTACAGAATAATTGTTCCGATTTTTATACACTCTGTTTTGAAATGTGCCCCATAATAAATAATCTGAGGGTGTCAAATCGGGACTTCGCGGCGGCCATGGAATCTCACCGTTACTATATATACTTAAATTAAATTGCTCATCTAAAAATGCTCTGGTATCTTCTCCACAGTGGTATGGAGCATTATTTTGTTGATATACCAAGTCCACACGAATATGTTCCGGAAGATCATTCTTTGATTTCTCAAAAGGTTTAAAAATGTTTGTCTATTTAAACAGTGGTCAAAAAAACACAGGTCCTATTATGCGGTCGTTTATAATACCACACCACACTTTAACACTTTGATGTCGTTGCCTTTTAATTTGCTTTACCAAATGTTTATTTTTCTCAGAATAGTAGTGAGTATTTTTTTGTTATGCATTACAGCAGTGGAAAATATCGCCTCATCTGTTTAAAGGATTTTATTGAAAATACCTCTCCCAGAAAATTCATTTTGGGGGGGCCAGTTGAGGGGCACAAATAGTTCTAGAGGGGCCTATATACAGGGTCTGGCATTAGTGTGTCAAATAAATAACAAATTTAATACAAAAGAAACTTAATTAAACACATCACATCTGAAGAAACATGTTTTTTCACTTTTATTTAATGTATAGATGTGGAAGTATTACTAAAACTAATAAAAAATAAACATGAATAATATAAACCGTTAACTAAAAAATACAAAAAAAACATTTGATAAAATTAAATTTATTCTTATCTTATTTTCCGCGAAAATATGTATCTTTAAAGATCTATGTTTTTACCAATGACTTCTCAATTGATAAAATAGCCAAGTTTGATAGTCCGTCATTTCCAATTCTATTTCTTAAAAATGATTTTATTATTCCTAAACAAGAGAAAGTTCGCTCACATGAAGCACTAGAGACCGGGATTGTTACAGCGATTATTACTGTTTATATTTTCTTTGTTTTACTTAGGTAAGAATCAATTTATATTTGGGATTCTTACTAGTAGAGATATTTTGTGTTGTGGTTTAAGTATTTATATATATATAGGCTAATGGGGGGGGGCACGAGATAAAAAAGGGGGGCCGCGGTCCCCCCAGGCCCACCCCTGTCTACGTCCCTGCTAAAAACACAAATACATTGAAAAACTATCAAAATTAAGCAAATAGTTATATTATCCATTCCACGGCCTCCTATAGTTTTTTTTTAGTATGCAGCATCACAATATTCAAGAAATAATTGATATTTTTTGTTAAATTGCGATTTTCTCTGTAATCATAGAATTTAGGTATAGAACATATATGTGTTCTATTTAAAAAAATCGACTTCCTTCACTTTAAAAAGGTCCAAGATTGATTTCGTAGTATGTCTACCCTGTATAGATGTGGACAAAAAAATTGTATTCCGTATATGCATTGATGCTTTATAAACTGACAATTACCACTCAAACGCCCAATTTTAGATTTTTGATATTTTTTATAGTAATTTGAAAAATAGCTCCAGTTTTCAAAAAATCACATATAACCTTAATTATCTCGGAAACTACGCAGAAATCGACTATAGTTTAAATTAGTAACTTATGTTTATTTTTGACAAGGAATCAAATAATGGACAAAAATACAGGGTGTCCCATTTACAATTTTATAGTTGATGTCGTCTCAGCAAAACTGGGACACCCTGTATAAATGCAAACATTATATTTTAAAAGAACTTTAAATTTAAAGAAACTTTTGTATGAAACTTTTTTTCGTATCTATCATGTTTTTATAATTTCTAGCCTTTGTACTTAACTTTTTTATAGCTATAAAAATACGAGCTTAATGGACCTTCTAGCAAAGAAAAGAACAGAGATGACATTTGTATGATCTGAACCAGCTTTGGGTGTAGGCCATGAAACGCCCAAGCTTGTAATTTTGGACTGGGTAGTTAAAAAAGGCTTGAACTGCCGGATCTGTCTTACAGAAACTTTTATTCCTTGTGCTATTGAGACGGGAATAACAGAGAATCTGTTAAACATGAACATAATTAACCTCAAAACTAGTTTACAGACCTATTCAAACATGCTGTGTGATTGCCAGGACCAGGGTCTCTATATTCATTAGAGATGTCTTACTGTCACACTACCAGAAGATGGCCCCCTAAATGCAAAGTTCAGACTCATTGAGGAGTTAAACATGCTTGGGAAAGTGTAAATACAAGTGTGAGCTACAGTAGACCGAAAAGTCTCAGTGGAGAATCGATACGATCCACTCTTAATAATCAGATATGCAAATGTTAGCCCACCTCTACAAACTAGCTGTTCCAAAGTAGTATATCATCAAAAATATAAAAAAACTGTTTCAGGCTGTTGAGTAAAACTTGTTGATATTGAAATATTCCATGAGTTGCCTATACGAGACATGTCTATGACAGACATCAGCAAGGGAATAGTCAATTTAAACTGCAATTGTAAGTTTAATGTTTTTCTTTCAGTCGAAAGAGGAAGTACCGTAAAGTTACCTAACTTTGACCGAAATTGAAGTTCAATTGTGAATATCTTTGCTTGGCGTTTAGTTAATTTGTTCATTTAGTGGACCACCTTGGGGCTTCAAGTAACCCTTTAAATTGCACCATCAAATTTTTTGTTAGTAAGCCACATAAGACATTTTTTTAAAAAAAACCTTGGTGGTCAAAGTTAGGGACGATGAACCTAACTTTGACTGACCCCTTAAAATGTATGATATCTTAAATTTAGGGACCCTGTTCAATATCATTGACCATCAGATTCGTTTTTAAAAAATATTAGAGAAGATTTGGTTCATTTTTTTCAAGAATAAAACACAAAAAATCAAAAATAAAGTATTTATTCTTATAAATATAATAAATGCAGGTACTAAAACAGTCTCGATTTAGTAAAAACAAACTAACATATAAATCAAACATAAGTAGGTACCTAAATACCTACATAAAACAAAAAACAAACAAAATTAAACTTAAGAACGAAATAAATATGTTTAACATTTCGGAACAAGAAAATATTATTCTATTTTTAGTTGCAAATTGTCAACTTCTGGAAATACCAACCCGCGTTTGAAATCACTAGGTTTGTTTAGTTTCAAAATTATGTCCTTTTTAGAAACTAGTGATATATCATCTGCTATGGGCCAAATAAATTTGGAATTCTTATTCCGCATGAATTTTATTTGAAATTCTTGCTCCTCGGAAGTCATTATTTGACCAACATAATATTTTGGTTGGTTATTTAGGGTTTTTAGGGACACTACTACATAGTCATCTGTAGCACACTCTTCTTTTTTGTTCATTAAGGTCTTTCTCAAATCTGCTAGGTTCGTATTTTCCTCTGCTGAATCTTCATCGTCGAGTTGGACTTCAGTAGTTTTACTTAAAGCCTTTTTTTCATTAGCTGCCCATGTCTCAAAACAGCTATCATTTAAAGTGTCCGCGTATATTATATTGCCTTCATCAATACTGTCAGAACTTTCGCTGGCTAGTCTCATTCTTTGCGTCTTTTTCTCGAATATCTTTTTAATAGCTGTCTTCTGATTCGATGGACCTGGAGTTGGGTTGACGTCATTGTCATTCGAAGTGAGATCTTCTAATCGGATTCCCTGACCTGGTTGGACGTTGATTTTCGATTTTCTTGTCTTCTTAGGTGCTTCTTGATCCCCATATCTCATAGTTTTTAGCATTCCTACTACGACTTCAGAAACTAACTCAACTGAGCGATCTTCTGTCGTCCCTTCAGTGCTAGTTCGAGGAAGCCTATTTATCACTTCCTGTGGATTAAACGGAACGATTCCACATTTTTTAAAGCCAGAAATCAAATTAGTAGAATGATTGTTTGGAGAAATGCTCTTACAAAGATTGTTTAATAGGCGCGGAAACTGGTCCTTTTGAATTACCTGGGATTTTCTTTGTTGGTTACTTTTCCAGGAATCTAATATGTCCCGCCACTTCCTTTTTAATGGCGCATAGAAGGCGACATCCAGTGGCTGGCACAAATGGGTCGAATTTTTAGGAAAACATGCGAAAATAATATTATTTTCATGTGCAGTTTTTAAAACTTCCGATGAAAAGTGACTCGCTAGATTATCTCCAAGTACTACAATTTTTCCATCCTTATGTTGTTTTTTAACGAATGGTACAAATTGGTTGCAGAACCAGTCGGTGAAAATAACAGAGTCGAACCATCCGCTTTTACTCCGATTGTATCGTGTGTGGGGGGGTCCTCCCTCTGTCCATGTGGACCAAATGTGTTCAGATTTGTACACCACGTATTGCGGCAACATTACACCACTTGCGGATCCGCAAAACATAACGGACACACTGGCTTTTGTGGAATCGCGAATCCTATCTGGGTATTTCGTACCTTTTTTAAATATGTACTTTTTCCTTCCCGGATCGTCGGCTAGGTTGGTTTCGTCGTAGTTATAAATTCGGCCGGGGTCAATAAAGTCTCCATCATTCTGTAATGTATCTTTCAATGCATTAAAATATTGCATTATTGTATCTGGCGATATTTCTCCTTTTGAAACCTTGAGGTTTTGACTCATTCTATGGCTAAGTGCCTGATGCCGATTTATAAACTTTGTCGTCCACCTTAGAGTTGGCATATTTCCTTCTTTAAATTGTGAAGCGGTCACTCCCTTTTTATCTAAAAGGTCGCTTACTAAATGTTGCAAGTCTTTACGGCTAAAAGGGAACCCCCACTCGCTAACTTTTATAGCATGTGCAACTATAGCACATGCTTCAGTGGGTGTTAGCACGAAGGGGCGACCGACATTACCCAAGTGTACTTTTTTACACTTATTAATTAATGTACCCTTTGGTATGTTAAATGTTTTCGCTGCCTGGTTTTTTGCTATTTGTCCCGACCTTATCATGTTTAATGCCCTTTCAAGGTTAACTCGATTTTCCCGTATGTCGTACTGGCTGTACTTTCTTTTCGGCATTTCTGAGAAAAAAATAATAAGTTTTTATTAAAATAAAACTCAACTTTGACCGTGCCATTAACTTTGACCGGCGGTCAAAGTTATTGACAAAAGTTGCAATTTTAGGTTATGTTTACCTTTTTTTTTAAATATAGAAAAATGTGTGACCAGTTCAGTTCACGTTATCACAATCACTTCCTAATAGTTTAAATCACTTACCTGCATAATACTAATGATTAAAACGAATTAGTTTTTGCTCAGCAATGAGAAGTTTATTTTAAGTTTGAAAACGCATTAAAGGCCATCTATGATGCACTGCCCTACTTATCAGGACCAAAATCGCAACGGTATCTACTTTTGCTGCTTCATAAATTCGGTTAAAAACATTTTTTGAATTTGTGGTCAATGTTATATTCGGAGTCAAAGTTAGGTAACTTTACGGTATATTATTTAATTTTATTTAAAATTTGAATAACCCATAATATTTTAGTGATATTGGTTAAATGTGGAAGATTATTTATGAAATATGGGATATGCTAAAAAGATAATAATAGTGCTGGTGTTAACATTATAATTAAAATATAATGAACTTGGATAATTGGATTAGCGGGAAAATAAAGGCTTCGGTTTGGCGACTTTAGGTCACTTGTATAACTTTCCCAATAATTAAACACTCTTAAGATGTGTTCAACCAAAATGGACATTGTGATTATGCTAGAAAAAATTAATGGATAATAAGTGATGATTCCTGTCTTCTCACGTCAGCAGTAGTTCTCGTTTGAGACCCATTTCTTGAAGTATATCTCATGCTATAGTTGCTACCGGTTCGGTGTATAAATGCTTTATCCGATGAGCAACAGAGGGCCACTTTAAAACTTTCCCTGAACGTCTTTGACATAAATCCATATATTATAGGATTTACACAGCTGAAATAGAAATAAAGAATTATTTTCCTAATTATAATGTAGCAAGGGTGATTATACAAACATAATTAATTATATGAAGTTAAAAGCAGTGTTGTATCTGTCCTAATTCTGTCTTCCAATATATCAAAATTGTTTTGTTTTGTTACATAAAGAAATCATGGTTCTTGGGATTAGACCGTGTCAAAATGGAATCACTATCCGACGTTTCGCCTTCGATTGCACGAGGCATCTTCAGGGATCTTCACTTCACGAGATCGGAACACTGAATGAGCTCGGAGAGACCCAGGCCGGCTATTTATAGTCGACCTGTGTTTACCGAAGCGTGACTCGGTGTAACGATCGGTTTACACGTATGATGAAGACTGAAGCCCCTATCTCTATTAAAATTGTTAGGATGCTTATAAATTTTAATAGATTCTCTAATTTTTGCGTTTATAGAGTCCCGAAACCGATGCAAGAACTTTGGTTTCTTTTACATTTATGACATGCCCAGTAGAATGTTGGTGTTCAGATACAGCAGATTGTACAATTTGTTTCTTTCTGATACATCGTTCATGTTCCTTAAGCCTAGTCGATATGGATCGTCCAGTTTCTCCAATATAAACATCATCACAGGAACAAGGAATTGCACATACTCCTTCCGTTTAAAAAGGAATGATGTCCTTTGGCGATCTCAAACATTGTCCAATTTTCTTGTGTGTGTTGAAGATTGTACGATTGTTGGACCGGCGAAGTAACCTTGCAATCTTGTCTGTGGTTCCGTGTATAAATGGAAGAACTACATTTCCTATCGGTAATTCCTTATTCGTATCATTTCGTGGAGTAGGATTATTATATTGATCGTCTAATATCATCAGTGCAATATCCATTCCCTCTTAAAGCTTGAGTCAGTTTCTCTGTTTCCGATTGTAAATTTTGCGTTGGTTTTCTATATATAGAGTGTCCTAAGGAACCATTTCCTTTCCTTTGTACAAGAACATCTAGAAAGGGAATCGTGCCTTCTGACTCAATTTCCATTGTAAATTTTATGTTAGCATGTTGTTGATTTAGATGATCAAGAAACCCAGGGAAGTTTTCCGGACCATTAGAATTAATAAAAGGATATTTATTGTTTAATGTTTCTAAGAAAGTGTCCAAATTTTCTGTTTTAGTATCAAAAATAGTAGTTTAGTATCAAAAATAGCAAATATATCGTCTACGTATCTATATCATGCTTTAGAAAACAATCACCAAATAGGAATAAATAATCTTAAGTCGATTAAAAATGTATCTAATAATAGATTATTGGATGCATTTGAGAGTATAGAAATAGTTAAATGCGGTAAGAAAGCACTAAATAAAGACAGAGGGCCTATTCCCTATAGTCCCCTCTGTCCCCCAAGTGTGACCACATTTACCTATAAATAGTCTCGGTTAGGATAAGTTACTTTAGTTTATATCATCTGCTGATGATGCTAACTTGATTAGCGAAACGCGCGTCCAGAACGTAACAAGTTGTGGTGTAGTGTGGTTAGAATTCTTGTATTTTGATCTAAAGATAAACTAGCTGAAAATTTCGAAGTCAAAGAAGTAAAAGTTGCTCAACCGGAAGACACTTCGGAGGAAGAACTGAGGATTTAAAACGAACCTTATATTTGTCCAGATATTTACTGGTTGGTTATGATATGACGCGATTGAACCCTTAAGATTGTTCAGGCTATAATCACACTTCTAAGAACTGTACTTTTAAAAAGGCTTGTCCTAAGTATTCACAGGAATACCATCTATCGGAATGCAACTTTTCCGCTGTTTCAAAATGCATTAACTGCGTCAATTTATCAAATAGGACCCCTAACAATACTGTCGATGTTAATCAGTTTGATAGTTTGACTAATAAATAGTCAGTTTTCCGCTCTGATCGTAGAACTTCTCTTCTCAACGCAGTGGCGGCTCGTGGATACAAGAACGGGTGACGCGCAGGTAGTTAGATGGACAGCGCTTTTTATGATGTAAATTATCCATAGCTTTGGAGCATTTTTTAATACTTAGGGGAAATAATATAGATTTATAAGATTTTAAATATATTTTTTTGTTCTTAAAAAACAGTTATGTACCTATATCTTAAAGTTCATTTCGATTCGATTCCGCCTCCGATGATCCGAGCGCACTAATTTTCATTAATTCTATAACAAGTGAACAAGCGCCTGCAGCCTGCCGCAGCAATTTATGCCGCTCCCATGTCCATTTGGCTTACGGATATTCGGCGTGCGGGGGGAGTCTGATGCGGAATTTGTTAAAGTGCGGGACACGAAAGAAAACCGGGCGGTCCTTAAAATAAAGGTTCATAATCTTAAGCAAGCGGAAAAGTAAAATTTGTGTACGCAAATAAATTTTATGTTATTTTATTTGTTGTAATAGTTTGCCGCTTCACCTATAAAGTGCGCTAGCTAAGCGATACGGCAAATGAATCGAGGATTTAGTAAATTTTCGCACTGGTCCACTAGTCTCCATGCACTTGCCGCTAGAAGGTTATAGCTATTTCCAGTGGCGCCTATACATTTCGAGCATTTGTTTTCATTTCTATACAAATGCGTTGCGTTGAATTTGAATTATTATTTATTAATTATATTTTCGAGCAAAAGAGGAAAAACAATTCGAAGCGGTGCACGTGAAGTTATTGCGAGCGTTATAGAGGCCTGTACTAGAGAAGCTGAAAATAATAGTTTGACTATTCCAATTCAAAATCGAACAGAACGCGCTGCATTTTACACTGGTGTCTCGGAAAGTAGTGTAAGAAAAATTCTAAGAGAATGTAATGATCGCTCATGTTCTACTTCACCTTTAAAATCTCCTGGTAAAAAAAGACCCCGATTATAATACAAAGATAAAATTGACGATGGTGATTTTCAAGTAATTCGATACCGGGTGTCAAAAAATATCTAATATTGCAATTAATATTTGAAAAACTACAGAACTCATATTTTTCCAAAATTAATACATCAATGTAGTTATAGTAGGGGAGCTAGCACTGATTCCAGTAAACAAGATTTATCAAAATTTTAACTTATGCGGTTCGACTTTAGTCTATTCAGGTATGCCAAAAGTGACCGTTTGTGAAGTTTTGTCTTCGTTTCCTAATTGCGCACTAATGTTAAAGAGGGTTGATTCTTGGACCTTTTTAAGAAAAAAATTTAATACGAACCTAAAAGTCTTAACTTTGGAGATACAGGGTTTTAAAAAAAACATTTATTTTAAATCCTAATTCTGATGCTAATATAGATAAATAACTGTGTGAAATTTGATACACGTCTTTTATGCATAAAAGGGCATTTTTTTATTAACAATCAATTTTTGAAATTTCTACCAGTGGCGTGCATATGTAATTAACCTGGGTCAATCCATATGCTCCTTAATGCATAGAAGACGTGTATCAAATTTCATGCACTTATTTATACAATAGCATCAGAATTGGGGTGAAAAAAAATGTTTTCTATTTAAACTTTACCATCCTGTATCTCAAAAGTTAGGACTATTAGGACATAAAAACACCCCCTTTAACATCAGCACGCAATTAAGAAACGCCCTGTATAGTACTTCACAATGACGGCACATGACAAACGGAGACAGACGGCCACTTTTGGCATACCCGAGTAGCACAAAATCGAACTGCATAAATTAACATTTTGATAAATCTTATTCACTGGATCTGATGCTGGCTGCCCTTGTATAATCTGGACCTGTAAATCGTGTATCACTATACTGGGTGGTCCAATAATCGTGGACGTAGGCAGTAGGGAACCGTTAATGACAGAACTCAAGAAAAAATATATTTATAGGTAAATCGATCAAGAAAAATCAAAATTAAATCATTTTAAAATTCGAAAAATCGCCGTTTTTGCAACACAAAAGACATATAGAAGTGTGGTACACGAAAGAAAACAGACAAATATAGATAAAGGTTCATTAAGCATAGTTACGTTTTTTAATTATCTGAAGTGCGTATAGTCAAAAAGGAGTGCCATATTATTTAAAGAACGACGGGACTCCACTGGTTTAAAGAGATTTCTTGGCCGACCTTCCTAACCCGATTGACTCCGGCCGGTTTTCTTTCGAGTCCCGCACTTTACTGCTGCTCAACGGGTCGCTCTTATGAAAAGTCGTTTTTATTTTTTGAGTATATAACGCACTAGTTTTAATAGAAAATAATGGTATAATTAAGTAAATAATGTGAATTTATATAAAACATACGGCATTTTTATAATAAAAATATAGATTATAAAATGCTTAATATTTTTGTTTCTAAGGAAATTGATTGGAAAATGTAGGTGAAGCGGCGCTTCACCCGCATCCCCTGGCGAGCCGCCATTGTCTCAACGTCAGTAGAGGCGGAGGTGTTCTTTTTTTAGTCAAACCATATTTTTCGAGCACAATTATTGAAACAAATTTTGTCTCAGATAGTTTCCTTACTTACAGTTTTCGCTTTGCGGAAGACTTGGTTAAAGTTACCTTTTAAGTCGGTCTCAATTTGTATAGTAACGTGGTCATATATCAGACACTTTTATTGCTACGTCGGGTGTTCCCCAGGGGTCTGTCCTGGGTCCCTTATTGTTTAACATCTTTATAAATGACATGGTTATGTGTTTACTTTATGCTGACGACTTAAAAATACTATGCGCAATTGACTGTCTTAATGATTGCCAAAACTTGAGCCTTGATCTTGTAACACTTAGTCAATGGTGTACAAAAACAAACTGCCCCTTAACATCAATGAATGTAATGTTTTATCATTCAGTAGAAGTAGAATTCCTATGCAGTATCGGTGTTGCTCTGAAACGAGTCGAATATTTTGGAGACTTGGAAATCATATTTGAGCAGGTTTTCATTTATTCATCACATTGAAGATACTGTTGCCAAGTCTTATCGGAATTTGGGGTTTCTTATACTATCTAGTCGGGAGTCACCTGAAACTTTATTCTCGCTTTTTTATTCTCTAATTCGTAGTAGGTTAGAGTATGCCTCCTCTATTTGGCACCCTAATTATCAAGTGCATATTGACACATTGGAGAAGGTCCAGTATATATTTTTAAGATTCCTGAGTTTTAAAATTGATGGGTCTTACTCACCTTTTGATATATCCCGACAAAGTCTACTTTTAAGATTTAAATGGAACACCCTTGAGAAAACAAGACAATATATTCTGCTCACATTTCTGTTCAAGTTAGTAAATAATAAAATTTCTGCTCTTAATTACTATCTCAGGTTACTTTTCAAGTGCCCGCTAGACCAACTCGGTCATCACCATTATTTTATCTACCAGAGTCTAGAACGAACGTTTTAAAATTCTCACCACTGCATAATATGTGTTCACTTCACAATCACTTGGAGGATTATTTGGATATTTTCCACTGCAATTGTAAAACAATTAAATCTGTTAGTTTTAAGTATTTATAATTATATATGTTAGATATTTGATAATTTATATTGCTGGATATATATTTTTTTCTGTATTACTTAATATTTTCTTGGAGAAGAAAGCTGTTATTGTTTCATTTGATGAGTACAAATTAGTGGACGATGAAACCAATTATAAATAAATAAATAAATATTAATATAAAATACACTGAATTGGAGCAAGAAGATTGTTTAGTAACTTTTTTACTTTCTTTGGTTCTGGTTTTAGGAATTTATGTCTACCCTAGTTTTGGCTCAGGGGCGTGTGGTGAAATTTTAGGAAAGGGAAGCATTTTTTAGAAACTTACCTATTTGTAATGTAATTCGAGTTTACGATCATTTTTTGCAAATTCGTCAATGACGTCATCATAAAAACGTCGATGCTCCGACATATTTTGGAGAAGTTTATTTTCAATGGACAACAGCGATGTATGCGAAAGTCTCTCCTGCCCAGTTGAATTTCTCACGAAATTTCTTAAACGTTTAAGTGTTGAAAAATTGCGTTCTACTGATGAACTTGTGCAGGCATTGTCAATACTTATTAACACAATTTCGACACTTCGGTGGTTCCAGCTCCTTGTCTTTTAAAAATTGCATTAGTTCCTTAGCGTTATTTTTTGCGTCATCAATTTCGTAAATCACTTTTAGTTCAGATCGCAGTAACACTCGGTCGAAGAACTGGCCATAATGAAGAAGAAGAGATTTAATCGCATCTTCTGGAAAAGTGTTTTCTTTAAATGCATCAAAATTGCAGAGCTCGAGGAATTTAAAATAATTTAAACCGTTAAATCTATATTTTATTTATTGCTGAATTTGATCGATTATTTCATAAAAGAGGCTTCTGTATGATGTTTGAATATCTCCCACCTTGTCTGTTCTACATTTAACGTCATCGTTTTCTCCCAAAATAAGTCAAAGTTATCTCTTTTTTGGCTTAACATGGACTTAAAATCATCCACTTTTTTTAGGCAACAAGCAATATCATTTGTTTTAGTTTGTAATATATTAAAAACATTGTCCGAGAATGGAAATATTTCTGAAAATATGTTCAACAAATAATTAAAATTAAAATCTCGTTTCAAACAGTCCAAAAACACCCTCTAACTATTTATTACTTCTGAGTCTCACGTTTCATTATTTTCTATTATATTCTCAAATAGTTCAATTAGTGATTGACGATTTTCAGATACTGTTAACACAAGTCCTCCATTATAGTTCCCCCTAGTAGGAGCTACTTTGGGCAATCGTTTGTGGACAATGGAGTCCAAAGCTTGTGTACAGGGTGTCCGGATTTGGTTGCAAAAGCAGGGTATCTCGCTTATTTTTAAAGATAGAATCTTGCGGTTTTCACGAACCTGAGCTAATTTTTTGAGAAACTCATGAAGCCGTAAACAAAATTTTCATAGCCTTCTTCGCTTATGAGATACAGGGCGAAATAGAAAATTTTGCATTTTGGGACCCCCCTCGTATCTCGGTTATCCTTTAACTTAACGCAAAGGGAAAAATTGCTGCTTATGCAGTTTTTTACGCTGAATCCAGTGGCGTAGTCATATTTTTCATTTGAGTTGTTATTTTTTAGATATGACCCAAAGTTGTGTTTTTTTAAATGGGACACTCTGTATATTTGTCCAGAAATTGATTTGTCCTTTTAAAAGCTTCTCAAAAATATATAATAGTATGGGTCTATTTTATTAAACAACAACAAAAATTCTAATTTTTATAATTATCATCCCAAATTTTGCAGTAGGCCATGCAAAACAATGCTGCCTTTTATTTAAAGTGGTTAACAATATCTACATCCTAACAATAAATCAAAATAAATATGTAATTAAATCTATTTATCAAAATATGTGTTGATAATTTCGCACCAAAAAAGTACCACCTACCTAGATTTATGTAACACAAGAACAAAACAGTAATAAATTATTATGTAACAAGCCCAGCAAAAATCAACTGTCGTATAAGAACTACAGTAACCAAGGAAATCAAAAGAACTGTTCAAACTGATTTCCATTTTGTTCTATGCATGCTTCGCACAATTTTCGTATTCGTTTTAGGGAATTAAGCAAAATAACGGGATGATTTTGTAAATAGCGAAAATTTTCTCTTATTGCATTTCCTAAATCTTGGACATTATCATACTGGTCTTTGTAAATTCTATTTTCCAGATATCCCCATAGAAAGAAATCTAAAATCGACAAATCTGGGGATCTCGGGGGCCATATTATAGGTCCATTTGTTCCGATCCATTGATTCGTAAAATTATTGTCCAGAAATAATCTCGTCATTCCAGAATTGTGTGCAGGAGCACCGTCCTGTTGAAAATAAATTTCGTTAATTTGTGCTAGAGGAACATCGTCAAGTAATTCAGGTATAGCTGCCTCTAAAATTTCTATATAGCGATTGGCTGTTAGATTTCCCTCAAATATATAAAATTTTATATGTGTTCCTAACATGAAGCAGGACACATTTAGACCAAACCTGCCCTGCTGTCTTCTGGGAAATATTTGGTGTTGATTTTTCTGGGACCAGAATCTACTATTGTGCCTATTGAGTATACCAGAATTACTGAAATGTGCTTCGTTTGACCATATAACCTTCCTTTCAAAATCTCTAACCATATCGCATCTTTCTCGAAACCAATTGCAGAAGACTACCCGACGCTATGCATCCCCTGGCTGTAAGTGCTGCACGAGCCTAAATTTGTATGGGTGGTATTTGTGCTTTTTTAGAATTTCTTGAACTCTAGTTTTTGGAATCCCTATGCTCTTTTCACTGGCCCTACAAGAGTTTGTAGGGTAAGCTTCTGCATTAGCCAAAACCGTAATTTCCTCAGCCTCCCGATTTTCTTTATTATATGTTTTCGTACGAGGCTTGATAAACGATCCGTGATTAAGTAAATTATTTTTTATCCGATAAAAAGTGGATATATTAGGTTGCTTGCTTTCTGGATATCTAAATAAAAATTAAGGAATAGTATTTCAACATACCTAAAAATTAACTATTTACCTGTTAAAATACATCTCAGAAGCCGCTTCAGCATTTTCATTACTTAATATAAAACAAGCTAACATATCGTACTTTTCATAATGTTCAAAAGTTTGGTTTTCTTCCATAATAATACAAATATATTTTTACACAATAAATAAATACAAAAAACTAGCGCTATATTTTATATACGGGTACAAAATTGGGAAATGTCGTTTGCTTCCAAGAAAACAAAAGAAAACGGCATCGTTATGCATGGCCTACTGTAAAATTTGGGATGATAATTATAAAAATTAGGATTTTTGTTGTTGTTTATTAAAATAGACCTATTCTATTATATATTTTTGAGAAGCTTTTAAAAGGACAAATCAATTTCTGGACAAATATAAAGGGTGTCACATTTAAAAAAACACAACTTTGGGTCATATCTAAAAAATAACAACTCAAATGAAAAATATGACTACGCCACTGGATGCAGCGTAAAAAACTGCATAAGCAGCAATATTTCCCTTTGCGTTAAGTTAAAGGATAACCGAGATACGAGGGGGTCCCAAAATGCAAAATTTTCTATTTCGCCCTGTATCTCATAAACGAAGAAGGCTATGAAAATTTTGTTTACGGCTTCATGAGTTTCACAAAAAATTAGCTCAGGTTCGTGAAAACCGCAAGGTTCTATCTTTAAAAATAAGCGAGATACCCTGCTTTTGCAACCAAATCCGGACACCCTGTACATTTTGTTGACTTGGAAAAAAAAGCAGCCATGCCACTTAAAGTAACGAAAAATACTTTACACTCTTTAATGTGATTGATGGACTGGGATAAAATTAAATTTAATTTATGAGCAAAACAATGGACAAACACAGCACTTGGGAAAGTTTTTCGAACTTTATTGATTTCTTTAGTAACGTTATAAACCACGGTATATAATGCATCTGCTGTACGATTTTCGGACACATTCTTAAAACCTAAAAATCGCTCTTGAATACTTCCGTCTGTTTTAACGTAGCGTATTACTATAGATATTTGGCTAAAATTAGTGATATCAGTTGTTTCGTCCAGAACAATAGCAATGAACGGCGCCTCGCCAATCTCCTGCTTAATTCTTTGTAGAATAATGGTTGCAACAGCGGAAATTAAATCATTCTGGATTCGATTCGACGTTCCGCGAAAAACGTTAGACTGCTCTAAATGATTTTTTAAGCAATCATCATATTTAGCCATTAAACTAAGTAAATCTTGAAAATTTTCTCTATTTGAAGAAACCCTTGTTTCGTCATGACCTCTAAATCCCGATTCGTGCTGTCCGAGAAAACAAACAACATCGATAAGGCTTCTTAATATTTGCCTATTATTATCGACTAGTTCATTGTGTTGGCGGTGATTAATTTCCAACTGTTTATTAAGAGCGTGTTCAATTCTGGTTTTGCCGAAGAATTTTTTTTTATGACGTCCTCCAAATGCGCTTTGGACATAATGTGTCTTTTTACAGCTTTATGGAAATTGTTTCAATCGGGAAAACCAGTTTTATTCCAGAGACCTTTTTCATTTTCAAAAAGTAAACATGGCCAACAAAATAATTTACTTATATTTTCACACCCTGTTAGCCATTTAAATTGTTCGTATTGTTTTTCCGGATAAAAATGTCTAATACAGTTTTTCATTTTTGTGGTTAAATTTTTCATAGTCGGTTTTGCCCCTCCTTTGGAAATTATTTGAAGCTTATCAGCGAAGTTTAATGTTGAAAATCCCTTTATTATTAAGACACACCACACATTCACACACACTTTTCTTACTAAATTCTTTAACATTTTCAACGTTATTACCGACAGCCAAAGTTGACGGTATTTGCATATCCACGTTCGTATTATTGTCTTCCATATGGCACCATGCACGACGCGACGTACGTATCACACAAGACAGGGATAGCCGTTCAAACAAAGATTCTACTCCAACGATAGTTTCCGCCCCCACTTAAAGCACGCGACTGAAATGCAAAAATTGCAAACAGCCGGTGGAAAGTTCAATAACCTCTGACTCGATTGACAGGAAATCAAACATACAGGACTTGGCTGCAGAGAAGCTAGCGGCCCGCATAGGTTCTATTTGATTTTTTATTGTGGACGGTCGGAGTCAAGGCCGCATTTATTATGGGCTTGATAATTAAGATAATATTTTGGCATAGAAGATGTTATGTAATTTTTTTTGGGGAAGCACTGCTTCCCTTGCTTCCATGGACTGCACGCCCCTGTTTTTGGCTGTGTCTTTAGAATTAACTCCAAAATATCGGATTTTTCATTATAACGACAAAAAAAAACAATTATATTCTTTAAATAGTAAGTGACACTACACTGTTGCCATTTGCCAAGCAAGCTAATTAATTTCATTCAATTTGAGTTGAAAATCAACATAAATGTAGCTTAAGGGTTCTGATTTCTTTTTGAATTCGAATGATGGAATTTTAAATAATATTTACATTTGGCAACATTTTCGCGTCACATTATTCTTCTAATCAATATTGACTTTTCGTAATATTAGGAAGTACACTTTGCTCTTACCTGTTAAAATAGGACAACAGATGAAAAACACTTAAAGTGTACTTTGAAAATCCTGATCTCTGTTCGTTGAGTACCTTATATGCAGTTAAAATGTTATCAATTAAGATTGGGGTCCAACATATAGCAAAAAGAACAACAACTGTTACCAACATGTAAACCACTTGTTTTACCATTTTAGTATCATCTCTGTAATTCTTTACTTGCGATCTGATTTTCTTGTTTTCCTTTGGCCTCACTTCGTTAAAAACTGGATTGTTGTAAGGTTTATGTTCCAGGCTAAAATGTGATGACGACATAATAGTTTTCAGTAGTTTAATTCGTCCTACTTAATACTTACGACTGATCATTGCACATAATTCGCCGATGTTCCATTACTTTCCATACCTCCCAACATATCACTGTATACGAGTATGACATTATACTAAATGGTACTACAAGGATTAGAATTAGCATATACAGTTCATGAAATTTCCATAATGCTTCATTTGATGAATCTCGGACACACCAAGCGAATTCGCCGTGGAAACCTACTCGCTGTAGATGCTGAAAATTATGAATTTTCATTGAAATGTTGTGTGTGTTGCATACCCTAAAACTTCAATTCTGTTATATAAGAATAAATAAAATAAATCATATTTTGTTTTAAAGAATACACTTTTAATTTAAGGATTTAGAAACAGCACTGAAAACTAGAAAATAATTTCTTCGAAATATTAATAATTTCTTCAAAACATAAATAAGTAAAATATGCATTAAAAAGTTTAAAATAATGTCTTTCAAATATTACACAGGCCAACACACATTTTGGTGCCTGCGATTTTTTAACTGTTCTTGGGTAATTTTTGGATGCAGAATGTAAAAAAGTTCTCAGATTTTGTCTATCAGATCTAGTTAAAAAAAAATTGTGTATATATTTTACGTTATAACTGTTATAATATATAATATTACTATTGCCAGTTAAAAAAACAAAGACACATGGATTTAAGTATTTATTGCAAAAACTTAATTTACATAATTACATTAGTCACTAATCACACAAAAATTTTCTTTTATACGACTTTCTAGAATGGAGTTTACTAGGGCAGTCTCGCTGAAGGCTCCAGCAGTAGTCCGCCATCATGTGGCTATCCCATCGTCCTTGATAACGATCTTTCATAATTTTAATATCCTGATGGAATCTTTCCCCCTGTTCTTCTCTACAAAATCACCTAAGTTTTCTGGTTTATAGTCATGTTACAGCCGAGAATATTAAAACTTGAAAGCATAGTTTCCACTAATTCTACGTAATTCTCTGCTTTATGATTGCCAAGAAAATTTTGTACTACTTGAACAAATGAACACCAAGCGTTAGATTCAGTCTCGTTCATTGATGTGGTGAATTGTGGATCTTTAACAAGTTGCCTTATTTGAGGACCATCAAATATACCAGCTTTTAGTTTTTCCGTGCTAATGCCAGGAAATTTACGTGACAAATACCCAAAACAATTTCCATTCTCGATTTAAAGCCTTCACAAATTGCTTCATTAGGCCTAGCTTGATATGCAAGGGCGGAAATAAGATTTTTTCTCTTGAAACCAAAGGTTCGTTGATCACGCTTTGTTTTCCTTGAATCATGACATCTCTTGAAGGCCAATTTTTGTTAAAAAAGCGTTGAAAGACCTAAACTTATTTTTTGTCGGAATGTCAGACATTTTTGATAAATCAAATAAAGAAGTTAATAGAACGTTGTCATGCACGATTACATATAAGAGCTCAGAATAAGTGTATTTGATACACTTTGATGAAATAATTTCCGCAGAAATAAGTTGTCAATAGTACTTGAATGGATACATTTTTCTACATTTTCTTGGGCCAAAATGACTACTTTGAAAATTGTGGCCTGTTATTCAGTTTATTTTGATTCTTTCTCATGGAAACGCCACCGTTGAGTCGGGGTTTTCCATACATAAAAATATTTTACTTGAAAATCTGTTGGAAGAGTCCGTTATCTGCCAAAGACAAGTATATGACGTAATTTATCAAATAGATGGTGCATTACATCTTAATATTTCCGACAAAATGAGGGTATGTGTTAAAAATGACGTACGTCGCGTCGTGCATGGTGCGATATGGAAGACAATAGTACGGACGTGGATATGCAAATACCTTCAACTTCGGCTGTCGGTAATAACTTGAAAATGTTGGAAAATTTAATAAGAAGAGTGTGTGTGAATGTGTGGTGTGTGTCTTAATAATAAAGAGATTTTCAACATTAAACGTCGCTAATAAGCTTCAAATAATTTCCAAAGGAAGGGCAAAACCGCCTATGAAAAATTTAACCACAAAAATGAAAAACCTATTTTTGTCCGGAAAAACAATACGAACAATTTAAAGGGCTTACAGGGTGTGAAAATATAAGTAAATTATTTTGTTAGCCATGTTTACTTTTTGAAAATGAAAACGGTCTCTGGAATAAAACTGGTTTTTCCAATTTAAACAATTTCCATAAAGGTGTAAAAAGACACATTATGTCCAAAGCGCATTTGCAGGCCGTCATAAAAGAAAAAGTCTTCGGCAAAACCAGAACTGAACACGCCCTTAATAAACATATGGAAATTAGTCACCGCCAACACAATTAACTAGTCGATAAAAATAGGCAAATATTAAGAAGACTTATCGATTTGGTTTGTTTTCTCGGACAGCACGAATTGGGATTTAGAGGTCATGATGAAACAAGGGTTTCTTCAAATAGAGGAAATTTTCAAGATTTACTTAGTTTAATGGCTAAATATGATGCTTGCTTAAAAAATCATTTAGAGCAGTCTAGCGTTTTTCGCGGAACGTCGAATCGAATCCAGAATGATTTAATTTCCGCTGTTGCAACCATTATTCTAAAAAGAATTAAACAGGAGATTGGCGAGGCGCGGTTCATTGCTATTGTTCTGGACGAAACAACTGATATCACTAATTTTAGCCAATTATCTACAGTAATACGCTACGTTAAAGCAGACGGAAGTATTCAAGAGCGATTTTTAGGTTTTAAGAATGCGTCCGAAAATCGTACAGCAGATGCATTATGTACCGTAGTTTATAACGTTAGTAAAGAAATTAATGGGGAGAAAAAATTGGTTGTTCAAAGCTATGATGGAGCTGTAGTGATGGCAGGGCAATTAGGGGGTCTGCAAGCTAAAGTTCGAGAAACTTTCCCAAGTGCTGTGTTTGTCCATTGTTTTGCTCATAAATTAAATTTACTTTTATCCCAGTCCATCAACCACATTAAAGAGTATAAAGTATTCAAAACGTACACAAGCTTTGGACTCCATTGTCCACAAACGATTGCCCAAAGTAGGTCCTACTGGGTGGAACGATAATGTGGAAGACTTGTGTTAACAGTATCTGAAAATCGTGAATCACTGATTGAACTATTTGAGAATATAATAGAAAATAATGAAACGTGGGACTCAGAAGCAATAAATAGTTCGAGAGGGTTTTTGGACTGTTTGAAACGAGACTTTAATTTTAATTATTTGTTGAACATATTTTCAGAAATATTTCCATTCTCGGACAATGTTTTTAATATATTACAAACTAAAACAAATGATATTGCTTTTTGCCTAAAAAAATTGGATGATTTTAAGTCCATGTTAAGCTAAAAAAGAGATGACTTTGACCCATTTTGGGAGAAAACGATGACGTTAAATGTAGAGCCACAGGCCAAGCGTCTTCGAACAGACAAGGTGGGAGATGTTCAAACATCATACAGACGCCTCTTTTATGAAATAATCGATCAAATTCAGCAACAAATAAACTATAGATTTAACGGTTTAAATGATTTTAAATTCCTCGAGCTCTGCAATTTTGATGCATTTAAAGGAAAAACTTTTCCAGAAGATGCGTTTAAATCTCTTCTTCCTCATTATGGCCAGTTCTTCGACCGAGTGTTACTGCGATCTGAACTAAAAGTTATTTACGAAACTGATGACATTAGCGCAAAAAATAACGCTAAGGAATTAATGCAATTTTTAAAAGACAAGGAGCTGGAAGAATCCTACACCGAAGTGCAGGAGAGACTGTCGCCTACATCGCTGTTGTCCATTGAAAATAAACTTCTCCAAAATATGTCGGAGCATCGACGCTTTTATGATGACGTCATTGACGAATTTACAAAAAATGATCGAAGAATCGAATTACATTACAAATAGGTAAGTTTCTAAAAATTGTTTCACATAAAATTTCACCGCACGCCCCTGTTTTCAAGATGCCCTTGATAACCAAAATCGCCGAAAACGGAGAGAAAAATAAATTGATCTCGAAAAAAAAAGAGCCGAAAGTGAACTTTATCATTTAGAAAATAAAAAGAAAAACTAAAAAAGGAAGCAGCATCCATGGCACTGGAAATATCAAAACCTTAGAAGAAAAATTTAAAATACTTATTATCTATTTTTTCTATAACCCTTCTAAATTGAATTTTTAATAATGACATCTCGCAAGTATATATTAATTTTGTTTGTAAATGCTCTGTAAAACTGCATTTTTTTCACCTTAATTTTCAATAGTACAGGATATCCTTTAAAAAATGTATACTTCTTCCAGTTAAAGTAACCCTGCTTGCTCTATTCCTATAGCATTTTCTTTAATATTTTATATTTCCTATACAATTACATTTAAGTTTAGTTTCATCAGTTTTGTTGGTTTTTTTATAAGAAATATAATAAATTCTCAAAATATAACCTAGAAAAGTCAGGGAATTTGATCATTCAAAATTGCTAAGAACCCTAGTAATGGTCCCTAACTGGCTACTATGCTATCGTCTTTTTTCTTTTTAGGAGGAGGAATCTATCTTCCATGCTCGGTTCTATGATGTCTCATTTTTGTCATTTATAATAATGTATTTATAAACTCCATATAACAATATGAGTGTACTAAAAGCTTGTTTCTAAATCGGAACTATGTGTTCTGTACAAACTGGTGAAATATAAATATCATCATTTTGTGTCCAATAAATTAAGTAAAATTTCTTACCCATAAAATTAAGGTAGGAACAGCGAGTAAAATTGAAATTATCCATATTACTATAATGATGGACTTTGCTTGGCTAAGAGTACATATATATTTGGATTGTACAGGATGTACTATAGCATAATACCTAAAAATTAAAAATATATTGGAATTTGAATTAAAAAATTAATTAGTGTGGGATTTACCTTTCGATACTGATAGCAGTCAGTGTGAGCACCGAACAAATTGTGGACAAGTTTTGCATGTAATGAACACTTTTACATAAAAATAAGCCCATGGTCCAAGTGTATGAAAACAGCTTTGCAACCTGGAAAAAATACAATTAGTACAATAGTGTTTTCAATGCGGGATTGGTATAGATTGTGGAACACATATAGTTCGACGCACGGGCGACTGAAAGAAAACCGGGCGGCCCTTAAAATAAGGGTTCATAGTCTGAAGCAAGCGGAAAAGTAAAATTTGTGTACGCAAATAAAATTTATGTTATTTTATTTGTTGTAATAGTTTGCCGCTTCACCTATAAAGTGCGCCAGCTAAGCGGTACGGCAAATGAATCGAGGATTTAGTAAATTTCGCACTGGTCCACTAGCTTAGAATCTCCATGCACTTGCCGCTAGAAGGTTATAGCTATTTCCAGTGTCGCCTATACATTTCGAGCATTTGTTTTCATTTCTATATAAATGCGTTGCGTTGAATAAATTACACAGGTCTGCAACAAAAAAGCTGTTTGGTTACTTTCAACTGATTTCCACGTATTTTGTTGTGCTAAACACGAAAAAAATATTGAAAAAAATCCTAGACGTCAGGATATTTAGCAAAATGCACAGTTTCTATGGTAATGAGAGCATTTTTATTTTTGTTAATATTTTTACTCATTAACGTACGAGTCTTTGCCAGACCCGTTTGCATTGCATTTTTATTTTTGTATTATTTAATTTAGCGAGTGGTTACGCCACTGACCGGTTCGCAGCACCCGCTCGGATACCCGAGCACGTGGCTTCATTAACCGTTTCTATTATTCTAGTATAAAGCCGGCACTAGCACGTGTTAGTTCGTCGCTCGTAATTGTTTTTCCGTTATTTCTTAAATAAAGTGCTATGTCTGTACGGAAGTGTGTGAATTCGCCTGACAGTTTCTGTTATATTTGTGGTGAATATACAGTTTTAAAGGTTTATTTTGCATATTTCGGCTTAAAACTTGGGGATCAAGATAAAGTTTGGGCACCTCATAAAGTCTGTAAACGTTGTGTTGAAGACCTTCGAAACTGGTTCAAGGGTAAGAAAAAAGCTTTCCGTTTTGGGATTCCTATGGTATGGCGCGAGCAAAAGAACCATAATGACGATTGTTATTTTTGTTCAATCGATGTGAAAGGGTATAATTCAAAATGGAAACGTTCCATTTTTTACCCCAACCTTCAGTCTGCGATTCGTCCTATTGCTCATGGCGGAGAAATCCCAGTACCCAAAGCCCCTGCTACATTGCAAGAGATTCCAATGTCTGACGAGGAGATACCTGAACAAGATGAGGAGTCAAGTTCTGACTTTGAAGATGATTCAAGTCCAAAATTGTTTTCCCAGGGAGAGATGAATGATTTGGTGAGAGACTTGAATCTTCCCAAAGATGCTGCCGAGTTACTTGGATCAAGACTTAAAAGCAGAAATTTATTGTTGCCAGGAGTGTCTTTTTCGTGGTTCCGATATCGCGAAAAGGAATTCGTTCCTTATTTTGCCCAAGAGAGGGAGTTGGTTTATTGTACCAATGTTGAAGGTTTGATGGAAAAATTTAAAATTCAATATGATTCTTCACAATGGCGTCTTTTTATAGATTTTTCAAAAAGAAGTCTTAAAGCCGTTTTGCTTCATAACGGCGGTTATTATGCCTCCATTCCTGTAGGTCATTCTGTACACCTTAAGGAAACCTATGAGAACTTGGAATTGGTTCTTCGGAAACTAAAATACGAAGACTACGGTTGGCAAGTGTGTGGGGATTTTAAAGTATTGTGCATGTTACTTGGACAACAAGGTGGTTTTACTAAATACCCTTGTTTTCTATGTTTATGGGACAGTCGAGACAGACAAAATCACTGGACTAAGAAGAGTTGGCCGCCAAGGGAGCTCAAAGTTGGTGAAAAGAATGTTCTTCGAGAAACATTGGTACCACGCCATAAAGTTCTTTTACCACCTCTTCACATAAAGTTGGGATTAATGAAACAATTCGATAAAGAAAGATAAAAGGAAGGTGTATTTGTCGGACCAGACATTAGAAGGCTTATGACTGATCAACAGTTTATCAATTCTATGACGGATCCTCAAAAAGAAGGGTGGATTGCATTTAAGGAAGTTATTGAGAAATTTCTAGGAAATAATAAAGATCCAAACTACAAGCAAATCGTCGACAGAATGCTAGAAGCATTTAAATCATTAGGTTGCTTGATGACCCTTAAGGTGCATTTTCTCCAGTCCCATCTTGACTACTTTCCGGAAAATTTGGGGGCTGTAAGTGAGGAGCAAGGTGAACGATTCCATCAGGATATCAAAGAGATGGAAAAAAGATACCAGGGAAGATGGAACGTTTCAATGATGGCAGACTACTGTTGGATGCTTCAGAGAGACATTCCAGACGCTACCCATAAGCGTAAATGTACCAAGAGAAGCCTCACTGGAAAAAAGAATAGATTTTAGTGAGTTCTAGTAGGTTTATTTCACTTAAAAAATATGTTTAGTAAATGATTTTGTAATAAAAAAGTTATTTTTTAAGTCTATTGCTGTATATTTTTTAGAGGTCTCATTTTACATAGCGACCCTAGTTGTTAGAAAACGTGACGTCTCATGACAAAACGGAAATCATTTTCGGATTCAGCACACCCAAAAACATAAAGAAAACATAAAGTAACAAAAACAGCTCTCAATTTTTTTCTTTTTGCAGACCTGTGTTATTATTTTGAAGTAACGATGGCGAGCAAAAGAAGAAAAACAATTCGAAGCGGTGCACGTGAAGTTATTGCGAGCGTTATAGAGGCCTGTACTAGAGAAGCTGAAAATAATACTTTGACTATTCCAATTCAAAATCGAACAGAACGCGCTGCATTTTACACTGGTGTTTCGGAAAGTAGTGTAAGAAAAATTCAAAGAGAACATAATGATCGCTTATGTTCTACTTCACCTTTAAAATCTCCTGGTAAAAAAAGACCTCGATTATCATACAAAGATAAAATTGACGATGGTGATTTTCAAGTAATTCGACGAACAAGAGAGGATTGTTATATAAACTTGAAGAAGGTTCCGACCTGCAAACCCCTACTTCGTGCTGTAAAGAACAAAATAGATTTTCCGTACGGGTATAAAAACTTAAATCGGCTTTGCGATCAAATGGTTTTGTTTGGCCAAATATTTTTCAATGGCGGGTGAAATATCTATCAACTGTAAGGCAATATCGGCAAGAAGGGCGCAATATTGTGTATCTAGACGAAACCTGGGTTTATAATGATATGACGGTGAACAAATGCTGGCAAAGTGAAGGTGTTATAGGTGTTGTTCAGGGAATCCGCTCTAGTATCGCTTTATTATAGTTCATGCTGGTTCAGAAACCGGATTTTTTCCAGGTGCTGCTTTAGTTTTTCGTTCGAGATTAACAACTGGAGACTATCATGGACAGATGAATAGAGATAATTTTGAAAAGTGGTTGCTCGAGAAGCTTCTACCTAACATTTCTCCCAAATCAGTCGTGGTAATGGATAATGCGTCTTATCATCCTCACGTAGAATATAAAGTGCCAACTAAATACTCTCCAAAAGCTCAAATGATATCGTGGCTTAAATCGAACAATCTTGTATGTGATCCAACATGGAGAAAATATCAATTATATGAAGTAATATCAGCCAACAAGTCTAGAGAAAAAAATTACAAAATTGACCGTCGTTTACGTAACCTCGGTCATACACCTTTAAGGCTGCCTCCAACATGTGCGACCTCAACCTTATTGAACTTTCATGGGCAGGGGTAAAAAAATATATTCGAGAGCGCAACACCGGTGAACTTTCAATTAAAGATTTAAATAAAATAACATTAGAAGCGATTGACTCAATATCGGCTAAAATTGGAAATCGTATGTTAAACATGTTCGTTCTATTGAAGATAAATTCTGGGAAGTAGATGGCAAAATTGAAACGGTTATTGATGATTTAGTTATCACACTGAGATCTTCAAGTAAAGACGACGAAACCTCATCATTTTCAGAGGAAGACAACGATTTAGAAGGAATCGAACCATTAGAATTGCAGCCGTCAACCTCAAAAATGGCTTAGTTTTTTTTCATATATTTTGTAAAATTGTTCATAAAGTAGCTGTCAATCAACTGCTTCAAAATAATTAATTTTCTGTTCAATACCGGGTGTCAAAAAATATCTAACATTGCAATTAATATTTGAAAAGCCACAGAACTCATAATTGCCAAAATTAACACATCAATGTAGTAGAAGCCAGCACTGATTCCAGTGAACAACATTTATCAAAATTTTAACTTATGCAGTTCGACTTTGGGCTATTCGGGTATAACAAAAGTGACCGTTTGTCTCCGTCTGTCATATTACTTTTTACAGGGGGCGTCATTGTGAAGTACTATACAGGGCGTTTCCTAATTGCGTGCTATTGTTAAATGGGGGGATTCTTGGACCTTTTTAAGAAAAAAGATTAATATGAATCTAAAAATCTTAACTTTGGGGATAAAATGTCTTACCATTTACAACAAAGATTTGAAAAGTAGATGATGGAACATGTAACACATTTTTAATAACACACTTAGAAAATTAGTTAAAACATTGACGATACAAGACTTGTACGGAGGCAAACAAGAAACTAACATGAAAAATGGATTTATCTGTGGAAATAAAGTAACAGTTGAAAAGTATGTTATTAAGGGGTCTAACTCAGTTTTATACATTTTTCTTTTCTTTTAATTTACAAAAGGAATCAAATAGTGGACAAAATACAGGGTGTCCCATTTAAAATTTTATAGCTGATGTCGCCCCAGCAAAATTGGGACACCCTGTATACATGGAAACATTATATTTTAAAAGAACTTCAGATATGAAGAAACTTTTGTATGAAACTTTTTTTCGTATCTCTTACGGATTTCCAGGTAGTAGAGTGGGTACTTTTATGTGGACCACGGTGTACCTTCCGTTTGATAATTTATCCTGTAAAAGTAAAACTAAAAGACGTTTAAAGGTAAAACAGTAAAGGTTATTGCATTAGTCCCAAAGATTTTTACGTACGGCTCGACCCCGCTTTCTTTTTAATTTTTTCCTTTGAAATTTTCAATTATCAAACTTATACAAAAAGTAGTCTGCTATTGAAATGTGTCAAGTTTCAAAATTTGATCTTGACTAATTAAAAAAAAATCAAGGGTGGTATACGCAATATAAATTAAGGGTTAACTTGGTTAATACATGATGAATTAAGAGGTTTGTGCAAAATAAGGTTTGTGTTATGTAATTTGACCAATATTTACTATTCTGGATTGAATCAAAAATCGAAAAATTATAACTTGTAATTTAGAAATCTTACTTACCTTTACTGGAATACAAAAGATGATTAAAAGCAAATCGGAAGATGCCAAACTTGACAGGAAAACATTTGTCACACTGTGCATTCTTCGGTATCGAAATGTGGTAAATATAATCAGGCAATTTCCTGTTAGTCCCAGTATAAAACTAAATCCATAAACAATCAATGTTGGAATTAGTTCAGCCCAATCAAAGATCGAATGTGGATCAGTCGCATCATATTCACTGACATCATTATTAGTGTTGTGAGTTACTTCAATGGTAGTCATGGCTTTTATCTTTTATATGTTTGCATGTGCTCGACTCCTAGATTGCTAGCATTTTCGTTGTACTAGTTTAATCTTTTGTTGTTTGGATCGCATCTTAGAACTATTGATTTACATTTCTGCTTTCTTGCTTTCCTGGAAATAAAATGATAAAATGTTGAAAAAAACTATATAACTTCTATTTGTAATCGAATAATTTTATTGGTCTTAAGCCGGTTCTGGACGTGCCAATGAAGATGCGTGAATTCATAAAATAATGAACTAAAAATGATTCTCACTCTAAACTTACGCAACAGGGGTTTCAATGAAGTAAGAACCAGCTAAGGATAATTTCTGAAACTCTTACGAGACATATTGCTGCAAAAAGTCAGCATATCAAATTTCGGGATAGCGAACTATAACTTCTAACTAACACGTAGATAATTAATAATAATAATAATAATAATAATAAGAGAATGAGCAACTGGAAGTCGCCAGGAGTTGCCCATATTCACAATTTCAGGTATTAGAAATTTGAGGTCCTCCATGAAGCTGTGGCCCGCTATTTTAACAAAATAATGCATCATATGGAGACAACCCCCGCATTTCCAGGGGCGTGCAGTCCATGGAAGCAAGGGAAGCAGTGCTTCCCCAAAAAAAATTACAAAACATCTTCTAAAATGTAATTTTTGAAATAGGAAACCATTAATTTAGTTTATATTAAAAATGCTAAAATATTATCTTAATTATCAAGCCCATAATAAATGCGGCCTTGACTCCGACCCAGCCACAATAGATTATCGAATAGAACCTATGCGGCCGCTAGCTTCTCTGCAGCCAAGTCCTGTATGCTTGATTTCCTGTGAATTGAGGCAGAGGTTATTGAACTTTCCACCGGATGTTTGCAATTTTTGCATTTCAGTCGCTTGCTTTAAGTGGTGGCAGAAGCTATCGTTGGAGTAGGTTCTTTGTTTGAACGGCTATCCGTGTGTTGTGTGATACGTACGTCGCGTCGTGCATGGTGCGATATGGAAGACAATAATACGGACGTGGATATGCAAATACCGTCAACTTCGGCTGTCGGTAATAACGTTGAACATATTGGAGGATTTAGTAAGAAGAGTGTGTGTGAATGTGTGGTGTGTGTCTTAATAATAAAGGAATTTTCAAAGGAAGGGCAAAACCGCCTATGAAAAATGTAACCACAAAAATGAAAAATTGTATTAGACATTTTTATCCGGAAAAACAATAAGAAAAATTTAAATGGCTAACAGGGTGTGAAAATACAAATAACTTATTTTGTTGGCCATGTTTACTTTTTGAAAATGAAAAGGTCTCTGGAATAAAACTGGTTTTTCCGATTTAAACAATTTCCATAAAGCTGTAAAAAGACACATTATGTCCAAAGCACATTTACAGGCCGTCATAAAAGAAAAAGTCTTCGGCAAAATCAGAATTGAACACGCACACAATTAATAAACAGTTGGTAATTAGGTTTTCCCAACACAATGAACTACTTACTTAAAAATAAAATATTAAGAAGACTTAAAAAACAATAGAAAATTTTCAAGATTTACTTAGTTTAATGGCTAAATATGATGATTGCTTAAAAAATCATTTAATAAGAAAGATTTTTGGAACGTCGAATAAAAAATTTAATTTCCGCTGTTGCAACCATTATTCTAAAAAGAATTAGAGGAGATTGGCTATGCGCGGTTCATTTCTATTGTTCTGGACGAAACAACTGATATCACTAATTTTAGCCAATTATCTATAGTAATACGCAACGTTAAAACAGACGGTATTCAAGAGCGATTTTTAGGTTTTAAAAAAAAATCGTACAGCAATTGCATTATATACCGTAGTTTATAACGTTTTTAAAGAAATTAATGCAGAGAAAAAATTATTTGCTCAAAGCTATGATGGAGCTGGAATGGCACAACCTGTCATTAAAAAAAAAACTTTTCCCATTGCTGTGTTTGTCAATTGTTTTGATAAATTAAATTTAGTTTTTTCCCAGTCCATCAATCACATTAAAGAGTGTAAAGTATTTTTCGTTACTTTAAGTGGTATGCGTTTTTTTTCCAAGTCAACAAAACATACACAAGCTTTTTTGTCCACAAACGATTGGAAGGTGGAACTATAATGGAAGACTTGTGTTAACAGTATCTGAAAATCGTGAATCACTGATTGAACTGTTTGAGAATATAATAGAAAATAATAAAACGTGGGACTCAGAAGCAATAAATAGTTCGAGGGGGTTTTTGGACTGCTTGAAACGAGATTTTAATTTTAATTATTTGTTGAACATATTTTCAGAAATATTTCCATTCTCGGACAATGTTTTTAATATATTAAACTAAAACAAATGATATTGCTTTTGTGTATGATTTTAAGTCCATGTTAAGCCAAAAAAGAGATGACTGACCTATTTTGGGAGAAAACGATGACGTTAAATGTAGAGCCACAAGCCAAGCGTCTTCGAACAGACAAGGTGGGAGGTGTTCAAACATCATACAGACGCCTCTTTTATGAAATAATCGATCAAATTCAGCTACAAATAAACTATAGATTTAACGGTTTAAATGATTTTAAATTCCTCGAGCTCTGCAATTTTGATGCGTTTAAAGGAAAAACTTTTCCAGAAGATGCATTTAAATCTATTGTTCTTCATTATGGTCAGTTCTTCGACCGAGTGCTACTGCGATCTGAACTAAAAGGGATTTACGAAATTGATGACATTAGCGCAAACGCTAAGGAACTAATGCAATATTCAAAAGACAAGGAACTGGAAGATGCCTACACCGAAGTGTCGAAATTATGTGAATTAGTATTGACAATACCTGCCAGAAGTTCATCAGTAGAACGCAATTTTTCAATACTTAAACATATAAAAAATTTCGTGAGAAATTCAACGGGGCAGGAGAGATTTTCGCATACATCGCTGTTGTCCATTGAAAATAAACTTCTCCAAGATATGTCGGAGCATCGACGTTTCTATGATGACGTCATTGACGAATTTGCAAAAAATTATCGAAGAATTGAATTACATTACAAGTAGGTTACAAAAGTTTCTAAAAATTGCTTCCCTTTCCTAAATTTTCACCTCACGCCCCTGCGCATTTCTCATGCTGGGCACTACAACTATGCTCCCAAAAGCAATAGAACAGAAGACTCTTCCCAGCACAAGCCCATCACCTGTTTGGCCACCATGTACAAGATCCTAACAGGATGCATTGCAAATGGTATATATCACCATATTGAGAGTCATAACCTATTAGCCGAGGAACAGAAGGGATACATTCGAAACAGGTATATAAAAAAACAACGCAATATGCACACTGCTTTTATAGACTATAAAAAGGCGTTTGACACTGTACCACATTCCTGGTTTATAGACGTACTAGGAATATACAAAATTCGCCCTATGATCATTAATTTCCTGGCAACTATCAAGTGCCAATGGAGAACGAACCTGAGGATCTAGAATGGTGATCAATCTCTTACCACCGATGAGATACACATCAATAAGGGAATTTACCAAAGAGACTTGTTATGTCCACTTTGGTTCTGCTTAGCGATGAATCCTCTATCCACGTTGCTCAACAATACATGACATGGATTCAACATCAAAGCCAACAGAGACAATTCCCGAACCATATCCCACCTTCTATATATGGATGATATTAAGCTCTATGGTGGAAACCATAACCAACTAAAAAAGCTTATCGGCTTATTGGCATACACCTTCTCAAAAGACATCCATATGGAATTTGGAATAGAGAAATGTAAAGCCTTAAACATCGGAAAAGGCAAAGTCATTAATGGCCCCCTACCCAATGGAGAAATAGTTCTAGCGATGAACCAAGGAGAGACCTAGAAATACCTAGGGTTCCAACAAGTTAGACTGCTCCAGGATAAACAAGGAAAGATCAGTACGTTCAAAGAGTGCGGGCTCTTCTGAAGACAGAACTGAGCGCCAGAAATCTCATTACAGCAATTAACACCTATGCTGTGCCCGTGCTGACCTACAGTTTCGGAATCTTGGAATGGACTGACACGGAACTAGAGGGACTAAAACACACTACTCGGTTAATGATTACCAAGTACAAGTCGCACCAACCAAGGTCATCAACTTTCCGAATAATCTTACCACGAAGAGAAGGTGGAAGATCTCTTGTTGACTTGACCAATTCGCACTTCCGACAGCTGCAAAAATTGAGAGATTTCTTCACCAATAAGGCACAAACATCAAGCCTACACCGCATAGTGACCTTAAGTGACAACTCGTACTTTCCACTCAATCTCGCAAGTAACATCATCCTATAGTTACTTTCAGACCCCGACAAACAAAAACAGTGGGCTCAAATGGCACTGCATGGCCGACATCACAATGACTTGAATCAGCCACACATAGATAAGGAAGCATCCACCAGGTGGCTCTTTGGACAACCATTCCCAGAGAGAGGGATTTGTGATGGCAATACAGGACGAAATTATTAACACACAAAATTACATAAAATACATCATCAAGGAGCGGTCGGTTGAATCCGATAAGTGTCGAAAATGTAGCGAGAGATCAGAGACTATACAGCTGTCATGTCAAACTCAAAGTCACTGGTGGGCCAAAAGCATGAAGATCAAACAAACAAACAAACAAAAGTATGCTTTATTGCCGCAGAAAAATTCTACAATTTTATGGACAAAGCAAAATATACCTAAAAATAAGACATATCAAAACATTAATCGAAAATAATTTCGACAGGTCAGTGCTTTTTTTTTTAAAAATGTAAATTATCAATTTACCAAATCGTAAAACACACGTTAGAATATAGCATAACATTGCAAACAGTAAATGAATCATGATAACCTTATAAAAGTAAACAAACACACATGTACGAGGTGAATAATTTCGATGACATTGAAATCAAAATTGCAACTATGCGACCTTAAACTCTATGTTATTATAGTTATACAAATAATTGTGATGTTAAACAGAAGGTATATTGAACTAGTGTAGAATGTAGTATACAAAAAGATTTAAATTGTTTTTAATCCAATACCTAACAAAAATAATTAAGTTTTAAGTGAATGTTCGACAGTTCTTTTCCCTATATAATGATTTACAAATTTTTTCGAAATTGTGCAAGCATAGGGATAGATTTTAAATGTACTGGCAGATTGTTGTAAAGTTTTATGGCGTTGTAAATAATTGATTTTTTTATTAATTCTGTGGAAGGAATGGGAAGATAAATATCATGCCTAGAGTTTCTGGTAGGGTATACATGTTGTGGCCTTTCTGGGAGGGTGTTTATATGTTTTCTCAGCAAACATACCGTTTCCAAAATAAATAATGCAGGAAGTGTTAATATTTCATGTTTTTTGAAATAGTATTGGCAGTGAGCTCTATTATTTAGACCAAACAAATAACGAATGGCTCTCTTTTGAAGCATAAAAATACTACGAAATTGCTCGGTGGTACAGCAGCCCCAAAAGGGAAGGCCATAGCGGAGGTGGGATTCAAATAAAGAGAAATAAGTAAGTCTGGCAGAAGGAACGTCTAGTTCTTTTGAAACTGATCGAATGGCGAAGCAGGCGGTAGAAAGTTTTTTAGTTAAGGTGTCAATATGATTAGACCATTTTAGGTTGCTATTTATATTTAAACCCAGGAATTTAACCGACTCTACGTATTCAATATTGCTGTTATGTACCTAAAGTGGTTGTAAAGTTCCCTTATAAGATAACGCCAACGTTTTATCGACTTTAAAACAAAGCATATTGGAATCGGACCAAGCCTTAATTATAACCAAGTCTTTGGAGATACTAGAGTGTAAAGACGTTGTATCAAAATCACTCCATGTTATGCTTGTGTCATCAGCAAAAAGGGAGATTCTTCCATTAATTTTAAGGTTCGTGATATCATTAATGTATAACAAAAAAAGAATAGGTCCCAAGACTGAACCTTGAGGGACTCCACTTGTAATCAACTTACAATCAGAATCGGAACCATTAGCCCTTACAAGTTGTTGCCTTTTTCCAAGATAAGATTTGAACCAATTTAAAGAAGTACCACGAATTCCATAAAAATGTAGTTTGTTTATCAGAATTTCATGACTAACACTGAGGCAGTTGGGTGGTTGTTATTGAGAGATAAGTAGACGCCTCTAAGCAACGTGAACATGGCGTCACTGGTGCACTTGTTGGGTAGAAATCCGAACTGCTCCGGGGATATTATCTGATGTTTCAGGAGAAATGGCATAAGACGGTTCTTCAGTAGCCTTTCGATGATTTTTGATAGCACTGGTAGTAGTGCAATTAGGCGATAATTGCAAGAGTTAGTTTTTTCGCCGCCTTTATGAAGTGGAATAATTATAGCTGTTTTAAGGCAATCAGGGAATACACCTTTTATAAAGGACTCATTTATTAATGTTGTAAGGGCCTCTATGACTGGGAGTGGCAAGTTCAGGAATATTCTAATTGATAGGCCATCAGTGCTACACGAAGATTTACTTTTGATATTATGTATTACCTTCAATAGTTCAGTGTTGCTAACGGGACTTAAGAAAAAGCTATCAGCTAAATTTTTTGAAGGAGGGAGAAACGAAAGAGGGTCCAAACTTGGCGAGATACTAGAGGTAACATTTTTGCTTACATTAATAAAATAATCATTTAGATCATTAGCCCCTGGCAAGATCTGAGTCACAGGGTTTGATTTGTTTCTGAGGTTATTGATGATGGACCAGGTTTCTTTTGAAACGTTATTAGAGTTTGTTAGACGTTTTCGGTAGTGTAATTTTTTTGCTGACTTAATAAGAGTAGTGTAGATCCTCCTATAATTAGAGATATAGTCGAGAATAAGAAAGGAGTCGGTGAATTTTTTTATATATGAGAGCGAGCGCATATTTTTAGCAGAAATTCGTATTCCTTTCGTGGTCCACGGTTTATGCCGCTTAGGTTTGATATTCTTAAGCGGGAAGGCCTTGTTAAAAGCACTTAAAGTTTTATTTAAAAAAGTTCTGAAGTTTGTGTTGACATTATCAGATTCAAAATTCCAATTGGTGTTAAAGCAAATATTATGAAATACTGAGAAATTTGCGGCCGAGAAAATTCTGCCCCGATGGCGAGATCTTGGTAAGGGCCTAATAGGTAAACTAAACCTGGAAATTACCGCCTCGTGATCGGAAAGACCTGAGTTATAGACCTGTGATTGTACCTCTGATGGAGAAAAATCAGACGCCATGTAATCGATGATAGAAGAAGAGTTTTTTGAAATTCTAGTTGGCGAGGATACATGCATTGAAAGACCGAAAGAGTCGAATATAGAAATTAGATATTTCTGGATGGCACAAACACTAGCATAGTCAATATTAAAGTCCCCGCATAGAATTTTTTTACCTTTAATCGGTAGGCTGTCTAGCAAACTTACCAGGCTATTTAAAAATGATTGTACATCAGAGTTTGGTGATCTATAAATACAAATTACATAAAGATCAAGGTTTTGATTATATACTATAGAGAATTCAAAAGAGCTATCCGCTAACAAATGATCATATTTAGATACCGACATGAAATCTCCATTTAGGGATAGAATCAGTGTTCCCCCATGAGCTGAGTTTTTTCTGTCATATCTAGCTACTGTGGTATACCTCTCAATATAAAAGGGTTCGTTTAGATTCAGCCAGTGCTCAGTAATTGCAACAAGTTGGGGGAACTCCAATTCTTCCAGAAATAGGTACAACTCGTCAGTTTTATTTCTTAGAGAAGCAATATTAATTAGAACCATATTAAGACTAGTAACAACAGGAAGTTTTGAGGAATCTAGTTCCTCAGGACACGTCGTGTTTTCTAAAAATTTTTTTTGGGAGAATTGCTGGTAAAATAATTTTTATGGCATTCTCTGGTCCTCTGAAGATGAATCGATCTCTCCGAAGATATGTAGGATCCATAGGCTGCAAGATCCGCTTCCACTTCTGCTGCGTTAAATCCGTAAGCAGCATGAAAATCGAAATATATCTTATGTAGGGTTCTATAATCTATAGGAATGCCTTCAGAAGCCAAAAACAGCCTGGTGCTTGTATTTGTAAACCCTTCAAAGTGAATTGGCGCAGGTTGGTCGTGCAGGAAGGCGAGATATAACTTGAAGGCCTTTAAAATGGCTGGTTCTCTTAGTCTAGACATGAGGAAACGGTTATCAGAACTTTTTTCGGTTCGCGTAAGCTTCACTGTTGGGGGAGACATTGGATCAAAAATAGGTTCTTGGTCAGTAGGAGCTTTCTTGGAAAGACTATAGCAGTTGTCGCTCAACAAGACATCTGCTTTGCAGGCAGCAATGGCCTCTTTGTCAGAAGATATTATAGTGGAGAAATTGGAGAGGAGACAACCAGTGAACTGACGGAGCTCGAGTTGGTGGGCAGTTTTTTCGGTGTGGAGGGAGGTGGGAGGTTCGGTGTAGATTTTTCTGTAAGTTCGGATACAGCTGACCGTTTTATTACTACGCCATGTGGCCATAGATTGCTGTCTAAAAGCTTTTCAGCTGACTTTTTTGACTGAGTTCCAATTTTAAAATCAATATTTGAGATATGATTGATTAGGTGGCAGCATCGAATAAACTCTGTAGTCCCAAGCTTTTCCTTAACGTAGTGAACTATGTTGTTAGGCGTAAACCCTGCAGGAAGATTTCTTACGACTACATAGTGCCACCGTTGTGTATTATTACAAGCCAGCTTGCTGGAGCCTTCAGTAGTACTGGGAATATCCGTAGGTGTTACCTCAGTTTGTGTAGAGGCGGTGGAGCAGGTAGTTTCCATAGTTGGTGTAGGCAAGGGTATGGTGGTAGGGTATGTATTTTTGATATGCTTACACTTATGTTGGCTTTCATATTTGGAGTATAACTCCTTTACCAAGTCAGTTACACAAGTTAGGTTGCTCTTAATGTTAGCAATACCTGCTTTTAATTCAATTGAAGAGGAGTCCTGTACTTGGATTTTTATCACTTCTTCGGCATTGTTGAAGAGGATTTGGGAAATATTGAAAATATTCTGTTCCATATCCCTTAGAGACTTTAATAACATATCTGGTTTGTAAGCGGAAAACTCCCTCGAGAGATTATGGATATCGTCAATTTTTTTCTCCATGAGATCCCACCTGGATTCACTCTTCACTAAAATGTCATACATTTCAGAAATTGTCGGTACACTACTTGACAATTGAGATACACGGTTTGCGACTGAATCAAAAAGTTCATGTGGAATCAAATTCGCGCCACAAATAGACAACTTAATTTAATGTTTGTAGTTTTTTGTAATGTCATTTTTATTGGAAATTTAATAAACAGACTGTCCTATAATAGTACTTTTTCTCAAGATTTTCAGTAGTTTGTCTTCTTTAAGATAAGGTTTTGCGGCCCACCTAGTCGATGATCAAACATTCATAAAACATAGCTTTATGAATATTATAGTGACGTTTTATATTATATAATTTTGGGACACCGACTGTACTATTACAAATCAAACAAATAATTTCTTTCTTTCACTTCACAGCAAAAAAACTCTAATTCCTAATTTTCTTGAAAGATACGATGCTCATCTACAAGTTTCCTCTTACTTCTACTTGGCTTTGAAAGAGACATGTTAAAAACTGTATCCGAAATTCATTATAATAAGTACTGTTAAGTCTTGTAACAATAAGTGAACAACTGACTCATAACTGACTAAACACTGAACGACTGAACTCAATCGAACACGGCTTATATACGGATTGTGATTTCTCGAGTTCTTTCCAGAATGTTCAGATAGCGTCATCTGTGTTTTTGCGCGATAGAATTTCATGGAACAAGCCAGATAACGTTTGGCTTTAGATTTTAGGTTGAGTATGTGTAGTTCATCCTCCTAAACATAGATGGCACTATGTACAATTGTACATTTTATTATACCAATCGTTGTTGCAGAGGCGCGCGCTTTCAAAAACGGTTTTCAACTTGTTCGAGGGCCGGATTATCTGGCTGTTTTCAAAACTGATTTGGGCCGCAGAAAAATGCTCACTGGGCCGCATGTTTGACATGGCTGCTATACAGTATATATATAACAGCTGCACTTACCTAGCAAACACGGAAAACGCGTTGGATAAATATCAAGAGAAAAAGGCTAAATATGCGGAGCTTGCCATCGAGGTACAGCAGATGTGGCGACTGAATAAGGTTCATGTGATACCGATCATCGACTGGACTAGTCCCAAAAATCTGTAATTTCTGTTTACTAATAAAAATCTATAAGCAATACAGGAAATAGAGGAGGAGACTAAAAAAGAATGGAAACATTCTGTTCGAAGATACGAATTGAAGAACAAGGTTTTACCAATTATCTTTAAAATTTAATTTAATATTTTTCTTTTTTATATAAATTTCGATTTTTATTAACTTTGAAGTACAGTTCTTGTGAAATAATATATAAGTTGGCGTGCCTATTGCCCTGCCCTTTTGAACATACAATCGTTTGATAAAAATTAATCTTACTAATTTGATAATGCAAAATTATGCGGCCTTTAAAAAAATGATAGCTGGCTTTATCTCGGGATTATATTTGTTTTATGTACCCCCTATCACTAAACAACGTTTTTTCCAGATAAATTTATTGGATCTTCATGTCTGGTGCTTTTATCCAACGCATTAATTGTCGGAAACTAATGTCGAAGATTTAAATGGCGCTTGTTGCGATAAATAATGTATATATGCAACATAACAAAAATGTTATCTGCTAGCAGTGATTGTTATAAAAATTTAAAATATGTAATTAAAGGAATAATATTGGGTAGATTTAAACATTTTAATGATAAAATATTTGTGTTAAGTGTAAAACACATATAAAATGCGTCGTCTATAAATCGGACCGTGGTTGCCCAAGGAAAGGAAATGTTTCTTGCCAAGTTTTAAAAGTCTTGCAAATTATGGGGTGGGTTTGATTACCAGGGTTGGTGCACTGACATTCATTACTCTAGTCGTTTAACGCCTCAATAAAATTGTTTGTTTAAAAAGACCCCAAAGTAGGGAGAAGATGCACGCCTAATTTTTACAACTAATATGAGGCTACTTTAGTTAATATACAGTGTGTCCCAGATTCACTTCTCTATATAGGGCTCTCGGCTTCTATTATACCTACAGCAAAGGTTAAATAGGGACAGTTTTAGAGGAAACTTATTGCGTTCGATATCTGGCTTCAGATTTACGATCGATCAATAAGTTTGGGAAATATCGGCGAAAAACCGAAAATGGCGGATTTCGTTTTTCGCCTATATAGCCAGAACGGTAAATTTGACAGCTGCCAAAATGTGACATTATTCGGACACATTTTTAAGACAAATAAGATGGCGTATACTACATGTCTTTATTGTTTTTTATTAACCCGCAACCCGCCTCAACTTTCATTTTTCTTATGACCGCCATATTGGATTTTTCGATTTTTGGAAAGAGCTAAAATTTCCAGTCTAGTGATATCTCACAAGTGCATTAAAGATTTTAGTGTCATCAAAATATCACACTTCGTAAATTAGGTTTCAATGTTTTTAAAGGAAGCCATGATTTATTTGTCACAAGATTACATTAATAAGTAATGTATTGAACGCATTAAATTTTCAATACAACATGAACGTAAATAATGACTTAAAAAATCTAAATGAGCTTTAACTACTTTGTAAGTGGGTAACATTAATTTACAAATCTGCAAAGTGACGTCCATTTGCATCCAGACATTTTTGACAATTGGTATCTGTTTTTCGTACAACCCTGGTAAGTGTATTTCGGTTAATATTTCTAAATGTGTCCAGAACTCTTTGTCTCAGGATTTCTATGGTCCCGGGGATATCAAAATCATAGATTTTATTCTTCGTGTGACCCCAGAGGTAGAAATCCAAGGGCGACAGGTCAGGGGATCTAGGAGGCCAAGATATTGGACCATTTAAAGAAATTATTCTTTCGTCAAACTGCTCTTTTAAGAAGTTCCTGACTTGAATGGTATTGTGAGCCGGACCTCCGTCTTGTTGAAACCAAGTTCTTCTTAATTCGTCTTTCGTTAGAATAGCTCGTAAGGCTGGTACAACCTGGTTTCGCAAAAGGTTGTTAGTCAAACAAAAATGGTCCAATAAGTCGATTTCCTGAAATGATTAATAATTTATAAATAGGTGCCCAACAGTATGTAATTAAATAAAGTTTAATAAAACCAGCAGTTTAGTTAAAGGAAAACCTCTTACAATCTCCAAAATACAAACTATTGCTTTTGACATCAAAAAGAATAAATTGATACTTAAATATAGTTTCATTGACGTCTTGGCAGAGTTTGAAATCAAAGATGAAGGCAAAATATTTAAAAAATGGTACAGTTTCTTATTGTCAATATCTGAAGCAAACAAAGGTTTAGTTAAGTTGTGTTTAGAGCTTGTTATTCATAGAGAATACAATGATCTTCCAGATTCCACAGCTGTGGTGAACGTTCCTCCTCAGATGAGGAAGATGAAGCTAATCATTGTTCCGTTAATTTAAAATAGACTTTCACTAAGCAGTAGTTGCCCTTTCATGGCACTTAGGCTACTAAAAGTTTTGCACTTGGTTAGAAAGTGACAACTGCTTTATAGTATAAAATATCTCAAGTGGCAATAAAAATATCGTTGCCTCCAAGTAGCCCAGAAACTGATGTTTTAAAATATCGCAAGCGCCATTTGTTTCAGGTAAAAAAAAGAAAGGTAAATTTGAAAGATGGTGTAATAATATGAAACAGAAACAGAAAGAAAATGTAAATAAAACAAAACGTTTTTGTGTCTCCTGTAAAATTAAAAAAACTGCGCTTACGATACTTTGCCTTCTCAGGAACGATATTTTCGTCTAGGATTAATTTATTTTTTACAATAGCCCAATATATTGAACCGTTGATTCTTTACTTGGTGTCCTCTTGATGCAACTAACTGAATCATTGGTACTTCTATAAATTAAAACTAGCTGGCCCGGCAGACCTTGTTCTGCCTTTTCCGTTAGATAACGCGATTAGTTTTCAGTGAAATTATAAAAATATGGGGCGCATTCACCACATCGTCCAGAAATGTTATTGAAGAAAAACATATTAGTTTTATTGAAAAAATACGCAATAAAACAACAAAAAAAATAGTGTTGAAGGGTCTCGGTAACCAGACGATCATTTAAAAAGAAAATCATGTAAATTCGTGCTGTACAGGGTGATCAGTTAAGGGTAGCGAGCGGCCATATCTCATAAGATATTGGTCGTATAGATTTGAGAAAAAAAAATCGTAATAAAAGTCGTCAAGAGAAATTGCTGAAAATTATTTTCGAGTTTGTCAAACGTCCGCTAGAGGGCGTAACAACCAACACCAAGTAGAAAAATGGAGTTTTTATAGAATTTTGCCTAATGAAAATATACCGATGATATCATTTTCGTATTTAGTGACCATTTCCCTACACTTTTTTTTTGTCTAAAATGTTTTGTTCTATATATCAAAATAAAGCGGTGGGGGAAGTTCAATTGTTTTTTCAAACAAACCAAGATGTCTCCCGTTTCTTTTGACCGATTTTAGCAAACTTAGGCTCATATGAAAGAGCATAATTCGCACTACAAAACGCTTATTTGGTTTTGAATTTTTGACTTTTGCTGGCGTCGCTAGATGGCGTTAACTGAATTAGTAGCATATTTTTTAGTTTTTTTCAAAAAAATCAAATGTAATGGTATATTCATTTTTACATATTTCAAAAGGGGATAAATTTCTCTATAATTTAATGAAAAATTTATCATCAACCTTTTTTTGAACCGTTGATATTGACCAAAATATTATTTTATTTTATTAAACAATGGCACGCCACTGCTTTTTGTCAAAATAAAAATCATTTTCGTAATCACTTATTAGTTGCTAACAAAAAGAACCTCTTGACTTTTTTTCGTTAGACGAACGGTTTTGGATTGAAAAAATAAGATGTTTAACAATGAAAAATCTTAATAAAACTGTCCAACAACAACATCTTATTTTTTCAATCCAAAACCGTTCGTCTAACGAAAAAAAGTCAAGAGGTTCTTTTTTTTAGCAACTAATAAGTGATTACGAAAATGATTTTTATTTTGACAAAAAGCAGTGGCGTGCCATTTTTTAATAAAATAAAATAAGATTTTGGTCAATATCAACGGTTCAAAAAAAGGTAGATGATAAATTATTTTCATTAAATTATAGAGAAATTAATCCCCTTTCAAAATATGTAAAAATGAATATACCATTACATTTGATTTTTTTGAAGAAACTAAAAAATATGCTACTAATTCAGTTAACGCCATCTAGACGCCAGCAAAAGTAAAAAATTCAAAACCAAATAAGCGTTTTGTAGTGCAAATTACGCTCTTTCATATGAGCCTAAGTTTGCTAAAATCGGTCAAAAGAAACGGGAGACATCTTGGTTTGTTTGAAAAAACAATTGAACTTCCCCCACCGCTTTATTTTGATATATAGAACAAAACAATTTAGATAAAAAGTGTAGGGAAATGGTCACTAAATATGAAAATGATATCATCGATATATTTTCATTAGGCAAAATTTTATAAAAACCCCATTTTTCTACTTGGTGTTGGTTGTTACGCCCTCTAGCGGACGTTTGACAAACTCGAAAATAATTTTCAGCAATTTCTCTTGGCGACTTTTATTATGATTTTTTTTTCTCAAATCTATACGACCAATATCTTATGAGATATGGCCGCTCGCTACCCTTAACTGGTCACCCTGTACAACTCCCTCACGAACTTACCGAAAAATCTGGCTGTTTTAAATATATAGATTATCTGAATCAGGGCATAACATTAAATTCATCGCAGTAATAGTTCCTCCAATATCAATTGCGATGACAATTGAGTGCGATGTGAAACTGCATAATTCGTTGTCATTTCCTTGTTTTATGTAAGGATTAACGAAAATATTTTTATAATTGCACAATATATGAGTAAGACACCACTTTAGTTTGGTTTGTTTAAAGTACTATTTTGATTTCCATTAACATTGAAGGATGCTTCTGACAAACTAGTTTTCATGAAAATAACACATAAAAACGCGGCAAAAAATAAACATGTCAAATTTATTATTTTTGTTCATTGCCCAACATGCTCGCTATTATTATAATACATTGTAGGCACATAATATAAAAACATGGTAGAATAGTGGGCTATAACCGTTGTATTATGAAAATACTCTTATTCATTTTATTATTATGATTTGACGATACAATTGATTAAAATTTCAGGTCGCTTGACGTGCATCACCTTTTCCGATTTTCTTTCGGTTTCCTGCAGAGAAAAATAAAGTGCTTTATTCTATTATATTATATATATATATATATATATATATATATATATATATATATATATATATATATACAGGGTGTGCCAACGACACCTTTACACCCCGATTCCGACTTTAATACAAGACACTGAAAAAACTGTCAGACCCCACGATTTTTCAGCTTTTTTCTTCCCCGTAGCTTAACTTTTCGAAACATTATTTTTTCATCAAAACATACTTTTAATTACAACCCTCGAAATTTCGGTAGAGGGGTCGTGCCATACCTCTTTTTAGGTCTCATCGAGTTCTTTATGACCCTATAATTTGGCCTTGATATTTTCAACCACAACGAAATGACAGCTTGTTAAAATTTGTTAGAGACTTCAAGGTCTGGATACAAATTAGACCTCATTTCTTACGTTTTTCTGAATAAAATCGAAGGACTCTCGGACCCGTCGATTTCTGAGTCGAGGGCGAACAATTTGTCTGCTTTTTTCATCCCCGTAGGGGGAAGCACAACCCTCTAATTTTGAATAGAGGTGAGGGGTGTTTTAAAGATCTCATCGAATACTATTTTACGACTGTAAAATGTTACGTCAAAATTTTCATCGATAACAAAATGAAAGCTAAAATAGTGAAAGAGGCAATGTGAAAAAATGTCTACTTAATAACCAACAAAAAGACTAATTACTTTTGTGATCAGTTTATTAAATGCTGGACATGACCACCATTCACTTCCAGCAGTAAAATAAGTTGTATTCAAATCGTTCCTGTACATTACTCAACGTTTTGGGTGTAATTTGACGGCATTCATTAATTATACGGTTTTACAAATCATCCATTGATTCGGGCTTGGTAGCATAAATCTTGGATTTTAGATGACTCCATAGAACAAAATCCATTAGATTCAGATCAGGTCAACTGGTTGGCCATTCAATCCAGCTTTGAGCAAAATTTTAATTTAAAAATTGTCGCACAGTTTCCATGAAATGAGGTGGTGCGCCATCTTGTTGAAAAATGATCGTACGATGGACTTCTTCATTCTCCAATACTTGCACGAGGACTGCATAAATAGCATTTTCTAATAATTGCAGATAAATTTCGCCATTGGGAATACCGGGTATGAAAAAGGGGCCCATTATGTGATTTCCATAAATATCCACCCAGACATTTAACTTTTGGGGATCCTGAGTATGTACTTCACGAAATAATCCAATATTTTTATCTGACCAAAACCGACAGTTATGTCTATTTACAGTGTCGTTAAGGTAAAATGAACTGAACACTCATCCGAAAAACAGATATCGAACACGTATTTTGGTTATTGTTAATAATTTCGCTGACCACTTGAACCAATCCTATCTTAAAAGGATGGAACTTATACACCAGATACATCGAACAATTTGCTAGAACTAAGGGTCGGATATATATTTATATATTATATATATATATATATATATATATATATATATATATATATATATATATATATATATATATATATATATATATATATATATATATATATATATATATATATATATATATATATATATATATATATATATATATATATATATATATATATATATATATATATATATATATATATATATATATATATATATATATATATATATATATATATATATATATATATATATATATATATATATATATATATATATATATATATATATATATATATATATATATTATATATATGTTCGAAACCTGTATTTTCTGTTATAATTGATATATCAGAGTAAATAAGAAATACAAATGTTTGGAAAAAATCAAACTTAAAGTTGTCATTTGTGCACTCCACAGAGTGACTTAAAAAACCGAAAATTCCTTACTTTCTTTCCACCATGGACGTGCAGTCCATGGAAGCAAGGGAAGCAGTGCTTCCCCAAAAAAAATTACAAAACATCTTCTAAAATGTAATTTTTGAAATAGGAAACCATTAATTTAGTTTATATTAAAAATGCTAAAATATTATCTTAATTATCAAGCCCATAATAAATGCGGCCTTGACTCCGACCGAGCCACAATAGAAATTGAATAGAACCTATGCGGGCCGCTAGCTTCCCTGCAGCTAAGTCCTGTATGCTTTATTTCCTGTGAATCGAGCCAGAGGTTATTGAACTTTCCACCGGCTGTTTGCAATTTTTGCATTTCAGTCGCGTGCTTTAAGTGGTGGCGGAAGCTATCGTTGGAGTAGGTTCTTTGTTTGAACGGCTATCCGTGTGTTGTGTGATACGTACGTCGCGTCGTGCATGGTGCGATATGAAAGACAATAATACGCACGTGGATATGCAAATACTGTCAACTTCGGCTGTCGGTAATAACGTTGAAAATGTTGGAGAATTTAGTAAGAAGAGTGTTTGTGAATGTGTGGTGTGTGTCTTAATAATAAAGGGATTTTCAACATTAAACTTCGCTGATAAGCTTCAAATAATTTCCAAAGGAAGGGCAAAACCGCTTATGAAAAATTTAACCACAAAAATGAAAAACTGTATTAGACATTTTTATCCGGGAAAACAATACGAACATTTTAAATGGCTAACAGGGCGTGAAAATATAAGTAAATTATTTTGTTGGCCATGTTAACTTTTTGAAAATGAAAAAGGTCTCTGGAATAAAACTGGTTTTTCTGATTTAAACAATTTCTTCGGCAAAACCAGAATTGAACACGCCTTTAATGAACAGTTGGAAATTAGTCACCGCCAACAGAATGAACTAGTCGATAAAAATAAGCAAATATTAAGAAGACTTATCGATGTTGTTTGTTTTCACGGACAACACGAATTGGGATTTAGAGGTCATGATGAAATAAGGGTTTCTTCAAATAGAGGAAATTTTTAAGATTTACTTAGTTTAATGGCTAAATATGATGATTGCTTAAAAAATCATTTAGGGCAGTCTAGCCTTTTTCGCGGAACGTCGAATCGAATCTAGAATGATTTAATTTCCGCTGTTGCAACCATTATTCTAAAAAGAATTAAGCAGGAGATTGGCGAGGAGCGGTTCATTGCTAATGTTCTGGACGAAACAACTGATATCACTAATTTTAGCCAATTATCTATAGTAATACGCTACGTTAAAACAGACGGAAGTATTCAAGAGCGATTTTTAGGTGTTAAGAATGTGTCCGAAAATCGTACGGTAGATGCATTATATACCGTAGTTTACAACGTTACTAAAGAAATTAATGGAGAGAAAAAATTAGTTGCTCAAAGCTATGATGGAGCTGCAGTGATGGCACGACAATTAGGGGGTCTGCAAGCTAAAGTTCGAAAAACTTTCCCAAATGCTGTATTTGTCCATTGTTTTGTTCATAAATTAAATTTAGTTTTATCCCAGTCCATCAATCACATTAAAGAGTGTAAAGTATTTTTCGTTACTTTAACTGGCATGGCTGCTTTTTTTCCCAAGTCAACAAAACGTACACAAGCTTTGGACTCCATTGTCCACAAACGATTGCCCAAAGTAGCTCCTACTAGGTGGAACTATAATGGTAGACTTGTGTTAACAGTATCTGAAAATCGTGAATCACTGTTTGAACTATTTGAAAATATAATAGAAAATAATGAAACGTGGGACTCAGAAGCAATAAATAGTTTGAGGGGGTTTTTGGACTGTTTGAAACGAGATTTTAATTTTAATTATTTGTTGAACATATTTTCAGAAATATTTCCATTCTCGGACAATCTTTTTAATATATTACAAATTAAAACAAATGATATTGCTTTTTGCCTAAAAAGAGATGACTTTGACCTATTTTGGGAGAAAACGATGACGTTAAATGTAGAGCCACAAGCCAATCGTCTTCAAACAGACAAGGTCGGAGATGTTCAAATATCATACCGACGCCTCTTTTGTGAAATAATCGATCAAATTCAGCAACAAATAAACTATAGATTTAACGATTTAAATGATTTTAAATTCCTCGAGCTCTGCAATTTTGATGCATTTAAAAGAAAAACTTTTCCAGAAGATGCGTTTAAATCTCTTCTTCTTCATTATGGCCGGTTCTTCGACCTAGTGTTAGTGCGACCTGAATTAAAAGTGATTTACGAAACTGATTACATTAGCGCAAAAAATAACGCTAAGGGATTAATGCAATTTTCAAAAGACAAGGATCTGGAAGATGCCTACACGGAAGTGTCGAAATTGTGTAAATTAGTATTGCCAATACCTGCCACAAGTTCATCAGTAGAACGCAATTTTTCAACACTTAAACGTGAGAAATTCAACGGAGCAGGGGAGACTTTCGCATACATAGCTGTTGTCCATTGAAAATAAACTTCTCCAAAATATGTCGGAGCGTCGACGTTTTTATGATTTGACATTGCAAATAGGTAAGTTTCTAAAAATTGATTCCCTTTCTTAAAATTTCACCGCACGCCCCTGATTTCCGCCGCTGTATAGGATATAAAGACGCATCGTTTAAAAATGGTAATAAGTCAGATATATTCGTGAAGATTCAAGCTACAATTCATAAAAAAAATTACGAAAATCGAACAGAGGGCTCAAGAGGAAATTGATGTTAAACTTAGTGTAAATTTTGCCCGTTCCCCTAATTTTGCCGGTGTATGTAGATTTTAAGAGAAAAAAAACATTTGTTTATGAAAGAAATTTATTATTTGTGCGTACCTACATATGAAAAGCAGGTGTTTGGATTATGTTTAAATCCCGCCAGGTGAGTTCTAATCCACGCTGTTTGAGTTTACATTGTGAATATGTTATTTAAATTGTTTGATTTACATGATTTTCGATTAAATAAATGATAATTAACGACTTCGTATAATAAAACAGTTTTATTTTTCATTCCATGTTACTAAAATACAATAAGGTGGTTCCAAATTTTAAAATTACAAAATATACAGGTTGATTTTAGGATGTAGCAGGGGTGCTTTTGGCATAACGTTGATTTTAGGATGTAGATCGCGATCGACGAGTCGATCGCGAGTGCTTTTTGAGTAGATCTCGAGAATTTTTTTAATAAGTAGGTACTTAACTAAACTACAGAAATTTATTTCGTAATAAAATAACACTCTGCTAGTGGCAAAAGGCTGCTTTATCAAAGGAACGCGCGGTATTTGTCAAAGAAAAGACGCGTTTTTTATTCTTGCGGCTTTTCTAGAAATTTCGGGCGGCGCGTTTGACGGGAACATTCGAGACTTTCATTCACGCCGATATAAATGTTGCGCTTGCAGGAATTGGAATCATTCTGAATTGCAACTTGAAAGCAATACTATGTCGATACAAAGTTTATTATTAAATAGTATAAAATGAGTGCAGCGAAGAAATCTAAAACCTATCATTTTAATAACGATTGGGAGGAAGAGTTTTTGTTTTGTATGGTGAAGGATAAGTGCATTTGTCTTATTTGTCGTGCGTCAGTTGCAATACCTAAGCGTGGTAACTTAGAGAGGCATCATAAAACGTTTCATAAAAACTATGAAAAGGATTTTCCGCCACAGAGTGAATTAAGAAAACGAAAAGTACGTGTTTTGATATCTTGTTTGAAAAAAGAACAAACTATGTTCACAAGACCAGCCAAACAATCAAAAGCTGCTATGATCGCGTCATTTAAAATATCTCATATATTGGCGAAACACAAGAAACCATTCGAAGATGGATCGGTTGTGAAGGAAGCATTTATTGAAGCGGGTGAGACTTTATTTGGAGATTTTAAAAATAAAACAGAAATCATGTCTGCTATTAGAGAACTTCAGTTATCTCGTCTGACTGTCACAAGGCGTATTGAAGTCATGAGTCAGGACATGGCAGATAATCTAAAAAATGATATCATGGAATGTACATACTTTTTTTTTACAGTTCGACGAATCCACCGATATGACAGACACTGCCCAGCTGTGTATTTTTATTCGGATGGTATTCAATGATATGTTGGCTAAGGCAGAATTTTTGACAATCATTCGTATGAAGGGGAAGACCCGTGGCGAAGATATATATGACGTTTTCTTCAATTTTGTAAAAAACTGCAAGCTACCAATATATAAATTAGTGTGCATTACAACCGATGGAGCACCAGCAATGACTGGAAACAAAAACGGTTTTGTGGCATTGTGTCGAGCTAATGAAGATTTCCCTTCATTTTTTTCTATCCATTGCATTATACATCAACAAGTTTTGTGTTCAAAAGTTTTAAACACGGAGGAAATTATGGGCATTGCAACAAAAATTGTGAGTTCCATCCGTGCACGTAGCTTGCAACGGCGGCTCTTTAAGTTGCAGTTGGAAGATAGGGAGTCAGCTGAACACACTGATTTAGTTCTTCACACGGACGTCAGGTGGTTGAGTCGCGGAAAATTCCTAGAAAGGTTTCAAGAATTATTGCCCGAAATAACAGCTTTTCTTGACGAAAGAGGTGATGACACTCAGATGTTGAAAAACGAAAAACGGCTGACTGATTTGGCATTTTTGACTGACATCACAATGCACTTAAACACCATTAACTTGGAGCTTCAAGGTAAAGGAAAAACTGTTATTGAGATGATTAGCGCAGTAAACGCATTCAAAAGTAAATTGCAACGAATGATAGATCAGCTGAAAAGAAAGGATCTGAAACATTTTCCGTCTTTGAAAGCAAGGATTCCTCAGTTGAATTATGATACGTATGAGGCTGAATTATCAAATATTTTGGGACAATTCGAAATGCGTTTTTATGATTGTAGTAAATTGGCAAATGTAGCATCATTTATGGGTTATCCTTTTTCATGTAAAAATATTGAGGAATTAGCTACTGAAATAGCAAGTCAGTTTAATATGAACTCATGTTCTGTTGAAAATGAGTTGGTGCAGATTATATCAAATATACATCTCAAAGCTACAGCATCTGATACAAATTTCTGGTGTTTTATATCTGAAGATAAATATCCGAAAGGCAAATCGCCCTTCAGCTGACAGCAATGTTTGGGTCAACTTACTTGTGCGAGTCTGCGTTTTCTGAAATGAAGATAATTAAGTCAAAATATCGCAATCGACTAACTGACGATCATATGTCATCATGCTTGCGATTAGCACTCAGTGGTTACGTACCATCTTATGAAAAGTATGCTGAGGACATGCAGTGCCACGCTTCAACATCCAAAGTCACTCCTTAGTTAAGTTTAACACCATATGTAACTCTTTTGTTTTGTAACAACCAATAAACTCGCAATTTTGAATAACTATGAGTTTTTTCATTGATATTGTAGAGAAGAACCTAACTAAACCTAACCCAAACCTTGACTAAAATAATGTATATTGTGCGGAAAGCTAATATCTATATATGCTACGGTACACCCTACCTAGGTAGGTAGGTAGGTAGGTAGGTAGGGTGTATGTATCGTGTATGTACGACAACCCTGCGTCACACATACTTGCAGCCTCTCAGAGTCGATCGTAAGTAATCTAAAAATATTGAGGTAGATCGCCAGCAGTTCAAGTTTGAGCACCCCTGATGTAGAGGTTCGATAAGAAGGGATTTTTCAAAACTCAAATTCCAAGGGGGTGAAACCACCCTTAAATATTACATAATTTTTTATTAAAAAAACGGTCAGTTTTTCTGAAAAACGCTTGAACACGTGTTTTTTAATTTATTTTTTTACATATCTTAGGATTTTTAAAAAATTCATACAGGGTGTTCAAAAGGGTGAAACCACCACTTAAATAATACAATATTTTTTTATTTAAAAACCGATTACTCTTTCGAAAAGACGCTTGAACACATGTGTTTTAATTTATTTTTTTATATATTTTAGGATTTTGAAAAAATCATACAATGTGTCCAAAGAGGTAAAACCATCCCTTAAATATTATGATATATTTTATTTAAAAAACCGTTAGTTATTCGGAAAACGCTTGATCATAATATGCTTTATATTTTATTTTTTACATATTTTGATTTTTTTTTTAAATCGAGACGGGTGTCTAAGGGGCTGAAACTATATTTTTTATATAAGAAACTATTAGTTATTTGGGAAAACACTTGAACACGTACTTTTTATTTTATTTTATTACATATTTTAAGATTTTCTATAAATTTGAAAAATTTTGAAAAAATCGGGCCATTGATTAATTTTTAACAGCTTGATTTTAGGGTGCAGAAATTCGATAAGAAGGGATTCTTCGAAACTCAGTTTCCAAGGGGGTGAAACTACCCCTTAAATATTTATAGTGGACTGGAAAGTTGTCAAAATAAAACCGCTTCTTGGTTTAGAGAACGAGCTATATTAACTCCAAAAAATAGCACAGCAGATGAAATAAATCTAGTTCTATTGGAAAAAATTACTGCTCCACAATTAACATACTACTCAATAGATGTAGTTATGGACCAAGAAAATGCGGTTAATTATCCTGTCGAGTTTCTACACTCTCTAAACCCAGGAATCCCTCCTCATGAGTTAACTTTAAAAGTAGGGGCACCAGTGATACTTATTCGAAATTTAAAACCACCAAAATTATGTAATGGAACTTGGCTACGAGTTAAAACATTAAAAACAATGTAATAGAGTCTACTATTATTTCTGGCCCCGGTCTGGGAGAAACAGTGTTTATAACACTTTAATTCCGTCAGACTATCCTTTTCAGTTTAAACGTGCACAGTTTCCTTTAAAGCTTTGGCATGATAATAAACAAAGCTCAGGGGCAATCCATAAATAGAGCTGGAGTAGACTTGCGTCACCATTGTTTTTCCCATGGTTAACTCTCAGAAAATGAAACAACAAACGTGGTTTATTAAGAGGTACTCAAATGAGGCAATTTAAGTACTTCTTTACATCCCTTTCATTATAGCGATATACGCGAACGAAGTCGGGGGTACCCGCTAATACTTTATAAAATGTGAATTGATTTTTACTTCCCTCATAAAAGAGAAGTACTGTAATAGTAAAAAAATGACTCTGCGAGATTGTTTTCAGATCTTTGCCTTTCAGGGTCCCTAGATGACGAAAAACATGTTTTCTCGATTCCGTCGGTCTGTCTGTCTGTCTGTCGGTCTGTCTATTCGCGGTATAGCTAAAAAACTACCTACCGGATTAAATATTACTAGGTCATCTGGGGACATGAAAACCGATGAAGTCAAACCCGTTTTAAGTGAGGAGAATAGCGGTAAACTTAAAAGTTATAGAAGACCCACCTATTGGCTCCAGATGACTTGCAAGGGAAACAGATGTAAGTAAAACCACTGTTCTACGAATTCTAAAAAAAGCAAGTTTAATAAACAATTTCAAGAACGCTGGATAGGAAGGGGAGGACCGATTGCGTGGCCGTCTAGATCCCCTGACTTGCCAAAAATGGACTTTTTTCTTTGGGGCTTTATTAAAAATTTATTCTATCGGACACCTCCGACTAAAAAAGAAAATATAAAGGAAACAATCCGAAGTGTATTTACTAATGTTAATTTTAATACGTTAATAGATGTTATCGTATCTTTTGAAAATCGTTTAATATTTGTGTCGAATAAAACGGTGGTCATTTCGAACATCTAATTAAGTAGTTTTTGCTGTTTTATACAATTTGTTATTTAGTTTTGTTTTTTGATTGTTATTATTTTTTTTAATTTTTACACTCTAATTACTCTAGGGCGGATAACTTAACAACTAGTTTAAACTAGTTGTTAAGTTGTCCTAGCTAAGTCCTAGCTGTACTAACTAAACTGCTGGACACTTGAAACAGTTCTTCTGCATTTTTTTGGTAAAATTAAATTTCGAATATTTTTAAAACGAGACGAGATACTGAGGTGCGGTTTTCAGCTGTATCTTGCAAATTTTATTACATATAACCGATGTTAGGCGTAAAACTTACCTATGCTACACTGAGAAAAATGAGATGGTTAACACAACATTTGTGCGAGTGTCATTTTTAAATATGTTATTTTAACAAAAAGAAAATTAACTTAATAGCTTTTCGCCTATTGAAGCAAAATCCATTTTTTTTTAATTTGTATTGGTTCATTTAACACTCAAAATATTGCCTTAGCATATACTCAGACATTGATTTAACGGTTTCTTTTTAGTTTATTTTAAATACCAAAAATTAATTGATCTAAACTTTAATAATATTATATTAATCTTTTGTATTTATCAAAATAATAGTTCTTTTGGTTTACATGAAAGAATCAATTTGCGCTAGTAAATCAATTTTAAGTGTTAAGTTAGCCACTTATGAATTAAATGAAGTAGTTGGGTGGTTATTTCAACATTTTAAAATGTTAATTTTAAGTGCGCAGAAAGGCCGCGAGAGCGCTAGAAGCGGCGCTACCGCCATCATCTTCGTACCACGGACCACCTCATATTGCATCGTTAGTTGTTTATGAGTCGTGCAGCGTGCTAATTAGTTTTTTAGAGAAGTCGTAAAAACCAATAAAAATTGGGGTAAGTACCGAATATGTATTCATAATCTTATAAAATGTTATGTAAAACGAAAGTGAAGGAAATCGAAGCCAAATAAATTGTGTTTTCATATCCAGGAACATTTAGATTTGTCATAAATAATTTCTCACGAGTGTGGCGTCATTTTCGCTATATCCCTATATTTTATTTTCGAGCGTTTCGACAAAGTTTTTATACTTGATGATAATTTATTTGGTTTATTGTGCCGCGGCAAACAAATGAAAAGCTTTAAGAACTGGTTATTAAGGGGATATACATAGGTTTTTTTTTCTAGATCGCAATACGCTCATAATATGTATCGCCGATTCGTGGATATGGATCCATCGCTTGTAACTTTTTCGGGTCAGTGGCGGGACGGGAATTAATTTTATAACTTAATTCATCGCGTCACTCGTTCGGCGCACGACAAGTTAAAGCATGTCTAGGCAAAGCGTAGGCGATTGACACGATGTACATACCACAGTATGCTATTCCCGTCGATCATTTTGAACCACCGACGCACATATCTTTAATTGGGTACAAGCGCCTTGAGCCGCGATTGAGTGTCATACTTTCAGTCAACTTATTTGTTCAGCTGTTTTTGCATAAGTCTTTTAGATATTTTGAAATAGTTTTAGTTAGCTCTTGAACAATACGAAATTAAAAATGAAATGTTTCTGATGGTCTAGTTATTTAAATTGTACGCGCCAAACGAAAGGGATGGATTATCGTTTTGCGTTAAAGACTTGGCAAAAAGTGTGTTTGTCGACAAAAAAATAAAATAAATATAAAAGATATTTACATAAATTTGTTGCGAAAATGTGCACGACAAAAAAAATCCAAATCCAGAAAATTGCTTCAATGCTTAGAATGTGGTTTATAAGTGTATTATATACAGGGCGTTTCATGAAGTTCTACCAGCACTAATGGAGCATGTTCTCTAGATCATTTTAGTATAAAAGTTTATATAAACATAGATGAAATGCTTCGTTTCGCATATACAAGGTGTTAAATAATTATATCTTTTTTAGTTTTTGGCACACACCATACTGGGGCCAATGTACACAAAACGGGCATCATAGTTTTTAAAAAGATCTACACAATGGTATTTTTTTACTTAGAGCCATGACCTCGAAAAAATAACACACTGTAGATTTGTTTTAACTATTATAGCAATTTTATAGACACTGATCCCAGTACAATATGTACAAAATTTGAATGAGTAATCTATAGAAGTAGGTAAAAAAAAGGCAAAGGTAAAAAAAAATAACAAAATAAAAGGATTTTAACCTCCTGTATTTTCGAAAACAAGCCAACTTTGTTCATATGAACTTTTTTACTAGATATGATCTAAACAACATACTACATTAGTGCTAGCAGAACTTCATGACATACCCTGTATTTCCCTGTAGCCCTAGAATACAAACGTATTAAAAATTACCGTATCGTGATTTGTAGAAATATCACTATAGATAAAACTGGAAAATAAAATATATGGATATGGAAAGATGTATTGTATATAAGGTGTTTAGATAGTTCTTTGTCGAGGACCGGTAGGCGAAAATGTTTCAATTGACTTTGAAAATACTATACCGACTTTATTTTAGTTCCTTCTATATCATTTATGACAAGACCTTTCGGGACACCCTGTAAGTTGAAATGAAAGGTTTGCGTCAATAAAAACCGCTCTGACTAGTTTGTGATTTCTGTATATACCATGCTGTGAAGCTCTTAATTCCTTATGCAGCGGTTTCTTGTTTAATCTGAATTTTGTTTATTTCTTTGCTTTCTATGAAATGCTTTTCAAAAACTTAATAATTAACAAAATATAATATATCGAAAATAACATAAATCTTCTTCCCAAAATTTAGTCACGCCAATTACTGCTCTATCAAAAAATAGAATATTTTTAATATCATATATCATTTTAGCATTGAAAATCATGGACAAACTTCTACAAGACTGGGGCTTTTCAGAGCTGATCCCTGTTTTCCAAGGTACCTTAATTATCTTTTATAACTAAAAATAATCCTTATAAAAAATTGGCTAGTATGTTATCATTTTTAGTCATAGATAACATATCTATATTTAAATTTTATTTTTAGAGCAGGAAATTGACTTAGAGGCTTTATTAGAAATACCATCAGATGGTAAAATACTTGAGAATATACTTCCCAAAATTGGGCCTAGGATAAAATTTATGTCCAAATTAAGAGATTATAAAGTGATAATGAAATCGGACGTGATACTAGTTGAAGATCTTGACGAAATCAATGTAAGTTAACAATAAGTACAATTTGTACAGGATGTCTTTTGTGTGTTTTACGTTTTTTTTGCTTATGAGTAAAGTTACAAAGATGCAGTATTCTGCAATACTGTGCTTGCGAATCAAAACCGGCTCATATTTCTCCTAGCGCCCTTAATGTTTAAGATACCGGGCAAAATGAAAAACGTTAAATTTTTGGACCCCCTCCTCGTATCTCACTTATTATTTAACGTGTCGAAAAAGTAAAAAATGGTTCTTATTCACGTAGAATATATAGTGGCGTACTTAGATTTCTGTTGTGGGCAGCAAATCCAGTGATTTATTGCATTTACTCCTAAAAATTAATATCTGACAATTTCCATAAGTCCTTAATAGGGAAACCTGGACCCATATCTATTAAACTTTTTGTGAATTTTTAACAAGAAGTGTGTTACATCATTGCCTTTGGAAGAGTAAGAGTTGGCTTTGGCATAAAAAATATAGGTTAACCCATTAAAAAATGTATATTTGTACATACAGTGACCGGCAAAGAGTTTGCAATAAATGGGTTTCTTTTTTGTTATTGATTAGCAATCTTAGAAAATAAGAGGGCTCGGAGAAATCTGTGTATGCCATCTTTAGTTTCACAAAAAATTAGCACATTATTGCGAAAACCGCATTTTGTTTTTCTATTCATAAGCGAGAAACCCTCCGCAAAATAGTGTTTTTCTTAATTATTATTAACTATAGTGTGTGCTACATATAGATGGTGCAATTATACGCACTTGTAAAAAACAACATTTGATGACTGATTTGTAGCCTCTATATGGCAAATAATTATAAAGTAAAAATTAAAATATAAAAAATTAAATACAATATGTTTTCATAAATTGACTGCAAATATTTTTTAGAAAGAAACTACGCCAAATGCTCTACTTTTGACTTCTCCCTCGACATCAGATTCAAATATGTCAGAAATTTCACAGGATGATGACATCAGTTTTGATGATCAGACAATTAAAATTGCCTTTGAAAGGGCAAGTAAACGGCAGTTGGCTTTTTGTGGCGAAACGCAATTTAAAAAAACATGCCGAAATGTGTATAATTTAAACATAAAAGAGTTTCTGGAGCAAAGCGTTCCAGGAGAATATATTATTCAGGTATACAATAAAGAAAAACGCTTATCCAGAAAAACAAGGAACCAGCTTACATCCATATTAATAAGTGGACTGATATCCGTACATTGGTAAGAAAAAAAATTCTTAAATTTTACAGCTAATCTTTGGTAGGGTTTTAAATTATTCGCCATTTTGCTTTAGAATGACAAATTAAGGTATACTCGACTATTGATAGTATCTCATGGTTTCGTAGTTTTTGGACATAATGTATTAAATGATCCAATTTATTTTTGTCAAACGTATTTTTTCGAGAAAAAAAAGTTTTATTAAGAATTATATAATATATATACATATGCATTTAAATAACTAGATCATTTGTTTTTGTAGGGCACAAAAATTGATTCCCACGGATTTTGAAATTCTTGCCGAAAAAATTTGTGACACTTTTCCTACAGAGAGCAGGTCTACTTATTACATACCTCGTGTTCCAGGGAGCAAAAAAAATACGCCGATCAATGCCAAAGGGAAATTGATTGACAAATATCGGAATTTGTGCAGGTCCTATAACCTTACAAATAATAGTATTATTTTGAAAAATTGTGACGAAACCACTGATGAATATACAGACAATTTTAACGGTAAGCTTAATAATTCTATAACAGCATACAGAGTACAGGTCATATTTTAACCTTAGGATGTGTGCTAGTATTTTGTGTAAACCTATTATGGGAAGCCTATATGTTTCAAAATTATCTATTTGTTCAAATATTGCAGTGGTTTTATGTAACATTTATTTAGTTATTAAAAAGCTGGCCAATTTTAAAACATAAGGAAGCATATTCTCTGGTACGTATTCTTTACTTAAAGGTAATTTTATTTTATAGTATTTTTAAAACTAGGTATAATTAGGCAAAAATGTATGCCAATAAGAAATAAATAAATTGATTTGATTTTGATGCATTAATATCGCATTAGAGATATCGGAATGTATATTATATAGTTTAAATTGTTGATGAAGTTAATGTTTTGCGTAAAAAGAATCTCTTCAGTCACTTGTTTATAATAACTACGATACTATTACACAATTGATATCAATGAAAACTTTTCCTATTACAGGCAGTAAGTATAGTTCAATGTTTTTTAGGTCGATAACGACTTTAAAAATTTGTTTCCAAACTGTCAAGTGTGTCTCCATCATCAGACTGATTTATGGGAAGATTTTTTTGAGAAATTTAAAAAAGCATTAACTGCTGACACCACTACAGTAGAGTTTTTGGGCCAAATATCAACTGATATAAACCAAGGTAGGTACCTACATATTTGAAGCAAATAGTATTTGACGATATTATATATATATATATATATATATATATATATATATATATATATATATATATAGCGGGTACTCAATATATATGTATGTTTACAAGTTACAGTTAACATATGATGGAAAATATTTGTATTATTGATTTTGGCAAAAAATGTTTTTTTACATAAAAAAGTTTTGCTTGCAAAAAAAACATGAGTTGCGCTTATACGGAGCAGTTTTTTTATTCGAGATTACGAAAGCGTTAGTTTTTGATTAAGAATAAACTACTTCTAATTTTTATGTTCAAGGAAAATGCCATTTAAAAAGTGTAAATAGCATTTTTCTTAAAAGAAGGAAAGATGTTTACGTTAAAAAAATGTGGTTATAATTGTTAGATTATAATGTTATCATGCAATTTAGAAGTTTTCCCTAATATGTTAAATAAAACTGTACATACGCTTTATATTATGTCTTGACTTTTTACTAACATACAATATTTGAAATGCAGATTCTAAAAACGCCATTCAGATAGCTGCTTTACCTATGCTCTTTCCCCCAAAAGGTCGAATTAGGTTGAATCAAAAAACTCATTGGAAGCCAAGTATACTTGAATCCCAAGAAAGTTTCATACAGTTGGTACCGGTAAGTTTTATTAAATTATGTTTTATGATGACTAAAAATTTCTGCCAGTATATGCATGCAGGGTGTAACCAAAGTCTAGTATAAAAATGCAACGCTCGAAATATCTTAGCCAAATTTCAGAAAATGTTATATACTTATTTGTCCCTTAGGTGGTGAACTTAGCATCGTTATCAAGTTTACCGCTTATCTGTAATGGATACTTATGCATTTTTTCAAATGAAACACTTTATATTTCATCGTTTTCTAATTTTGTTTAAAATTCTTAGTATTTTTCATTAAGAGCATATTTTTCTAAGCAGTTTTTCAGAAATTCATGGTCAAAAATCGAATTTTTAATGTATTATTTTTTAAAATAACTGCAAAACTACTAAATTTTAAATAATGCTGAATTCCAAAATCTAATGATGTAAAGAGGTGATATAGGGTAAACCTAATAACAATGCGGAATACATCATTGATTCGGGTATAATTTCATACTTACGTGTACAAAATTTTGTGAAATTAGGTTTTATCATTTTTGTCAAATTAGGTTTTTGTTACACACTATGTATAAATTTTATTACTTGTTTAAAGACATATCATTCAATATCCTTGATTTTTTTTAAAGTTAGCGAATTAGCATGTTTAAAAATGTATTCGATTGGATGAAAAACTTAAAACAGTGTTGAAAATTCCATATTTATACCAAAAAAAGAAGAGCATTTTTATTCCAGTATTTTATAAATTAAAATAAAAGTAAAAGTAATTTATATTTAAGTAAAATATGTTTTTAGACTTGTGGTAATATACAAGAATATATCGAAAGAAGAAGGACTAAGCTAGCGGAATACAAACTGACCAGTCAGCCTTATATAGTTGTAGTGGGTCTTTCATTTAGTGATGTCACTGATTCGTATTTAGTGATAGACAATAACTTTTATCGCACCCTTTCTGTGCTTCATGCTTTGGATTTTACATTTAAATCTTTTCATGCGATGAATGCCAATTATCCAGCAGAATCAGAACACGTTTGGCTGATCTTAGAGAAAAGCCTTTTTAAAATTGAGTCATCCAAGGTAAATATTCCGGCAGTACTAACCGTGGTTCAAGATATTGAACAAATTGTTTAGGTTTGGTATATATTTAGGCTTTGGTCTGTTTATTTTTTAACGTACATAACTTACTCCATTACTCCTTAAGAAAACGACTTCTCCTTTAATAATGCTGCTTTGTCCAATTTGTGAATATAAGGCTAATACGCTGTCTATTTTTGTGAAACATATTAAAGTAACTCACCATTATGTCAGGCAGTTCCCATGTAAGCAGGAAAGTTGCACCAGAACCTTTCAAAACGTTTATATTTTTAAAAGTCACCTTTTAATAAAACACAAAAAAGATATTGAATCAAATATTTCTAATTCTGAATTAACAATAAAACATGTTGAATGCAATATATTTCAGACCCCTCCATCAGAAGACGATGATCTTTTTTCCAACGATACATATGCCATTGAAGATTTAAATAAAAAATTTAAAGACACTATATCACAAAATGTTATGTTATTCGTTTCAAAAATGTATAGCAGTTATTCACTTCCACGAAACATAGTTCAAAATATTGTTGAAGATATCTCGGAATTATTGACCAGCCCTCTAGAAATTTTACAAAATAAATTGAATTCTTGTGAAAATAAAGACAGTGTAGTACTTGAAATGTGTGACTTATTAAAACATATGTTTAAAGATTATGGTTCTGAATACTTTCGAATAAAACAGCTCAAAACCACGAAGGCATTAATTGAACCAACATCAGTCGTTATAGGTCAAACCATAAACGACATAAAAGTAAAGTCCCGACGGGTAGCAGAAATAACGAATAGTAGTTATCAATACATTCCCTTAGCAAAGACACTAAAGCATTTTTTAGAACTACCCTTCGTATATGAGACCCTTCTTTCATATAGCAACAACGAGAATAATGAAAAAATAATTTCAAATTTGACACAGGCCAATTTATGGAGAAGAATAAAGTTGCAATTTGAAAATAAAATAGTTTTTCCGCTATTACTTTATAGCGATGATTTTGAAATTGGCAACCCATTAGGCAGTCACGCTGGGGTTTATAAAGTATGTGGTATTTATTTTTCGTTGGCGTGCTTGCCTCAAGAATATGCTTCTCAACTAGATAATATTTTTTTGAGTCAGTTATGTTTTTCCCAAGACATAAAATATTTTGGTAATGACAAAATGTTCCAATATCTTTTAAAAGATTTGAAATTATTAGAAACTGAGGGTTTGGTGATTGAAACTATAGCAGGTAAGAAAACAGTTTATTTTAGTTTAATTTTAATATTGGGTGATAACTTGGGTATACATTCCATGCTCGGTTTGACACAAAGTTTTAGTGCAAATTATTTTTGCCGTTTTTGTCGATGCAGCAAGGAGGAAGCTGCTTTATGTACTATTGAAAAAGAAGATTCGTTGCGCACAATTGAATCGTATGAGAATGACGTGCGTGCCCAAAGCTGTGGAATTAAGGAACAATGTATTTGGCATCAATTATCGAATTTCCATATAACACGCAATTTGTCAGTGGATATAATGCATGATATTTTTGAGGGCATTTGTAGATATGAGTTAGGAAACATCTTATACCATTTTATATATATTGATAATTTTTTTTCCCTTGACACATTAAATAATCGCTTAAAATTCTACAATTTTCTTGACAAAAATAGACCACCCGCAATCCCTAAATCGCAAGTGCTTCAAAAACATATTTTATATTCCGCTTCAGAAATGACTGCATTTGTAAAAAATTTATGTTTTTTAATCGGCGATTTGATCCCTCCTAATAATCGAATATGGGATTTATACTTATGTTTAATACAAGTTATTGAAATTACTACAAGTAAAACAGTAACTACAGATTATGTGGATTTACTTAAAACCATAATATCTGAACATCACTGTTTATACATAGAATTATTTGGAGGTTTAAAACCAAAACATCATTTTTTAACTCATTATCCGAGATTATTACTTACAATTGGTCCTATTAACAACGTCTCATCTATACGTTTTGAAGCCAAGCATAAGCAGTTTAAAAATAATGCAAATGTAGTTACTTCAAGAAAAAATATTTTATATTCCCTGGCTCTTAAAAACCAACTTAACATGTGCTATAGGGTCTTATCAAAAAATGGATTTAAATATACATTTGAATTCGGATCTGAGGATTTAGATTTCCTTTTAGGAAGCCTAGAATTTAACTCTTTTCAGAGTTTTTAAACTCTCCTTTAACTAATATAATAAGTAATTATCATGCCGTCACATGGTTAAAATTAAATGGAATCAAATATACTCCTGATTTAGTGCTACTTGTTGATTTCGAAGATATCCTGCCTATTTTTGGTATCATTCGAACTATAATTATTAAAGAAGGTGATAAAAAGGCTTATTTTATTTTAAATAAATTAAATACATTTCAATTCAATGAACATTTCTATGCTTACGAGGTTCAAAGAGATTCTAATTTACTTTGTATAGAATGGAGTAAGTTATATGACGTTTTTCCTTCCTTATTTCGTGTTTTAAATGAAAAAATATTTATTTCAAAGTTATAGTAAACGGTAAATAGTCTTCGAATGTACGAGTATATTAGAGAGTTAGGAGAATCAACAGTATATTACAAAGTAGTATACTCGGCGTAAATCATGGAGGTCTTTCTCAATCAAAACAGATTCATTATGGCGGTGTTCCCGGTTTTGTCAAACCTAGCGAAAACCTTACTATTTCAAATTTAAGTTATCCACGTTTTTTACAACATCGTGGACTTGTTGATTAATCAAACGCTGCAAAAATTGGTTTTACTCTCAGTTTTTACAAAATTCTCTAATATACTAGTATATATACTATCGAATTCGAATTACCAATTTGGTTTTTTGTTTGAGAGCAGTATTATACTTTGTTGTTCTTGTTTTGAGAATTTGATCTAGTTTATATCACTATAATAATTAGGTTCCTATTTTTACGTTTTAGTTCCTATATTTGTACCACACACATAAACTAAAATCCAGAAAGACAATATGTAAAACGATAGAGATGTTTGAATATTTTTAGACTAGCCCGTAAAACATAATACCTAAAAATTATTTATGTATTTTGTATGTTTTGTAACTCTTTTACGAAATAAAGCATTATCATTAAATGTTTTTTTTTATATCCTGCGCACATTTGACTGTCGAAAACGTTAAAGCAAATATTTAAAGGAGGTGTATTCTACCTCGTATAGCTGTTACTTTAATAATTAAATATAGTTGTGTTAATATTACAAGAACGTAATAATGACTCTTTTTGGTGGGTAACTTAACGTTTGAATAAGGTTACGTTAACCTTCTAAGGGTCTTGCTTTAATAGTTTGAGAAACTATACTCAACACTGCAAGACTATAATATTAATATTTTGAGTATGTTAAACCAACAGTTTGAGAATGACAACTGAATCTATTCGAAACGTAATATAAACAATTTGAGCAAATTGCTTTAACATTTTTGGAAATTTAACTAAACTAATCTTTACTATTGACACAATACGCTGTGCACGTTAATGCAAACCTTTGAGAACAATAATTCAACTGTTTAAGAAAGTAATTTAAAGATTTTCTAAACATTGCTTTAAAATCCTTAAAATGATAACTTAATTACTTATTACACGTAAGTTTAAATATCTTCAATGTGTTATTTGATTTATTAAATCTATTCAATCAGCCAATTATATTTGACATTTTTTTGTGGTTCATTTAATTGATAAAGATGATTCCTTGTATTTAATGTTTAAAAAGATTTAAATCAATTGTTAAACTTTTATCTCAACATTTTATTTTTTTCGGTGTAAGGTGTTAAACCGGACTCTGCAAATTTTTCAGTTTTTTATTTGTTTCGAAAATTTACAAAATCAATTTTTTAGTTCTAATTGTTAGATTAGCGTAATCCTTGGTGAAATTGTAAAAAACAATTTCAAACTTTTTTTAAAATTTCTAATATTTTTTGGGATATGATTTTTTGTCAAAAAATTTAATTTTTCTACATAATAAGCTGTAACTTTTTATTACCCATTTGATTTAAAATTTTCTTGCTAGAGGGCTCTTAAGTCATATTTTTTTTATAATGTGTAGGGTCTGCACTACCCAGAAAATATACAGGGGGTGAAAAAAATGTGGCAAGGTTAGTTAAAAAGCTAGCAATCCTAAAGATCATGTACTTATATTTCAACAACCTGTAGCATAAAAAAGAATTTAAATTTAAAAGTTTGTACTTAAGTTTTAAAAGGAGTACCGAGTATTTTCTCCAAACAGTTTTTTAACTTTCTCTCTAATTTTATTGTTTTAAAAAATGCAGGTGTTAATTTTACAGCCAAATTTACCAACACAAGAGACATGTAATAGGCTGCCACCTTTTTAGTTTCAAAAATATCAAAAAAATTAAACTTAATACGTTTCTATAACTCGAGAAGAGGTAAGATTTCTATAAAAAAATTAATTAAAAATTATTTCCGGTTTTACCGGAAAAGACCCCAACTTTTTTATTTTAAATAGAACCCTGTACATTTTTATTAATTATCGTATGCAGCCTAAAATTAATTTATCAACAATATATCACAAGGTAAGTAAGTAAGCCATTAAAAAATTTGCAGTAAAGTGCTCTTTCGGTAAAACAAAAAGTGAAACAAATAACTATATTATTTTCCAAAGGATGTGTAAATCGAACTGCTCTAAAAAAATTAAAATTGAGCTTATTTTCGATTGGTTAAAACAAGTATTTTGTAAAAAGTGACTGCATTTTTATCATGACAGGCCAATGTTCAATTTTGAAAAAATGGCTGTCCAGTCGCCGTTTTGAAAACAAAACTTAACTTGTGATATATCGTTAAAAATCGAATTTTAAGCTGAGTACGATAGTCCGGTAAATATACAGGGTCAAATAATACAAATAAAAATGTAGGGGGTTACTTCCGGTTAAAACGAAAGTAACTTAATTTTTTTTTATAGAAAATGTTTCTTTTATGGATTATACAGAAAAATCAATTTTCAAGTTAATATTTTTAAAACTAAAAAGGTGGCAGGCTGTTGCACGCCTCTTGTGTTACCCGATGTTGGTAAATTTGGCTGTAAAATCAACAGCTGTATTTATTAAAATCATAAAGTTAGAGAGAAAATTATAAAAACCGCTTGGAGAAAATATTCACTACCACCTAAAACTTAAGTAAAGACTTTTAATTTTGAATTTGTTTTATGCTACAAGGTGTTGAAATATACGTACATGATCTTTAGGATTGCTAGGTTTTTAACTAACCTTGCCACATTTTTTTCACACCCTGTATATTTCTGCGTAGTGCAGATCGTGCACGTTATAAAAAAATATGACCTAAGGGCCCTCTAGCAAGAAAACTTTACATCAAATGGCTGATAAAAAGTTACAGCTTATTATGTAGAAAAAAATAAAATTTTTGACAAAAAAAAACTCAAAAAATATTAAGAATTGTTTTTTACAATTTTGTCAAGGATTACGCTAATCTAATAATTAGAACTAAGAAATCGTTTTTGTAGATTTTGGGAACGAATAAAAAACTGAAAAATTTGCAGAGTCTTGTTTAACTCCCTGTATAAATAACTTTTTAGCCTAGGTAAGTTTTACGCATAACATCGGTTATCTCGTCTCGTTTTAAAAATATTCGAACTTAAATTTTACCAAAAAATGCGGGTGAACTGTTTCAAGTGGCCAGCAGTTTATTTAAAAAAAAAATTGGCTGGATCATTTTGTGTTTATTTTACATTTCCCGTCTCATTAAACCGTTGCATAATCCTTCAAAAGCGCGTCTCGTGTTTGTCTTCTATCAGGATACTTTTCGTGATATATTATTATCACTAATAAACAATTCCTTTCACTTACTCCTAACACATAAATCATATCGATCATTTCGTAATAACCACCAGTTTCTATAACTAGATCACTGTAATACTATCATTTGTATTTGTCATATTTTTGAATTAAATCTTTTTTTATTAGTGATAATTTTTATTTTTTGAAGTTTTAAACATTTTCGACCCATCCATGCTGGTATGAATAAATTTAAAAAAAAATAGATGTTGTAAGAAGAACACTTTATAATATTTTGCCGTAATAAATTGAGATGTCCAGCTTTAACATTTTCGAAAAGTGGCCATAAATCTTGAACGACTCTGTATAGACCCCACAAACCCTATATTAGGTGAATGGCCAGAAAGAGGGGAATCTGAAAATATAATAATATACAAGGCGTTCCATTTAAATTAAACGAGAAAATTTACATCCAGTATTTTTACTTACCCTGTATATCGTTATTAAAGAAAAATACCGCAGCTGAAAGAAGACCACATTTGGAAGTTTTTACCATGCTGAAATGATTTATACTAACGCATTAAATAAATATACAGGGCGTTAAATATACCTTTGATATTTTCGAAAAGTGGGCATAAATTTTGAATTACTCGGTACAGACCACACAAACCCTATTTCATATATCGATAGTTATCGGATACCTATCGGTATTATTGGATGCCCATCGGTACCTAAGAATATTTTTTTGTTGTTAATTTACCAAAATTAGGGCATACCACTTACGCATTGTTTCTATTGTTCTATTGTCTTACACCCGGGTGACAAGTGTTCTTGGAACTCCCCGTTGTTAAATTAAATGTTTTTATTGAAGAATACTACTAACCCAATTCATAAACACGTCTCAAAATATTATTCTATGTGTAATACAATTTAACAGTTGTTGATTAATAACTGGATGCCTCCGACGTTTCAAGGAAAACATTGTATAGATAATCTTATAATAAAGCAATAAAATGTGCAAGTGCGAAAGTGCATTAAATACAAACTGTTTTCAGCGTGTCGGCTGACGGCTAATGGAAATTTTCGAGAAAATAGAAATAATGTGCGTGAGAGGAAAATCTGGCGCCGTCTTTGCAGTTTTCTCCAATATATGTTTATATGAAAACTTTTATAACACAATGCAACACAACCAGATGCAAAGTTAAATTCTTGTACTGACAGAGGTGTGATTCTGTTCTCTATTGGTTAAAAGATTTTCAAATATAACGAATTTTAAAAATAGTTTACTTCTAGTAATATTGGTTAAAAATGATATATTGCCTAAACACAAGGACTTTTTTAATGAAAAATAATCCATGTAGGTAATATTACAATATTTTTTTTATCAATCTAGCGTCAATCCAAAATTAGATAAACCATTTAGTAAATATTATTACATAAATAAATTAAATTAAATTGTTTATACAGGTCACACTACACTACTTCATACAAATACTGGTCCACATACCTTAATACATCATATCTAAAAAAATATTTCGTCCAAAGTTTTATAGGAAAGTTATCTTTAGTTAGATATGTACAAGCTATTTATACAGGGTAGTTTAGAAAGTCATAAAATACTAAACCTTCTTTTTTTTATTGAGCACTATTCAGATTAAATTAATTGAATTTTGATGTATTTTGTTTCTTCTTAAATCAATAAATCGATGAATATTATCAAAGCATTTCTTTCCGTAAAATTAGGTCTATAAACTTTTGTAGGAGAAAGATATCTGAATATTTTTGAAGAGTTCGACAACGAATATTTAAGTAATTTACCTTTGGAAGAAAATAGTCAAATTTTCTACCAACACGACAACATAGAATAGTTACTAACTTTTTACAAGCTACGTTGTACGACAAGTGGATTGCCAACAATGGACCTTTCCTGTGAGCTCCTCGTTCCCCCGATCTGACAGTCTTAGACTATTTTATATGGGGAACGATAAAAGGAATCGTTTATTTTAATCCAGTAACAACAAAAGAGGACTGTATGGCAAGGGTTTTCAAAGTTTATCATTTCATTGAAAAAATAATGCGAAAAGTGTTTGGAAGTACAAGGTGGTCATTTTCAACATTTATTGAAAAAATAAGTTGTGCTCTTGTGTAGACTAGACTATAATGGGAATAGGCTTCCTTTAATTAATTTTTGTCTTCACGGTTTCAACATTTTTATAGTTTTCCAACATTTGTTTAACGTTGTTCGGTGACGGTTTCTGTTTATCTGGATATCTATCAGCAAATATCTGACATGTCTTGTTAAAACTCCATTAGATTCCCCATAGATAATAAACCAATTCAAATAATCCTCGTGTGTGTAATTTAATCGCCCCGGCATGATTATTAGTTTAATAATTATTATAATTACTATAATAAATAAATAATATTTTAGTAGGTAATTGTCAAACGACAACAAATATTACGTTTCTATAGTAACCAATTGGTTTTGTTCTCGCTGGGCCTCTCCGTTATGGCCAACTAACAAGAAAACTTCTGCCGTCTGGTATTTTTAGAATAAAAAATGTTAAATCGTCAATAACTCAAAAACTACAAATTTTTGGAATAGACAACTTTATGCAAAGTCACCCTTATTTTAAGTGTTAAATAAGATAAAATTATAAAAATTGGGGGTTTCTATTTGAAAAAAGTAACTTTTAACGATTTTTTAAAGTATATTTATAATGTCAGTTTTTGATCACCCTATATTTATTTATTATAAAAATATCAGCACAGGCCACTAAAGTGTACCCTTTTGGATAGGGAAGCCAACCGCAAATAAATAATAGAGACTTCGATAAGCAGATATTTATAGTTGTGTCTAGACCTGCAAACGTCATTTTTTACACAAAATTGAAAATATCTCAAAAACAATTGAACTTAGGTATAGGATATTATACATGAAATATACCTAGAATTTTTCGAGAAATCCAAAAATTTGATTATATACAGGGTGTTCCATTTAAAATGAAAACCGGAAGTGCCACTATCTTGAAAATATTTTGCGCGAATTGCCCCCATCGTCTTTAGTTAGCTGCCAAAATTTCAATTTTTTCTAAACCCTACTTTCTGAGAAATATATATATATATATATATATATATATATATATATATATATATATATATATATATATATATATATATATATATATATATATATTATATATATATATATATATATATATATATATATATATATATATATATATATATATATATATATATATATATATATATATATATATATATATATATATATATATATATATATATATATATATATATATATATATATATATATATATTATATATATATATATATATATATATATATATATATATATATATGGCAAATATATATAAATATATATAACTAGTCATTTTGAAATTACTTCGATATCCTCTCATCTATCCCGGATATTTATTGTGTTCATAAATACTAACGAATTATTTTTTATTAGTAATTATTTTAAGTACCTAGTTTATGCTAGCATAACAATGTTGCAATTAATTCAGACGTTATTCTGATAATAATAACTTCATGAAATTGAGAGGTAAACTTAAAAAAAACTCATAAACTTTTGTAAATAATATGTTTTCAGTTTTGACAACCTTGTGTATATTTTCCACAAGAGAAATATACAATGTTTTATAAACTGGGTGAAACTAATTGGCAACTGGCCAATATTTATAAGTGAACAAGTTGATGTTCCCATCCGGTTTGTTAGATGCAGATTATTTTAAAAGTTTTTTGGAAAATAGTGATTTCAGTTACACGTAGGGGTCCAACCTTTGCCCTAGTTTCCAAATTTCAGACATTAAAATAACAATTCAAGTAATATAATAAAATTATTATTCCAAGATATGCACTTCATCAGTCTAGATCATAATAGCATTGCAGATGAAGTGCTTTAAAAAAAACTGATACGTCTTGGTCAAAACATGAACACAGAGTAAAATTGGACGTTCATGAATATACTTTGTGATTTTTAGTTGCCAAGCACTGAAAGCCATAAACAATTAACCTGATTTCACAATAGTAAAAAATGTAAATTTTGTGTTATAGTGTTTTGTTTGTAAAATTATAGTATTAAAATATATATGTAAAGTCAGAGTTAGTGACTTTATCAATTAATAGTAAAGGTTTTCCGATTTTTTTCAGGAACAATTATAATAAATCTGTTTAGCTGTTTGTTTATCTAGTTTTAACTTGTTTTAATTTGTTTTCATACTATTTAGTTAAGTTCTTGGTTTTTGCGGCCCCTTTTACTTCAATTTAATATGTTTGCTTCCTTTACCTCTGTGTTGCAACTAACAAAACACTTTTGAATTTTTGTGATGAAAGGTCTAAATTTATTTAGTATTTTTTTATTTAGCGATTGTTTTTACTTACAAGTTAATATATATTTTTTACAGCTTTGTTAATGAGGTTTTTCTTCAAACAGGGTTGACAAAAATTTCGATTAAAAAAATCAGAAATTCCTGATATATATATATATATATATATATATATATATATATATATATATGTATATATATATATATATATATATATATATATATGTATATATATATATATATATATATATATATATATATATATATATATATATATACGTGGTTAGTCAGATGTCTGGAGACAGTCAAATATCTCAAAAACCACTCAACCGATCTGAACCATATGGGTGATTAGACATTACCAAATTCTCCCGACCCTTTGGTGCATACCGCTGTGTTGTCAGATTTTCAGTTTTTCGGCAAACTAACCTAACTTTTTTTTTAATCAAATGATATGTTTTTTTAGCGTGATTTATTCCTCGTATTATCCTTAGTATAACTCCAAAGTTGCAAACTTTGATCTTGATCCGTTAAATGTTAAATTTATTAAATGTTTTTAAACAGTAGTAAAAAATGTAAATTTTGTATTATAATATTTTGTATGTAAAATTACAGTATTAAAATATATATGTCAAGTCAGTGTTGTTGACTTTATCAATTAATAGTAAAGGGTTTCCGATTTTTTTCAGGAACAATTGTAATAAATCTGTTTAGCTGTTTGCTTATCTAGTTTTAACTTGTTTTAATTTGTTTTCATACTATTTAGTTAAGTTCTTGGTTTTTGCTGCCCCTTTTACTTCAATTTAATATGTTTGCTTCCTTTAGCTCTGTGTTGCAACTAACAAAACACTTTTGAATTTTTGTGATGAAAGGTCTAAATTTATTTAGTTTTTTTTGAAATAGTGATTGTGAAAATTAATATATATTTTTTACAGCTTTGTTAATGAGGTGTTTCTTCAAACAGGGTTGACAAAAATTTCGATAAAAAAAATCAGAAATCCCTGATATATATATATATATATATATATATATATATATATATATATATATATATATATATATATATATATATATTTTATACTATATACTAGTTCTTGCCGCGCTAATATTTTCCATATATATATATATATATATATATATATATATATATATATATATATATATATATATATATATATATATATATATATATATATATATATATATATATATATATATATATATATATATATATATATATATATATATATATATATATATATATATATATATATACAGGATTAGTCAGATATCTGGAGACAGTCAAATATCTCAAAAACCACTAAACCGATCTGAACCATATGTGGTGATTAGGCATTACCAAATTCTCCCGACTCTTTGGTGCATACTGCAATGTTGTCAGATTTTCAGTTTTTCGGCAAACTAACCTAACTTTTTTTTTCAAATCAAATGATATGGTTTTAGCGTGATTTATTCCTCGTATTATCCTTAGTATAACTCCAAAATTGCAAACTTTTATCTTGCTCTATTAAATGTTAAATTTATTAAATGTTTTTAAAAATACATTAGGAATGACAAATTAGGAATTAAAAAACTAAAACTAAAGTAATGTAATGATAAATAGGATTTTGAAAATGTTGTCATTCTACAGCTTGACGGTATCCTAAATGGTCAATAGTTTCTCGAATAGTGTTGTGGATCCCTTCCGTGGGTATTCCTTCTATTTCAGCTCTATTCCTTTCCATTAGAACTTCAAGGTTCTCGGGCTTCATTTTGTACACGGTCGTTTTTACGTGACCCCAAAGGAAAAAGTCAAGCGGATTTAAATCCGGTGACCTTGGGGGCCGCTTAACAACCCCCCTTCGTCCAATCCAGCGTCCCGGAAACGTCGTGTTTAAATAATTTCTAACAGCAACTGCAAAATGTGGCGGAGCCCCATCATGTTGGACCCATATGTGGCCAAAACCATTAGGAAAAATATCATTTAATGCTGGAATAATTTGATTTTTCAACAGCTGTAGATAATTAATATTTCGTATTCATATATTCATATTTCCTTGAAAGAAAAAGGATCCAATACGGCGACTACCTAATATGCCAGCCCACACGTTGACTTTTTCGGGAAATTGCGTATGCCTAAGCGGTTTTATAAATCGGCATAATTGTCGTTATTGGTCTGCAAACAATCTATATTGGATGATGGAGATCCATACGCAATTTCCTGAAAATTTTAATGTGAAGGCTGGCGTATTAGGTAATCGCATTATTCGACCCTTTTTCATTCAAGGAAATATGAATGGGATACTTTATCTACAGTTGGTTGGAAAACCAAATTATTCCAGCATTAAACAATATTTTTCGTAATGGTTTTGGCCACGTATGGTTCTAACATGGACGCTGGATTGGATGAAGGGGGGTTCTTGAGTGGCCTCCAAGGTCATCAGACTTAAATACATCTATCATATCTATACATCCTATCTATAGAATACCAGAAAGCGACACTTGTACCATGACTGTATACTTATAAAAACTTCGGCATCCATGTTAGTGATACTGCTGATGGGATCATGTTTGTCTGGCACGTAGGGCAGACTGGTCGAGGTGAAAAGTCGAATTGAAGAATCACATGTTACTGTTTTTGTAGATTTTCTTCGTCGCCGCTGGCAAGTTTGACACAATTGAGCACACGTTTTTAATTTCGGGACACAGTTTCTCTACTGAAGACGTCAATAAATGTATTGCTACTGCAAAACCGACACATCCCTTCAAGGTACTGGATATGGGAGAAAAATGTTTTTGTTTTTATTTTGACACCGTCTGTTCCAAATACATGACACCTCAGAATTTGGCATTAGCCAGGCTTCATGTCAAATGAAATGAAATGAAATTTTTATCAATAGCAGAAAGCTAAATTTCAACACAGTACTACCATACATTATAACAATAATTTAAATTTTAACATTTACCTTAGATACAATATTACACCTATTTCTAAAATTCTTAATAGAAGTACTTTCCTTAACATCTAATGGAAGTCTATCGAACTGTATAAGACCCTTATGAAACAAACTATTTTGGCTAAATATGCTTGTTGCAGTTTCTACATAAAAATTTTTTCTAGATCGAGTTTCATAATCATGGATTTCATTGACTATCACAATTCTACGCTCTAGCATATTGGTAATGCGTGTATATTTATCGCAGCCCAACATTATTCTAAGTGTCTTAGTGCGTTGTTTTTTGTAACATGTTTAGTATATTAATAACATACTACAACCACTTAAATGTTTCCCTATTCTTGATAAAAAATTAACTTTTTTTGTCATGTACAAAGCATGACCAGAAAATATTAAAGTGTGATCAATTAATATCCCTAAATATTTACATTTATTAACTTGCTCAATTTTTTTATTATCAACACAAATTCCATTGTTACAATATGTAACTGTATAATTATATCTACTCTTTAAAATCATGAATTTGGTTTTATCTACATTAACTTTAAGACTATTTTTGTTTAACCACATTGATAGATTTGTTAGTTCTTGGTTTATTACAGTAATTATTTCTTGGGTGTTGTTACTACTAAAATATAAAAGAGTGTCATCTGCAAAGAGTTGAATGTTACATTTGTTAACTTGTTTAACAATATCGTTTATATACATAATAAATAAATTAGAACCTCTAACCGTTCCTTGAGGTACCCCATAGTAGGTACTCCTCTCAGATGACAATCCATTGTTATACCTTACGACTTGCATTCTGTCTTTCAAGTAGCATGTAAACCATTTCATTACTTTTGCACCAAACCCATAATTTTCTAATTTAGCTAATAATAATTTTCGGTCTATTGTCTCAAATGCCCTTGCACTCTTCCAGTTAGCCAGAACTGGCTGTAGAGCACTTTCACGTGAGTTTTTCTCCCTAAATCCATCTTAGTAAGGGTAAGGAGGTTGTTAAATTCTACATATTTTACGATTTGCTCATTTGCTGCTAATTCTAGTAACTTTTTAAAGACAGGCACCATATTAATTGGCCTAAACTCTTCGCACTTCACTGTGTCACATTTTTTTTCTGAAGGTATTATGGTAGATGTCCTCCAAGAAGATGGAAATACCCCTTGTTCAAGACTTTTTTTTTTATTAAATTAATGTAAGGACGTAGCCGATGCACGCTTCAGAAACGTACACTACAGAATGCTACAAATGGTACATATTCGCAAATAACGTCAAATAAATAAATAATGAAGTCAGTAACTCTAAGAAAAAATATGTCAGATCAGCAAACAAAAATTACTAATAAAAAAGATTTTCAATTGAAATAAAATAATACATGAATAATGATACAACTACACAACTACATAAACAAAAACTAACATCAATATGGGCCAAAAAACATTACAAAACCAATCCGGTTAACTGCCTTTTCAGCTGCAAAGTGCTTAGTCTGAAAATATCATATTCTGAGAAGAGTCGATTGTAATTGTGAACTAGTCGGTCAACAAATGCCCTAAACCCATAATTTGTACGGTGGTACCTTTCAACAAACAGCTGTGATTGTCTTGTTCTTCTAATAGGCACTAAACACGGGACTGATCTAAGCAACACTTCACAGTCAATCCCCCATTCACCAATTTATGCAAAAAGACCAGAAGTGCCTTCTTTCTTCTAAATTCAAAGGTTTGAAGGCCGCAAAGAAGAGCTCTAGTATTAGATGACAGACCTTGATATGGGAAATGCATTTTATATAAGAGGTATTTTGAAAACCTATTTTGCACCTTTTCAATTCTGTCGATGTGACACTGGTATGATGGACTCCATATTGTACAACAATATTCTAGAACACTACGAACCAATGAGTTATAGAGACACCCAATTGCTTTAAAATCAGTTACGTTATGTCGCTTTATAAAACCCAGGAGTCTAAATCCTTAAGTACAATGTTATCAATATGTAGATTAAAAGTAAGATTTTCATCAAAAATAACACCTAGGTCCGTGAAAGAACTAACAACTTCAAGGTTTACATTATCTATAAAGTGGTATGGTATTAATACATTTGTGAAAACGGAACACTTTACATTTCGAGATGTTAAGAGAGAGATAATTAGTTCTGCACCATTTGACGAGCCTTTCCATTTCAGACTGCAGAGGATTGGAGTCTGAGGAGACTGTTGAGAAGAATTTTAAGTCGTCTGCATATAAAATACATTCGGAAAATTTGAAACAGGATATTATATCATTTTTAAAGAGCAGAAAGAGAACTGGACCCACATGTGAACCCTGCGGGACACCCGATGTCACAAGAATCTCCCTGGAGAATAAACCGCATATGTTGACTTGCTGGGGACGATTAAATAAATACGATTTGATCCACTCAAGATATTTTCCACAAAAACCAATTTGCTGTAATTTCCATAACAGAAGCTGATGGCAAACACTGTCAAAAGCCTTAGATATGTCAGTGTAAATAACATCGATCTGCTTGCCAGCCTCAACCGATGTCACTAAGTAGTTTTGAAATATTGCAAGACCACGATAAAAACCATGTTGCATAGTTGTAATAACGTATGTCCCGTAAGTTTTGGCACAAAATTTAAAACAAAATATTCTTTTAATATGTAGCTTTGGTTAAACTTTTATTATTTACTATAATTAACGGCTTAGTAACTAACAAAATTAATAATTTAAATTAAATTGAAGGGGCCGTGCTGCTCAATTAGACAGCATTAGGTTCTGGACAACTTCAACATCAATTTCGCCTATCTTTCTAAAAATTCTACGCCGTAATTGTTCCTCATTTTCGGCTTGCCACCCTCCATCATACACTTTGCGGGATAACAATGCCCAAAAATCTTCAATCGGGCGGGCCTGAGGTAAATTAGGGGGGTTATCTTGTCTTGGTACGAAAGGTATGTTATTTTGACGAAGGTAATTTTGAGTTGCTCTTGCATAATGACAGCTTGCTAAGTCGGGCCAAAACATTATATCATCTCCCACGTGATGTTGGTGTACAAAATGAACTAATTTATTAAGACAGTTGTCAATATACCTTTCCGCATCCAAAGCTTCCCCCCTAACTCGACCCACATAAGGTCTGGATATCCCTCTAATCGAAATCGCACACCACACCAAAACTTTATCAGCAAATTTTGCTTTTTCCTTATATTTAACATTGTTTGGGCACTCTTCTATATTGTCCGTATAAAAACCATCGTTTCCTTTGATTTCCGAGTTGGCAAGGGTAAAGTATTTTTCATCGTCCAAAATAATGACTTTCTCATTTGAAAAATGTATCCGCCTAAGATTTCGACAGCATCTTGGTATCCGTGCTAATTGATTTTCGGTATATTTAGGACACTTTCGTCTTTTTCGATATTTTTGACCATTTCTTGTCAATTCCCGCCATACTGTACTTTTTGAAGATCGGAATTGACGCGCTAATTTTCTTGTAGAAACTCCGACTCTGTCTTTTGCTCTTCTTACCAATCTTTCCGTCCTTTCTCGCGTGAAACTTCTTGGTCTTCCACTTTTTGGAAAATTTAAACAGGGAATTCCTTCTTCACATTCGGCTATAGTACGGTAAATACTTCTGCGTGAAATATTTTGGTTTTGAAAAATGCGAACTATTTCAGCCTTAGGAATTTGCCCAACCAAATTATAAATACTTTTTCGTATTTCTAATTTATAAGACATTTTAATGCAACTGACTTTAAAAAATGACTTGTCAAACTAATGTCAAGCAAATAAACATTTTTTTGTTTCCAAAGCCATCTCGATATATTATCTTTACAACCTATTTTCAAGCCCCTCAATTTTGTGCCAAAACTTACGGGACATACGTTATAGTGTTTTAAAGACTCAAAAATACGATCGGTGATAATTGCCTCAAAGAGGTTTGGTATATGTGAAATTAAAGAAATACCTCTGTAGTTCTTCACATCACTTTTATCACCAGATTTGAAAAAGCGTAGAAAACTTCTAAAATTCAGGAAAGGAATCCAGATTAATGGATCTCTGAAAAATTATACATAGAGGCTGAGACAATGACTGACAGCATCGTTGCAATAGAATAGTAGGAATTCCATCAGGGCCAGCCTTCTTGGAAAGATCAAGGTCCTTTAATTTATTAAAGATTTCTGCCTCTGTAAAACAATATGTTGATAGTATCTTTCTTGAATAACTTATTGGATCAATTTTACAAAAGTCTAAATTATGGTGGTAAGTATAGCAAGACTGAAAGTGAGTAGCCAAAGCATTTGCGATGTTATTTGATCCAGTGATTTCTTGCCCGTCAAAATTCATAAAACTGGGCAGATTGGAGTCCCTTCTTAAGTTTCGTACAAATGACCAAAAGTATTTAATGTTTTCCGGGATAAGTAGCTCAGTCTGTGTGACATGTTTAACCTCACGTCTTATGTCAGAATAGGCGAAATAGTCAGCAAGTTTATCGGTCCTTTTATATCTTTAGTATGAGCAATTCTTTTGCCCAATAAGCTTTTTTAAGGGAAGTTCAAACCATTTGGGATATTTACAGTCAGCCACGATCTTCTTGGGGATACAATTATTGATACCCTGAAATAAAACCTCATAGAACTGTTCAACCATTCTGTTAATATCAGGCTCTGACAATAAGAATGACCAGTCGGACTGCTTATAAAAAATATCCAAATTGACGAAATTTGCCTTAAGAAACTGGTAAACACTTACTTGATTTTGATTTTTTATCGGCGAAACATATTTAATTTTATACTTCACTTCAATTGCTGGATGGTAGGGGTCAATCTGTACAAGAGGAAAATTTGAAGATGAAACGAAAACACTAACGAAGTCATCAGCAAATAGCAGATCTAAAATTCTGCCCATGTGATTGCAAAGAGAATTCATTTGTTGCAATTCAAGAAAACTCATTGTCACAAAAAGAGTTGCAGAAGCTAGGGACGGTAAACATTTTGGAACCAGTGAATTGTCTTCATATATCCATTCCACCGAAGGAAGGTTAAAATCCTCAAGAATAAAAAATGTATGGTTATTGAATCTATTTCTCAGCGACTCACAGGTATTGCAGAAAGACTGATAACATTCCTGGTTAGAATTAGGTGGAAAATATACACATCCTAGTACCAAACTTGCATTGCCTGCCTTCATCAGAACCCAAACAGCGTCGAACTCGATATGAGGAGGAGTAACAATCATAAAAGCCTGAAAAAAAGAAGAAACGGTAATCAATACGCCGCCGCCGCGTTGACACCCTAGTTCCTTATAACTTCTATCTGCTCGAAAAACTATATATTAATTTTTAAATATTTCATTGTTAGACATATCCTTGTATTTATTAGATGTAAATATCTAGCTCTAATGCTTTCAAAAGCTAGTTTTAAAATTCGTGTTGATATTCCGTCCATACTGCTTGGCTTATTAATCATTTTGTAAACCAATTTTTTCAGATTCTGAAATTCTAATATTTGAAATTTTTCCATTTTGTAGCCGTGTTTATCTAAGCTTCCTGTAACTTGCTTGTTGCAATTTGTTTTATACTGTCTATAAAATGTTGTGCTATCTGCTCCTCATTTTTTTGTAGTACGTCATTAAATATAATTCCCACCTTAACACTGATTTTGTTGTTCTTATTTATTAACTGTTTTAAGGTTTTCCACATTTCAGCCGAATTGCCTTTTTTGTCATCGACTTTTTCACGGTAGAATTCTTGTTCTTGGATTCTAATTAGGTCTACCACTTTTTTTTTCTGCCGTCTATATTCTTCCCAATCATCGTTTTCTTGTGTAATTACGGACTTTTCTATCCATATGTTCGCCAATGTCTCTGGTCCACCATTTTTTACTTGCCCATGTGCAGGATACAATTTTTTTACTTAACGGTGCATGTTTATTTAAAGTTGATATTAGATTATTTACAATTGTTTCAGCGAGTAAATCAGTATTTGTACAGTCAGGAAGCCATTCTGATTATTTTAGATCCATATGAAATTGTACTTCATTGAAGTGCTTATAGTCAAACAAACAAACAAACAAAAGTATGCTTTATTGCCGCAGAAAAATTTTACAATTTTATGGACAAAGCAAAATATACCTAAAATAAGACATATCAAAACGTTAATCGAAAAGATTTTCGATAGGTCAATGCTTTTTAAAAATGTAAATTATCAATTTACCAAATCGTAAAACACACGTTAGAATATAACATAACATTGCCGCAAAACAGTTAATGAATCCTAATAACCTTAACAAAGTAAACAAACACACATGTACGAGGTGAATAATTTCGATGACATTGAAATCAAAATGACAACTATGCGACCTTAAACTCTATGTAATTATAGTTATACAAATAATTGTGATGTTAAACAGAAGGTATAATGAACTAGTGTAGAATGTAGTATACAAAAAAGAAGTAAATTTTGTTTTTAATCCAATAACTAACAAAAATAATTAAGTTTTAAGTAAATGTTCGACAGTTCTTTTCTCTATATGATGATTTTCAAAATTCTATGCTACGAGTTAGGACATGACTCACAAAAGATTTAAGTAAACAAGCGAATTTAGTGACAATTTAAAGAGACTTACTCGCTGTAAAAATCATTAACGCTGTAAAATGGTCTCTCAATGAGGTATGCTTTGGTGTTTTTTCGAAATTGTGCAAACATAGGGATAGATTTTAAATGTACTGGCAGATTGTTGTAAAGTTTTATGGCGTTGTAAATAAATGATTTTTTTATTAATTCTGAGGAAGGAATGGGAAGATATATATCATGCCTAGAGTTTCTGGTAGGGTATACATGTTGTGGCCTTTCTGGGAGGGTGTTTATATGTTTTCTCAGCAAACATACCGTTTTCAAAATAAATAATGCAGGAAGTGTTAATATTTCATGTTTTTTGAAATAGTATTGGCAGTGAGCTCTATTATTTAGACCAAACAAATAACGAATGGCTCTCTTTTGAAGCATAAAAATACTACGAAATTGCTCGGTGGTACAGCAGCCCCAAAAGGGAAGAGCGGAGGTGTGATTCAAATAAAGAGAAATAAGTAAGTCTGGCAGAAGGAACATCTAGTTCTTTTGAAACTGATCGAATGGCGAAGCAGGCGGTAGAAAGTTTTTTAGTTAAGGTGTCAATATGATTAGACCATTTTAGGTTGTTATTTATATTTAAACCCAGGAATTTAACCGACTCTACGTATTCAATATTGCTGTTATGTACCTGAACTGGTTGTAAAGTTCCCTTATAAGATAACGCCACCGTTTTATCGACATTAAAACAAAGCATATTGGAATCGGACCAAGACTTAATTATAACCAAGTCTTTGGAGATACTAGAGTGTAAAGACGTTGTATCAAAATCACTCCAAGTTATGCTTGCGTCGTCAGCAAAAAGGGAAATTCTTCCATTAATTTTAAGGTTCGTGATATCATTAATGTATAACAAAAAAAGAATAGGTCCCAAGACTGAACCTTGAGGGACTCCACTTGTAATCAACTTACAATCAGAATCGGAACCATTAGCCCTTACAAGTTGTTGCCTTTTCCCAAGATAAGATTTGAACCAATTTAAAGAAGTACCACGAATTCCATAAAAATTTAGTTTGTTTATCAGAATTTCATGACTAACACAATCAAAGGCTTTCGCATAGTCACAAAAAACTGAGGCAGTTGCGTGGTTGTTATTGAGAGATAAGTAGACGCCTCTAAGCAACGTGAACATGGCGGCGCTGGTGCACTTGTTGGGTAGAAATCCGAACTGCTCCGGGGATATTATCTGATGTTTCAGGAGAAATGGCATAAGACGATTCTTCAGTAGCCTTTCGATGATTTTTGATAGCACTGGTAGTAGTGTAATTGGGCGATAATTGCAAGAGTTAGTTTTTTCGCCGCCTTTATGAAGTGGAATAATTATAGCTGTTTTAAGGCAATCAGAGAATACACCTTTTTTAAAGGACTCATTTATTAATGTTGTAAGGGCCTCTATGACTGGGAGTGGCAAGTTCAGGAATATTCTAATTGATAGGCCATCAGTGCTACACGAAGATTTACTTTTGATATTATTTATAACCTTCAATAGTTCAGTGTTGCTAACGGGACTTAAGAAAAAGCTATCAGCTAAATTTTTTGAAGGAGGGAGAAACGAAAGAGGGTCCAAACTTGGCGAGATACTAGAGGTAACATTTTTGCTTACATTAATAAAATAATCATTTAGATCATTAGCCCCTGGCAAGATCTGAGTCACAGGGTTTGATTTGTTTCTGAGGTTATTGATGATGGACCAGGTTTCTTTTGAAACGTAATTTGAGTTTGTTAGACGTTTTCGGTAGTGTAATTTTTTTGCTGACTTAATAAGAGTAGTGTAGATCCTCCTATAGTTAGAGATATAGTCGAAAATAAGAAAGGAGTCGGTGAATTTTTTTATATATGAGAGCGAGCGCATATTTTTAGCAGAAATTCGTATTCCTTTCGTGGTCCACGGTTTATGCCGCTAGGTTTGATATTCTTAGCGGGACCTTAAAGTTTTATTTAAAAAAGTTCTGAAGTTTGTGTTGACATTATCAGATTCAAAATTCCAATCGGTGTTAAAGCAAATATTATGAAATACTGAGAAATTTGCGGCCGAGAAAATTCTGCCCCGATGGCGAGATCTTGGTAAGGGCCTAATAGGTAAACTAAACCTGGAAATTACCGCCTCGTGATCGGAAAGACCTGAGTTATAGACCTGTGAATGCACCTCTGATGGAGAAAAATCAGACGCCATGTAATCGATGATAGAAGAAGAGTTTTTTGAAATTCTAGTTGGAGAGGATACATGCATTGAAAGACCGAAAGAGTCGAATATAGAAATTAGATATTTTTGGATGGCACAAATAGTAGCATAGTCAATATTAAAGTCCCCGCATAGAATTTTTTTACCTTTAATCGGTAGACTGTCTAGCAAACTTACCAGGCTATTTAAAAATGATTGTACATCAGAGTTGGGTGATCTATAAATACAAATTACATAAAGATAAAGGTTTTGATTATATACCATAGAGAATTCAAAAGAGCTATCCGCTAACAAATGATCGTATTTAGATACCGACATGAAATCTCCATTTAGGGATAGAATCAGTGTTCCCCCATGAGCTGAGTTTTTTCTGTCATATCTAGCTATTGTGGTATACCTCTCAATATAAAAGGGTTCGTTTAGATTCAGCCAGTGCTCAGTAATTGCAACAAGTTGGGGGAACTCCATTTCTTCCAGAAATAGGTACAACTCGTCAGTATTATTTCTTAGAGAAGCAATATTGCAGTCTCTTGCTACTTTTGTGTGTGTTTCTTTAATATTATTGGTTTTAATGTCTATGGTAATAATGTAATGATCAGTTAATTTTGGTGTTTGATAATTGGTATATCTTTTTCATTTGTTATCAGCAAGTCAATGTTGTTGAAGTTGAAGAAGAATCTCGTGTAACTCTTGTATATGTGTCTATCGCTTGATAAACTCCGTTCATACTAATAATATTCTTTAGTTTATTAGAGTATATTGTAGTCACCAATGATCAACAAACACTCGTCTTTATCCGAAAAATCATCCAGCAAAAGGTCCAGTTTATCTAAACATTTTGCTTTACTTGCATTTGGAGAATGATATAGATTTATTATATAAAACGTTTTATTTTTTTGTGACAAAACTGAATACCCTGCATCCAGTAGTTGTGGTGTTCTACAAAAAGAATTTTAGTGATTTGTTGCAATGGCAGAGATCTCGTGTACTGAAGAAGACATACAACGTTCAGCACATCGCGTCGTGACAGATCAACTGTTAACTTTACCTGATGCAATTCCCCAGAAACTTCAAGGAAAAAAGACATTCAAGCTATGTTAGAGTTTTTGACTAAACAGAACCGAAATATTTTCAAAAAAATTCTTTGTTCCTAAAACAGACATTATGGAGATTAGATAATTTCCATTGCCATAAATTGGTACTTAAATCTTTTCTATTTTCAATATGAATTTTTTGCAAAAATATGTTAATTTTCTTTAATTTTTTCATGTTACGTTTAAATATTTGTGTTGAACGTGGACCTAATACCATTAAAAAAATAAATTTACTGTTGATTTTAAGAGATTAAAGATTTTTGGCACTTAGATCAATTAGCCACGCCACTCTGCAATTATATATTGTCACTAAGCAGAGCTAAAACATGCGTTTGCTTTGTTATAAAAATAATTATTTTATTCGGAATTAGGTAGAAAATTTTGCAGTGTGTTCCACGTGACTTGAAATTGAAGAGACATATTGCGTAATTAGCTTATCTGTTTGCCGAATACACAATATATAAAATATACAGTGCGTCCTGAGTGGCAATTACGTCGAAGGCTGATACTACATTGTACCTTTTTACATGATCGGAATATTCCAAACTTGACTTTCCTCCAAGTTTATTATCGAAAAATGAAGTATATTTATGCTGCGGAATGTTACTATGACCTAAAATTGCCTCCTAGTAGTCGCATATTTGCCTAAAGTGTTGATACTTGAATTCCTCTGAACTCGTAAGTTTTAAGAATTTATGTTCGTCAATTAATTATGAACTCGATTGACCTGGAAAATATTTAACGAAGGGTATTTAAATATAACTCAATTTATGTGGTAACTGAAATGCCTGTTGTCCCGATAAATGTCCAACTTAATTTTCGTAATAAATTGGTTTAATAACCTCGATAATTTATAAAATTTGGTGCTACTGAATTTACATTACTAGCTCACTAAAAAGAAAAAAATAATATAGCATCTTTCCCTGTGATTTTTAAAATGTAGGATCCTTTTAACGTAGGTGTTTGCTTGAAAGTGTTAGGCAATAGTAAAATCTCTGTTCGGAAGCTTAACTCTAAATTCACGGAAGAGATGCTCCAACAAATAGCAGTTAGATGAGAGTAATTGCAGAATGCAGCAATCCTTACAGGACACAAAAGGCTTGAAGGGCCATCTGAGGAAAAGGCAACTCTACCACTGTGATCTCAACTTCAGATTCTGTAGAAGAAAGCGGGAGGTAAGAGGTATCGAATTTTCCGGAATGCAAAATTAGAACTGAAAAAAACTGGAAAATGATCCATTACATAAGACAAAGCCAATTTTATGAATATTCAAAATTTTAATAGCTTATACAATGTGTCTCAGATTCGCTTCTCTATATAGGGATCTCGGCTCCTGTTATACCTACAGCTAAAGGTTAAATGGCGAAAGTTTTAGAGAAAACTTATTGCATTCGATATCTGGCTTCAGATTTACGATCGACCAATAAGTTTGGGAAATATCGGCGAAAAACCGAAAATGGCGGATTTCGTTTTTCGCCAGTATATCCAGAACGGTAAATTTGACAGCTGTCAAAATGTGACATTATTGGGACACATTTTTAAGACAAATAAGATGGCGTATACGACACGTCTTCATTGTTTTTTGTTAACCCGCAACCCGTCTCAACTTTCATTTTTCTTTTGACCGCCATACTGGAATTTTCGATTTTTGGAAAGAGCCTAAAATTTCCATCTAGTGATATCTCACAAGTGCATTAAAGATTTTAGTGTCATCAAAATATCACACTTCGTAAATTAGGTTTCAATTTTTTTAAAGGACGCCATGATTTATTTGTCACAACATTACATTAATAAGTAAGTAATGTATTGAACGTATTGAATTTTCATTACAACATGAACGTAAATAACGACTTAAAAAATCAAAATGAGCTTTAACTACTTTGTAAGTGGGTAACATTAATTTACAAATCTGCAAAATGACGTCCATTTGCATCGAGACATTTTTGACAATTGGTGACTGTTTTTCGTACAACCTCTGGTAAGTGTATTTCGGTTAATATTTCTAAATGTGTCCAGAACTCTTTGTCTCAGGATTTCTATGGTCACGGGGGGATCAAATTCATAGATTTCATTCTTCGTGTGACCCCAGAGGTAGAAATCCAAGGGCAACAGGTCAGGGGATCTACGAGGCCAAGATATTGGACCATTTAAAGAAATTATTGTTTCGTCAAACTGCTCTCTTAAAAACTTCCTGACTTGAATGGTATTGTGAGCTGGATATCCGTCTTGTTGAAACCAAGTTCTTCTTAATTCATCTTCCGTTAGAATAGCTCGTAAGGCTGGTACAACCTGGTTTCGCAAAAGCACTAGGTACCTCTGCCCGTTTAGGTTTTCTAGTCAAACAAAAATGGTCCAGTAAGTCGATTTCCCGAAATAATTAATAATTTATAAATAGGTGCCCAACAGTCAAGGGCGGCAAGGACGGCCTTGACTGTTGGAGGTACTAGAAACTATAAATTATAACTATAAATTATAAAGGGAAAATTATCTTTATTAAAAAATAGATATTTTCTTTTCAAAAATAATTATCGAAACATCCCGTAATGAATGAGCTTGTATACAGTTGAAACCTATTCAGTTTTATTATGAAAAAGAAAAACATACTTGGTTAGCGGAAAGTAATAACCGTAATAAATTATTTTGTTAGTATTGCATATTAATTTCGAATACTAAATCAATTTATTTTAGTGATATAATAATCTTAAAGAAATACACCGTGCCTTAATAAAACATAAAATATCAAAAGAACAAACCCCTTGCGCTTTAAAATTTAAATTATTTGGAAATACAGCTCAACGCCTTTCTATAAATCATAATAAACATCGAAAAATAATTCGACATTTGATTAATATGGTATTTTTTTCATAACGCAAGAACTAGGCTTCCCGGGTAATAATAAATCATTAAATTCAGACAATCAAAATAATTTTAGAGAATTAGCTAAATCTGCAGAAAATTTAGATAAAGTGTTAATAAATTTATAGAACGCAATTCTGTTTTTATAGGTTCTTCGAAACTACAATACAAAATGATTGAATAAAAATGTAATACAATATCAAAAAAGTAAGTTGACTGACTAGAGTAGAACGTTTTACTTTTTTTATTAGATTCTACTCTTTTAGTATCATTAAAGAACTAAACGAAAAAAAAAAAAGATTATTATTTGACCATCATTTGGTGCCCATTTAAAAAAGATTGGTTAGATTAACTTACCAATGATCCCACACCAAACGTTACTTCCAAATCTGATCTGTAGACGTCTTTCTTCCACTTCGTGAGGATTTTGCACAGCCCAATGATGACGGTTGTGCCTATTAAAGACTCCACAATTCGTGAACCTGCTCTCATCGAGCCACAAGACATGATTTACAAAATCAGGATTTTCATTACATCTCCTAGTATACCACTCACAGAACTGTAGTCGTCTTGGAAAATCAGTTTCCTTAAGTCCTTGTACTATTATGGGTTTGTATGGATGGTACCTATTTTTTTTTAAAACTCTCTGTACTGTTGATTTTGGCACATTAGTTTCCTGTTCTACAGTTCTTACCGATGAACTAGAGTTTTCGTTGATAGCTTGTAAAATGTTTCTGTCTCGATTTTCATTGTTATTATTGTACCCGCTTCTAGGTTGTTCGAAGGCACCATGGTTAATTAAATTAACTACGATTTTCCTGAATTAGGTTTTATGAGGCTGCCGTCGTTGGGGGTACATCTCCAATTAACTTGCTGAGGCAACGTCGGCGTTTCTGTATGAATAAAAGTACAGAGCTAACATGTCAACCTTTTCTTCATTTGAATGCCGGCCATTTTCTATAGGTTTTGACAATTTATGTGTCAGATTTATATATATAAAACCTACTACTTATTAAAACACAGCTTTGATACTTTCAACTATTTAACTTAACGTCAAAGTCAAAATCCAATTTTGTTACAGGTAAATCATGGCCTCCTTAGAAAAGCATTGAGAGCTAACATTACTTTAAATCATGGCCTCCTTAGAAAAAACTGAAACCTAACTTTACGAAGTGTAATATTTCGATGATACTAAAAGCTTTAACGCACTTGTGAGATATCACTAGACTGGAAATTTTAGGCTCTTTCCAAAAATGGAAAAATCTAATATGGCGGCCATAAGAAAAATGAAAGTTGAGGCGGGTTGCGGGTTAACAAAAAACAATGAAGACGTGTCGTATACGCCATCTTATTTGTCTTACACTGTATACGAATTATTTTTCTTGATGCAGTTTACAGACACAGTAACAAATACAGATAAAAAAACTAATTATAAACCAAGAGGTTCTAAAAATAGACGTTTGAATGATTACGGCTCGCGTGTTTTGCATACTTTTTAATACACCTTTTGCCTATTTACAAAAAGAGAATGTTTATTATTACTTTCTTTACGAGTGACCTATCGTAAAAATAATTTTATTTTTGAACATAAAATCGGTACGTGTAGACACTTTGAACTGACAAATAAATTAATGATAGATTTTGACTGAATCGCCGAAAATAACAAAACGAACGTTTGCATTTTGTCTATTAAAGTTCTTAAAAACGAAAAATCGGTAAATTTCTTTTACCTGGAACTTCTTTCTTTATTTACCCGTTAAGTAATGGAAGTAGCCCATATCACTAAAAATCAGTTACCAAGTACAATTACTTTGGAAAAGTAATTCAGTTATCAATTATATTTTATGGTCTTTAAGAAGTAATTGAATTAAAGTAATTTAATTACTTTTTTAATTCTGTTAATTTAATGACTCGACAGCTTTGACCGAAAGCAGGTTATTGAGCTAGTAACCAAGTTTCAGGAGATGGCATCGGTGAAGTAAAAAACGAAGCGATGGAAGTTGCTGTTTTAGGACATGTCAACATCGATCCTACCTTAGGATGTAATAATAACAATAATAATAATAATAATAAGACGTTTATTAGTTACCAATAAATACAGTTAACGAATTAACTTAAAATAACAATTATTATTATGATAATAATCATGGTAACTAACGGGCCTTGTTTTCAGATTTCAGGGGATGTTCGTTCGCCGGATTCTGTTGAGGCCAAAAATATAAGAAATGAAAAAGAAATTTATAAGCAGCTAGCAGTTAAATTTTTTTTTAAAAAAAAAAAAAAACATAGAAAAAAAAAAAGCACACACTAAAAGGAAAATGGAAGATGGATAAGGATAGGGAAATAGGAAAGTATTAAGTTTCAAATTTAGCATTTTGTGGCATAGACAATCAATTAAATATGGTTTAGAAGAAGAAGTTTGGTTTTTCTCTTGAAAACTTTTTCTGAGACAGTAAAATCATTTATTTTGAATTTGTTTATTAAATGTGCAATTAAATAAGAAAAAGACCTTTTAAAAAATTCTTTGTTGTGTGTTTTTTCGTCTTATATTAAGATTGTGCACACCAGTACGATAAGTTATTTTTTTGTGCAAATATGGTGGAGTCTTAAACTTAAGAATTTTATAAAAAAGGACAAGAGCATGTAAGACTCGTCTATTGTGCTTATTTAACCAATTTGCTTCTTTTAACTTATGAGAAATGTGTTCACGTCTTCTTATACCAAAAATAAGCCTTAGACAGGAGTTTTGGAGTTTTTGTAATCTATTAGCCATTATCAAGACAAGGTCCATAGATGGTGTCACAGAAGTTTAATGGTGATAACACTAGTGCATCACAAAGCATTTTCTTAATGTTATAGCTCAAAAAGTGCCTTTGCGAAAATATTGTTTTTAAGGCGAAATAACCACTTTTTAGTTTAAGAGTAACATGTTCCTTAAATCTAAGTTTATGATCCATTATGAGTCCCAGATTTTTTAAAATCTATTGGATCATTATTTATGTGTAGATTTAAGTTATCTAAAATATTCATTCGATTGTTATCACTACAAAAAAGAACAGCTACTGATTTTGTTGGGTTAATCTTTAAGAGGAGCTTTTGAGTTTCACTATATAAAGTATCCAAATCCGCGTTAATGTACCTATTGGCCTCGGCTATATCAGTACTTTTAAATGAATAATATACCTGGGTATCATCTGCATAGCAATGATGGCTACAATATCCAAATTTATTTATTAATTGCGACGTATAGAGAGTGTATAGTAACGGACCCAGAATGCTACCCTGAGGCACCCCAGAGGCAACATTAAGGGCTTTCGACATTTTACCATCAAGTACTACTCTTTGTTTTCTGTCTGACAAAAAAGAAGACACCAGTGCCACCGCAGAATCGCTAAAACCCAGACACTGCAACAAAGCCAATAATATTTCGTGGTTGACCATGTCAAAAGCTTGAGTAAAATCCAAAAGAACCAAAACAATAGCTAGATTATTATCAAGGGCTTTAAATATATCATCCGTTACCTGTGATAATGCGGTTGCACAACCATAACCTACGGAAGCCAGACTGATATTCAGGGATCAAATTACTAATATTTAAATACTCAATTATTTGCTGTTCCATAACTTTTTCTAATAATTTAGAGAGAACTAGAAGAATCGATATTGAACGGATTTGTTTAAATTCAGTAGGATTTTTAACTTTAGGCAACGGAATAACATTGGCTTCCTTCCATTGATCTGGAAAATGATTTTTTTCTAAACAAACATTTATAATGTGAGTTAGTGGATTAATTATGGCAGGACAACAAAGAAGCTGTTTCTGGCATATGTCGTACTAGCGGAATTTTAAAAGCCCTTAAATTTCAACTCTATAAAATCCATCTCTTTAAAGAATTAAACGAAGATGTTTTTGATAGACGTCTGCAATTTTGCAGGAGTTATAAGTGACCGGATAATTAAAAACCCAAATTTTCTCTTTAGTAATTATTTTTCGGATGTGTTGTTCGTTTCTTGTGAATGGGATTGTCAATAGTCATAGTTGTCGGTCTTGGGCCGAGGAAAATCCACACTTCTTCAATGAAGTAAATACTCAAAATCCTGTAAAATTTAATGTTTAGGCAGGAATTTAAGGCGATTAGGTAATTAGTTCTTTTTACCCTCCAGGAAATCTAAGCGGAAAAATGTATTTACAAATCTTACAAAATGCGAGCTATCTCTAACAGACATTTTGGAATAAAATGACTTACCAAGAGGATTTATTTATTTATTGGTGTACAACAGGGATACAAACAGGTGTGAACCTAAAAAAGTCTATCCACAAATTTACATAATTTGATGCCTTAGTTAAATATTAAAAAAAAAGGAGTTAATATACTTAAAAAACTAACAAAATCATACATAATAGAAACTTATAAAAAGGTAAAAAACTAAAAACTAAATTATATAATAAATATATATAAATAAACTAGATTACTGAATATTTTTTCGTAATATTCTTTTGACAGATATTAATGGCATGGAGAAAAAGTCTATGTTATGGTAAGCATTACAACTTCTCGCTATCCTACATAACGGGGAGTTCTGTGAACAGTTTGTTCTTCTAAAAGGAACGTGAAATAATTGCATTTCTCTAAGGTTAGCCTGTGGAACATTTATACCTATCAATGACAAAAGATGTTGGTTACTGATGAGATTATTGATTACTTTATACAAAAATAATATGTCTGAAACAGTTCTTCTAGCAGATAAAGATGGTATAAGGAAATGTCGAATCAGTGTATAATCGCCTGTTGGGTATCTGTAATTGGCCTTAAATGATATAAATTTGAGAAATAGGTTTTGTATATTTTCTATACGATCAGCATAGACAGCATATTTTGGCTTCCATATTAAACTGCCAAAATTCAGTTTACTGACAACGAAAGAGTTATATACAGGGTGTCCCGAATTGCAGTGTCCAAACTTTAACGGCGCATTCTGCATTCAAAATAAGCCCTAATTTTCTATATAAACATATATCGGCAAATGCTTCGTTTTCGAAATACAGGGTATTAAAATTTTAAGAAAAAAATTGTTTTTTAGTCATAACTTTTTTTATTACTTGAGATATTGTTATTAAATTTGGTAAACAGCCTTGGAGTAACAAAAGGCATTTTTTGATTTGAAATATTTTTTAATTTTTCATCAGTGGCGTCCGTACGGGATTTTTTATTGAATATTCCTGAAGAAAAAATGGTACTGTACTGCTTTTTCTGAAAACAAAAATCATTCCTAAAATCCCCACTCAGTTTGGAGCAAATTTGATCCCTTGTCTTTTTTTCGTGGTTGTAAGGATTTCGAGTAAAAAACTAAAAACCATTTTTATGTATGGCATAGTTAAAATTTCCATTATTGTTAATTTCAGTAGCAAAACCTTTAAGGTGGGATTATAACAGCAAGTTTTTAAAATTGTTTGGTTTCCAATATTTATTTCATGCATTTCGGGTGAGTTCATAATTTCTGAACAACGTATGTAGGGTTTCTAAAATAAAAGCTTGTCAGACAACTAAGGAGAAATGACATCATCGACCCGTTGTAATGGAGATTTGCATTATGTTTGGGTTATCAGGGTGACATCGCAGAAGTTAGCAGGCAACCTATTAAAATCTAATGTCCTTGATACTTCCCATCATTCCTTCATTGTCGACTCTTGGTATGCCATGATTGCATTTTTGTGATAATTGAACAATTGCTAGGTTCGTCTTTAAAGTATGACAGATAAGTTTATAATTCTAAAATCGTCGATTCATTTTGTAAAACGGTAATTAGAATTAATTCAATTTTGAAGATGATACTTCATTTTACAGAAACTACTCTTTATTAACTAAGTTCGTAATTAATTTTACAAAAACTAGAATTCATAACTTTTATTAACTTAGATCGTGAAAAAAAATTATAGAGCACTTTAAATATCATTAAGGATTAATGTGGGCCTTAAAATTCACAATAATTGCTCAAAATGAGTCTGGAATCTGCTCTTAACTGTATCTAATAAAATTTTTCAAAGTAACCCCACACAAACTGGTCTGGAATAAACTAAATTTTTCAAATAACCCCACACAAAGTCGACAGGTGTGAAGTCAGGGGAACGTGGTGGCCAGGCTGTAGCTCATAATCGTCCAATCCACCGTTCTGGATAATTATTATTTAACCACTCGCGATTTACAAGTGCAAAATGCGCGGGAGCCCCGTCCATTTGAATCCAGAATTCGTTTCTAAGATTTAGAGGAATATTTTCTAGATATTAAAATAACTCATTTTGCAGAAAATCATTAAATAACTGTCCATCTAGGCGTGATGGTAGAATATGGGGCCTGCAGAACATTTCATTTATTACACCACACCAAACATTAACAGAAAATTCTTGCTGAAATGCTCTAGTTCGTACAACACGTGGATTGTCATGGCTCCAGATTCGTAAATTATGGAAATTTACTGAGCCGCTTCGGGTAAATGTGGCTTCATCAGTCCATAAATTTTTTTTTGAGAAGTTCTCGTCTTCCTCTATTTGGCGCAAAAACCCATTGCAAAAACTGACACGTTTTTCGGCATCACCAGGTTGTAAGTTTTGAACTGGCTGCATCTGAAATGGCTTCCTGTGATCTTTCCTCAAAACGCGATGAACCTTATTTTTAGAAACAAAAACTGCATTGCCTTGTAAATTATGAGCTGCTCTTCGTAGGCTTAATGTCATATCGTTGTCAAACTTATTTAAAATTACGTTTCGATATTGTACATTTCTCCTACCTTCGTTTCTCGGATTCTTTCTGAGTCCAAAATTCCTAAACATTAAATGCGTTTTAATGAAAACTTGTTTGCAAGGTAATCTTCTATTTGGAAATCTTCGTTGATATTCCCGTACTGCTGCATTTGCATTTCCATTACAGAAACCATAAACGAAATTAATATCAGCATACTCAAAGTTACTGAATAACACCATTTTGAAATCACTAGTTAGACTAATAATTACCTTTTTGTATAAACTGTAATGTACCTGACATTTATTTACTCCAAAAACTCAAATGTCACACTTTAAAGACGAAACTAGCAATTGTTCAATTGTCACAAAAATGCAATCATGGCATACCAAGATGTTAAAGGTTTTGCCACTGAAATAATTAACAATAACGGAAATTTTAACTACGCCATACATAAAAATAGTTTTTAGTTTTTAACTCGAAATCCTTGCATCGCACGAAAAAAAGGCAAGGGATCAAATTTGCTCCAAACTGAGTGGGGATTTTAGGAATGATTTTTGTTTTCAGAAAAAGCAGTAGCGTACCATTTTTTCTTCAAGAATATTCAATAAAAAATCCTGTACGGACGCCACTGATAAAGAATTAAAAAATATTTCAAATCAAAAAATGCCTTTTGTTACTCAAATGCTGTTTACCAAATTTAATAACAATATCTCAAGTACTAAAAAAGTTATGACTAAATAACAATTTTTTTCTTAAAACTTTAACACCCTGTATTTCGAAAACGAAGCATTTGCCGATATATGTTTATATAGAAAATTAGGGCTTATTTTGAATGCAGAATGCGCTGTTAAAGTTTGGACACTGCAATTCGGGACACCCTGTATACAAATGATTGATTTGATATTCGTGAACATGGAGCATTTTCGCATAACGTATCCTAACATCCTGGAAGCTTGATTTACGATTGAGTCAATATGTCTATCAAAGATGAGCTTTGAATCTATGATTACTCCCAAGTCTCAGTCCATGGGTCACTTTAGGAAGAGTAATAGTGCCCATTTTATAGTCAAAGATATATTCGCGTTTATTCCTAGAAAAAGTGATAGTGGAACACTTGATTAAGTTAGAAAAAAGACTATTTTCGTTGCAAAATTCAGTCACTCTATTCAGATCGCATTGAATTTTTTCACAATCCTGAATACAAAGAACTTTTCTGAACATTTTTAGGTAATCCACATACAGAGGAAAATCACAATGAAGAAAGCACGACTTAATGTTATTTAAGTATATTATAAAAAATAGAGGTCCGGGGTGTGATCCCTGGGGAACACCTCGGAGTTGGCCTAGATTAATTGACATTTCAACAAGATGGAGCCCCTTCACACTATGTTCTTGTCCTAGATCTTGTCTATAGATGGATTGGCTGAAGTGGGACAGTGGAGGGGCCTGCAAGGTTACCGGACTTATACCTATTTGACTCTTTTTTCGAAGTCATTTAAGTAAGTTTTATTATACGTAGCCAGAATCCCTAGAAGATTTCCGTCTGTCCGTCATGAATGTCAGCAAATTATCCAGAAATACTTCAAAATGTCCGAGACCGTTTCGAACAAAATCTCTGCTACTGTATGGAAGCTGGAGGTTAACATTTTCAACATTTAATAAAGTAAAAAGTTAGATTTACGCAAAATTAAGTTAGAACAGAAAAATACGACTCCGTTGATTTCGACTGGTTACCAACTCGAAAAGTACTAAACCGAATTTGAAAAAATATTTTAATACCTTTAAAATGAGATTTCACTTCAGCCCATATATTCAATCAGATACTTTTAAAAACCATCTATGCTTTCCTGTATATATAACCTTTTACACTGCAAGGAATTGTTGACATAAAGACCTACTCCTCCTCCCCTCCCCACTGATCGGTCACAACGATGGAATGAATATGCCGGTATAAAAACAACGTCAGAGACTGTGTCCAGATTCGACCATGATTCCGCAACTGCTACTACATCAAAATAATCTGTTTGTTTGTCCAATATTAACTATTAACAAAAAATATAATGTGTCCGAATAGAGACTTTATTCGGAGACAGACTCTATTCGGACGCGAGAAAAAAAGCTTCGAAAACGCCAAATGTGATTTTGGCGAAACGTCAGCAAAACTGTTCTATTCCGAACGACAGTAGTGAAGGGATATATACTCATATATATATATATATATATATATATATATATATATATATATATATATATAAATTTGAATAAGAACTCATATCGCGGCATTTTTAGCGATAAACAAATCTACATTTTAAAAATAAATTCATCAAAATCCGTTCAGCGGTTCGCAATCCACTTTGAAATGCTGTGCAATTTATAGTGGTGCGTTAATTTTGATGCATATATATATATATATATATATATATATATATATATATATATATATATATATATATATTTATGATATATAGGGTGTTCCATTTGAAAAAATAGAAAAATTATTTTTTATTTTGCTTTGACATGATTTTACCTTTTGAAATATAAACCTTTTGAAGTAAGCTAAAGAGATCATATAATTTTTTTTTTCTTCGATCTGTAGTAGGTAAAGAGTGTTTCAATGTAAAAAATATAGGGTGTTCCATTTAAAAAAATACAACTCTTATGCGCCACTATTTTTTGTAACGCCCTGTATAATCAAGAATATTTTTAAAATGTGCTCTCTAATCAACAGCATATAGTGGCTTTTAAATATTTTTTCTAAAATAAATGGTTAAGGTATAATAAAAGACGGGAAGTGAGCTGCAGGACCCTGTATATATATATATATATATATATATATATATATATATAAATATAAATTTGAATAAGAACTCATATCGCGGCATTTTTAGCGATAAACAAATCTACATTTTAAAAATAAATTCATCAAAATCCGTTCAGCGGTTCGCAATCCACTTTGAAATGCGGTGCAATTTATAGTGGTGCGTTATATATATATATATATATATATATATATATATATATATATATATATATATTTATGAACAAGTTTGACAAACTGTCATATTTGTTTATTATGTGTCAATTTTATCTTTGAAAAGTGTTAAAATTTTGGCTATGGAGCGTCAAACAAGGAATTTCTCTGTAGCAGTAATTACTTTGGTCGAGGAAGAATTAAGCTACCGTGCTATAGCTGAGAGACTGGGAGTTTCTCATTCATCAATATCGCGCGTTGTCCACCGTTTTGAGCAAACTAACGATCATAACCGACGCCATGGGCAAGGAAAGCATCGAAGAACAACAGTGAACCAGGATCGTTTCATTCAGTTACGTGCTTTGAGAGAACGTTTTGTAACAGCAAGAAATCTTCAGCAGCGAAACGAGACACCGCAGGAGGCTTAGCAAAGCGGTTAACAAAAGAGAAGACGCAATATTAAAAAATATGTGTTTTAGACGTTTACTTAAAAGTTGTTCACGCTGAATTGTTGCATTTCACAGAATTTCTTGTTTTGGATAAGGATACTAGGGAAAAAGTAAGTAATATTATTCATAAGAAATATTTAACTCAGAAAAATAAATTAAAAATGGTATATTTTTAATTCTAACAAAAATAAACCAAATCCTAAAGATAATCATACATTTAGATTTGTAAATCTATCCAAATAAAATTTCACAGATAAAGAGAAGAATTTGTTAGAAAATGTGTTAAATTTAACTTACAACCTCATATTTCTTTTAAAAATTTAGAAATACTAGGAGTTGAAAGAGAATTAGCACATAACGTTAGCCAAAAATATGACCATTAATTAAAAAGGAATTTTTAAAGGAAAGCAATCCAAAACAAGAAATTCAAATTCTCAATAGCATTAAAAATAAGTAGTCAGATATAACTTTTACAAAAGCTGATAAAGGTAATACTGTTGTGGCAATAAAGAAATCTGACTACATCAATAAAACATTAGAATTTTTAGATCCGAATAAATATAAAACATTGAAGAGTAATAATTTTCAAAAAAAATGTTAATTATATAACTATAATTTATTTAACATCCCCCGTATATTCCTACTTGCCAGCCGGCGCACAGTAGTTCGCTCTCTTGTAAAGTTTTGGCCAAAACTCAGTATATCGAAAACCTTTATTTTAGTGAATATGTTTAAAATATGTTAAAATATATATTTTAAAATCATAACGGTGTTATTTAAAGAATGTCCTACGTAAAATCATACACTTTAGAGCACCTAATTATAAGCGTTTTACATACAAAAATCGACCAAAACTTTCAACAATTTAATATAAAAAACGAATTAAAGTACCCGTTTAAGCGTTTTTAAAATAATTTTAAATGGTCAAATTTATGCTGAGGCTATACTTCACATATTCTCTTCTTAAATAATATCGGTTTTTATCAATAATTTAAAAATAAATAACACTAATCATTTTTGCGATTTGCATTTTTGCAGTAATTTTTATCTATACAGCCAAATCAGAGTCATCCAAGCTGATCCAAGTTATTGTTTTTAGCTAAAAGTAAGCCTCACAATGTCCTTTTACGGAATATTGCCAAATTAGCTGCTACTATCTGCTATTCAGTTAGTAATATTAATATAGGTTGGCTTTGGAAACATGGTTTGTTTACTTTTCACGCGTCGCGTCATTCTTAGTTGTTATGGTGTCAGTTCAGTTATAACTGAAGAGTTAACATTAAAAATGCAAGTAAAAAGAAAAATATTGTGCGATATTTTAATAGAAAACAACGGAAATGAAACTTTTGTTTTTAATTACCTACAAGAAAAATATCATTTTTCTGGTAATAGTGAAAAGTTAGCGTTTGACGGTTTAAGGCGCCATTTTTTGCCGCAATTTCGTGAAAAATGGAAATTGGCAAGTCGCAATAGAACTTTTTTTTATAAAAAATGTGCTTCGTGGTTGGAAGGTTCATTGACGCTGTTCAAAAAAGGAGGGAGGCCAATTAAGACTCTAGAAAACTATTCCGGTCGCTCAAAACGAAGAAAAGTGTCCTCTTTAAGTAAACATACCAACTTATCTGCCGCTGAATTACAGCATCTTTTAGTATTAGTGTTAAATTCATCAGGTAAAAAACACGAAGCTCAATTAATTAGTGACATTTTGGAAAACGGTGCAAAAAATTATAAAAAAATCACATGTGATGACATTCCGGATTTGTTTACAAAAGAAGAAGCCTTAGCGTTAATAACCGATACAAAACTTTCTAAATATCAATATGAACATTTGCGAAATCAGTGTAAGCTTAAGAACTATTATATTTTTCCTCGATATGCTTGTATTTTAGAAGCCAAAAAGCAATGCTATCCTACCAAAGAAAAAACTGTTAGACGACTGCTATTAGTTCCAGATATAAAAAGTAATATACTGGCAACACCACCAGAGACATCAAGGTTAGTACTAAAATCAAAATGGGGATGCGATGGTTCATCTGGTCAAAGTATCTACAAACAAAATTTTTCGAATCCCAATTTAACTGACGAGTCTGTTTTTATGTCATCTCTCGTTCCAATCCAACTAAATGACGTTTTAGATTCCACAACTTTTTTTTGGAAAAATGAGCGACCATCATCCACAAATTACTGTCGACCATTTTCGTTTCATTTTGCTAAAGAAACAAAATCGTATGTTACTGATTTTGTTAATTCCATAAATGACCAAATATCTAAATTGTCAGATACTAAAATTGAATTTCCTGGTAAAACGGTATACGTTAAGCATGATTTGTTTTTAACAATGATTGATGGAAAGGTGTGTCAGATTCTAACAGGCACATCATCTTCAGCGTGCTGTAATATATGCGGGGCAAAACCTTCCGAGATGAACAGTATACAAATTATTCAACAGAGACAAGTAAATCAAGATGCATATAAATACGGATTGTCACCTCTTCATGCTTTAATACGGTTTATGGAATGTGTGCTTCATGTTTCTTACCGTTTGGAATTTATGAAATGGACGGCCAAATCATCGAATGAAAAAGAACTTCTAAAATCCAGAAAATCAAAAATTCAATGTCAGCTCAAAGAAAAACTTGGAATAATTGTTGATGTGCCAAAACAAGGTAGTGGCACATCAAATGATGGCAATTCAGCAAGACGATTTTTTAAAAATTTTGAACAGGTGTCAGAAATAACTGGATTTAACAAAGAAATACTTAGACGTTTTGCAGTTATTTTACAAGTTATTAATAGCCGATGCGATATTAATGAGACAAAATTTGAAAACTATTGCTATGAAACGGCCAACATTTTCATTCAGCATTATTATTGGTATTATATGCCATCATCATTGCATAAAGTTTTAATTCACGGGGGTCAAATTATAAAGTCCATCAATCTTTCAATAGGCCAGTTAAGTGAGGAAGCAGCAGAATCTAGAAATAAGGATTTTAAAAGATTTAGGCAGTCTCATTCTCGAAAGTGTTCTCGCGTTTCAACAAATGAAGATGTAATACATGCGTTACTTATTTCTTCTGACCCATTAATTACAAACTTGAGGTATAAATGGCAGATCAAAAATAATGAAACAGAACTGTACAGCGATTCTATAGACCTTTTAAATTAATATCAATGTTATTCTACACTTCAACTTTCTTTTTACTTGATAGCTTAGGAACTATACAGGGTGTTTTCAAAGTTAAGTCATTTATTTTAACAGCATACAGAGCTTGCCAAAAATCACCTACATAAAAGTTCCATAGTACAGTACAGTGTGCCCAAATTTGATTGCCAAGTGGAAATCTTTTTTATTTTCAATTTTTCAGCAACAACTTATTCTTGATAAAAGTTGGTGCTTGAAAAAGGAAAGCTTTTGACAATATTGAACCTGACTGTACCCTTTGGGATATGCCAATGCAATTGACAATTTTTATTTGTATGGCTAAATAGGCCTCTAATCACTATCTACAAATAAAATTACCAAATTTCAAAAAAGTTGGTTCAAAAATTCTAACATAAAAAAAAATTAAACTAATTTTGAACACCCTGTATTTTGAAAACTGAGCGACCGACGAAAAAATGTTATTCTTTATTATTGTCTTAAAACTAAGTAAGCATTCATCCCTTTTATTTTGTAAAAAATGTTAGGAAATACCCTATTTTAGGTAGCATATTATTAGCTTATTGTTAGATTCTTTTTGGGTGCTCCTGTATATTGCCAATTGTAATAAAAACTTGTATATTATCAAAATATAATTAGACATGCTTAAAAAATAGAAACTGATACATTATTTTTGACAGATATAATAAAATATAGGTTTTGGCCACATGTGTCCATAAGGGCGAACCAGTGTGCGGCGCCATTCATAATAACAGTAACTCGGACGACTAAAAAATCGGCTTAAGTAGTGTGACTTTCTAGTGGGAGCATATTATGTTTTAAAAGATTCACCTGCCAATCACCTAGTTTTACGGGTCTTACAAATTGTGACAAATTCTCCTATAAATTTTGTAAAATTAGATGGGTAGAAAATGTTCGAGTCTGCGAAAAGACTTTGGACATTTTATCTCCCCTTAAAATTTGGATGGAAGATAAAGCCACTAAGCTTCAATCAAATGTTTCAGTTACTAGATTAAGATACGTTTTTAACACCAAGACTAACATTTTTTCACAAATTGCCGCCATTTTAGAACCATTTAAAAAAAATCAGAGCAATAAATCTATGGTTCCTTTTTTTGTAAGATGATCTATTACAAATACTAACCGAATTAATCAAACAAATCTTAAAAACACAAGTTGTGGATAAAGGTCTCCAACAAATTTTGATAATAAAGATATCCTTTTATCAACTAATAAGATGACGTTGATTTTGCCCCTAAAACAGCATTAAAAGACCTAATGTTCCTGAAAAGGGCAAACTTTCTTTTTTGTTGGAATGTCAGACATTGTCGATAAATCAAATAAAAAATTTAATAGAACGTAGTTGTCTTAAATAAAAGTTTATTAAATATGTAACATGCTTAAAACCAAACATCATAATTGATCAAGGAGTTTCACATATAAGAGCCCAAAATATGTTAAAGTATTTGTACGAAAAAGAAATAATTTCAGCAGAAAAAAGTGGTCAACGGTATAGCCAGCATCAAATAGATTCCGAATTTATAAATTTTTGCAAAACATATAATCAAACTACTCGATTGGATACATTTTTCTACAATTTCTTGGGACAAAATGGCTACTTTCAAAATTGTGGCATGTTATTAAGTTAATTTTGATCCTTTCTCATGGAAAAGCCACCGGGGTTTTCTATAAATAAAAATATTTTAGTTGAAAATCTGTTGGAGGAGTCCACTATCTGCTAAAGACAAGTATATAACGCAATTTATCAAATATGTGGTGCATTAAATGTTAATATTTGCGACAAAATGAGGGTATGTTTTAAAAATGCTTACAAGACTTATCAAGATGCCCTTGACAACCAAAATCGCCGAAAAGTGAAAAAAAAAGAAATTTATGTTGAAAGAAAAGAGCCGAAAGTGAACTTTATCATTCAGAAAAGAAAAAACAAGAAAATTTAAAATACTTATTTTCTATTTTTTCTGTAATCCTTTATAAATTTGATTTTTAATGATGACGCAAGTATATTATTAATTTTTTGTTTGTACATGCTGTGTATAACTGCATTTTTTTACTTAATTTTAAATAGAACAGAATATCCTTGTAAAAATGTATACCTTTCCCAGTTAAAGTAACCCTGATTGCTGTATTACTATAGTATTTTCTTTAATATTTAATATTTCTTTTACAATTTCATTTAAGTTTAGTTTCATTCGCTTTGTTGGTTTTTTTATAAGAAATATAGATCCTCAAAATATAACCTGGAATTTCCGTGAAATTGTCAGGGAAATCCTGGAAAAATCAGGGAATTTGATAATTCAAAATTGCTAAGTTTTTTTAATATTGTCATTACAAAAAAACGGGTGAACGCAGTGAGAATTTCCTCCTTTTTTAACGTCGGTTAAAAATAGGCAATTTTCTGAGAAAACTAAATGTGAATGTAGCATATAAAATCAATAACTCCTTAGGCAAATTCATAAAAAATAATAAATCAAAAACAAATTTAAATAATAAATCAGGTGTCTATAAATAACTTGTCCAAAAACGTAAATAGGGATGATAGGAAGAAATTTCGACAAAAGGATAAATTAACATTATAAATGCTTTGTTAAGGGAGATGACGGATCTAATTATGCGTCTCATTTAATTAATTGCAATCACTATTTAAACAATTTAAAGTAAAAATTAAATTTAGTAGAATCTTTAGCAATAAACGAACTTAAACACACGAGTCTATTACTTATCGATCAAATTGACATGAATAATTCGCCTCTTCTAAATATTTTTTTGTTAAATTAGATTTAGGTAAATATAAAAAAACCATTGTAACGTAGGTAAAAAAAGGTTTTGTTTGTTTCATTTTATCTTCATTCTGTTTGTATCATCCGATGAAGACATAGTGTTGGCGAAACATATCATGAGTTTGTTTTTTTTAATATAGTGGAAGTTTTAAGTAAAAATTGTTTTTTTTTTACTTAGTGCCATGTATATTAGTTATGGATTTCCACCAAGTATCGGCCGAATCAATCCAAATCGAATATATTTTTATGTATACCTACTTTTAGAAATAAAATTGAAAAAGGTGACTTCCATTTCCGTTATTTGATTTTAAAAATATACAGTCAAAGAAGATCAAACCAATACAGTGTTAAGTCTTATTTCAGAATTTTAATTTGTAATAATACATCACTATTACAAACTAGTAACTAAAATAACATTACACATTTAAAATGTTTTAAAACTTTTTTTTGGGTTTTTCGCCTTAAAAAATCTGAAAATAAAAAATATTTACCTATTAAAATCAATAGACAGTTTTAAGTTCTATGAGGAACGACACTGAAAAATGTTTGTTTTCTGGACGTTTCGGGGGAAAGTCTACCCCCGTCTTCAGCAAACCTACAAATAAAAAACTAAAAGCAGAATATTTCTTATGTTTAGTATCAGAAATATAACCAGAATGTCTAATCTGTGACAAAATGTCGACGAATGTCAATTTAAAGGTGTTATTTTTAATTGTTAGAATAAGGTGAGAAATATAAATATAATATATATTATATAATCATATAGGGACACATATTGCCCACCTTATTCTAACAATTAACAGCTTTAAATTGACATTCATTGATATTTTGTCAGAGATTAGCCATTCTGGTTATATTTCTGATACTAAACATTTAGTTTAGGTTTTTATTTGTAGGTTTGCTGAAGACGGGGGTAGACTTTCCCCCGAAACGTCCAGAAAACAAAAATTTTTCAGTGTCGTTCCTCGAGTACCTTCATAGTGGACCCAGAACTTAAGACTGACTGTCTATTGATTTTATAAGGTAAATATTTTTTGTATTTTCAAATTTTATAAGGCGAAAAACCCAAAAAATTGTTTTAAACCATGAATCCAACACTACAATTTCGTAGTTATTTTCATTTAAAATGTACTTTTCTCAGTAATTGGTTTATTTCCAGTTCTAATTACCTTTGAAATCATATTTATTTGACTATCATAAATACGTACAAATTACAGAGAAACTATCAATACTTACAATTTACAGAGGAACTATCAAACACACGGTTTGACTAATCACAGCGAAACCGAAACACTATTAACGTTAAGCGCCAGAAGGTATGGATGAGTTGTATATATAACAAGGCATCTCTCAAAATATAGCTATATTTAATCTTATCCACTTTCCATGTTATGTACGCCAGAAAAACGAGGAAAACCGGGAAAAATAAATTAATTTCCCAGCATGTTCACAATTATTATTGGTGTACTTTAATGAATGACATTAATTTTTATACATGTTTGCAATATCTTGTAGAAACACAAGAAAGATTGAGTTCTAAATTGAAATTGAGGTAGTGTATTATCATACAATATGTACAGGGTGGCCCACGTAAGATAACCCACTACCTCATCTCGAAATCCGTACGTCATGCAAAAAAAAATTAAATATAAAAAAGTTATTTGGTAAACTCAACTTTTTTATTTTAAATTCAACACCCTATATATTTTTCAATTTTTGCGTTGGACACATAATTCTAATTATTTTTTGTCTCTACAAGTTTTTTTGAAATTTTGCTTTGTTTTCTAGAAAATCGACGTTAAATTTTTTGTCAACAAATCAAGATATTAAAAATATTTTTTCTTCGTACTGTAATTTACATATCACTACAATTGTGATATAACATGTCAACCAAGGAAATGATTTTTTTATATACTATCCAGTAGTATACAGGGTGTTAATTAATGTATTTTAAATTTTTCGTGGACATATATTTCGTTTATCGGGGGTTAATATAATATATATATATATATATATATATATATATATATATATATATATATATATATATACAGGGTGTTAATTAATGTCACATATGTACATCAAAAACAAAAAAAATGGTATGTACAAAAACGCACCATTTTCGTTATACAGGGTGTCAAAGTTTCATTTTTTTCTCGTTTTTTGCGTTTTTTTCCAGTTTTTTCTGAGACAATTAGTTCAAATTTAGAACATGTATTACTTTTAAGAACATCTATGATAAAATATCAAAATCGTAAAATCGTGGATGATAGTATACAGGGTGTTACATTTTTTGCACCACCTACAAGTATATATTGCGGAACTTTTTTTTTGGGCACCCTGTATGAATTCTGATACAAAATTTAAACTCTTTGTTCATTTCTTTAGCTCTTTCATATTTTGCTTTATTCTCGTATCTATCACAGTTTTCGACGTATTTGCAATAATCGATGCATTGCATCGATGGCATGTAGGCGAACTTAAGCAAAACATTAAGAAATTAAAAATTATAAAAGTTGTTGAAAATGTCCGCCTTTTGCTAGAATGCAAGAATCAAGTCTTCGACTCATGGACAGACGGACTCTGTCAAATATTCCAGGAGTATGCGATGATGTCGCATGAAGCTATTATTCTGTTTCTTAAATCTTCTTCTGTCTGGATTGAGGTCTAATACATCAAACTTTCCAGGTGTCCCCAGAAAAAGAAATCCAGGCTATTCAGATCTGGAGATCTAGGGGGCCATGGCTGAGGTCCCCCTCGCCTTATCCAACGGTTGTTAAAATTATTATTTAGGAACTCCCTCACCTCTATGCTGAAATGTGCTGGTGCACCATCGTGCATGAACCACATTTCGTTTCTAAGAAAAATTGGCACGTCTTCTAGCAATACCGGGAGTTCGTTTTCGAGAAATTGACGATAATATCGCCCTTTTAGTCTTGCTGGCAGGAAAAATGGACTTATCAAATAATCTCTAATGCTGCCGGCCCAAACATTTACTGAAAATTGTTGCTGGAAATTATTTTCATGTATCGAATGCGGATTCTCTTCTGCCCAAAAATGATTCTTATGAAACTTACGTATGGCATTCCTAGAAAAATTTGCGTCATCGCTAAATAAAATCGTGTTTCCAAATAATGGATTTTGGGCTAGCATTTGTAAGAACCACTGGCAAAAATTTAAACGGAGTGGAAAGTCACGTGGGAGAAGAGCTTGAACCCCTTGGATGTAGTAAGGATACATTAAGTTGTCTAATAAAATTTTCCATACAGGCACAAATGAAATGTTAAGTGTTGCTGCAATTTTCCTCGTACTGGTAGCAGGATCATTTTCTACTGCATTTAGGACTGCTTTCTCGACTTCAGGAGTCCAAACCGTTCTATTTGCTCCTGCTAAATGAGTGGATTTCTTTAATGATCCATTTTCACATAGCCGATTATGTACCTTTGCAAATATTTGTCTATGTGATTTGGATATTTCTGTTCATAGAGTCGTCTGGCTTCATAACAATTCAAATATTTCTTACAAAATGTCAGATTAAAGAACAGAATTAACAAATGACCTGCCATAATCTACTACCTTTTTTCTGAAATATCAAATAATAATTTGCATTATGGCAATTATTGCATATAATTCTAAAACTGTTTGATAGATACGAGAATAACGCAAAATAAAAAGAGCTAAAGAAATAAACAAAGAGTTTAAATTTTATATCACAATTCATACAGGGTGCTGCATTGCCATATATATATATATATATATATATATATATATACAGTTGCCAAAATATCTGAAACATAATGCATAATATTTTAAAATCGTTTTTAAATTTTAAAAAAAACGTAAGCAAGTAATAACGGACTCATTTTTAATAAGCTGTTTTCTACTTCTCTCGTAAAAGCCAAATATTGTAATAGTTAAGAAATCCCTCCTTCCAAGTTTTTACAGATCTTTATCTTTTAGGGTCCTGCTTAGAAGAAAAAATATATCGATGCCAAAAAACATGTTTTCTAACATTTTAAAAAATCTGTCGATATAGGTCATATACTTCATAAATAACAAAAATTTGATGGATAGATAGATAAGCGTTTATTTATATTCCAAAATATAAGAAATAGGTATACAAAAAAAAACTCAGTGGATGTGGAACAATGTCAGCAAGTAGTATTACAATTACTAAATAGCGGCATATATAAAATACCCTGCTTTTTTTCCTGGATCTTAGAATCTATCTTCATATCACAAATACTTAGAATCATGAGTTAACTACCTATGTAGCTACATTGAAAATAATTGTGGATAAAGGGAAAAAACAAAAACAAACATAACATAAGATAAAAATACTCAGTTTCACATTTGTACTTTCAGTTTCTATATTATAGATATATATTTATATTATATACATATATATAATAATACGTCATATAAATTAATTATATTATTTCATTTTTGTCAGAAGCAAAGTATTGTGTAAAAGGCCTTTTTACATAAGAATTTTCTTAATACCTTTTTAATTTTTGTTTCGCAAGTGTATGTACCTTCACTAGTACTGCATTAAATATCTTTTTTAATTGAGAATTCAACATTTTTTTGTAAATATGTGAAGTTGTTTTTAGCAGGAAGAAGGTACTGGGAGAGACCTAATATATGCATTGGAGATATAGGTACATCCATGACGTAAGGTATCCCAAAAAGAGCGAAATATTGTTTATATTGTTGAAACTTGGTGGATAATGATTGACCTTTAAGAAGTCTGGCAGAGTGAAAATTTTTTTGCTAGTGGGATATTATGCCTCTCATTAAAGTTATTAACAAGATCTCTGCAGTCTTAATTTAAAAATAGAACGGACCCTTTTTTGCAAACAAAAGATAAGGCCATATATATATTGATAATATATATATATATATATATATATCCTATATCTCAGCTACAGTTTTTGAGGCATAACAGTACTAAGAAACTTGTAAAACCCTCCAGTCCAGTCTTCTGTCTATTTCAACTCCCAGAAAAGATATGTTTTCCTTTGATATTAACTGTTCATTATTGTACAAAATATTGAAATCATTATTTACTCTATTTCCTAAAAGAATGCACTAAGTCTTTCAGTTAAGGGTCATATGGGGATGAATTGGCAACATTTTGGTAAAAATACAATATAGCGGAGCAAAATGGCGGCCTAATGAAATGTCTAAAAAGCTACTACCAAAAAACTACTTATCCAATTTATCTGAAATGTTGCAAAAAAATCGAGTATTAAGTTAAAATGAATTGGTAAAATTTACGCACGATACTAGAATGACCTAATGAAATATTTAAAAATAAGCCTAGAAAACTACATATTAAATTGATTTGAAATGTTTTGCATGAGTTAAGTGTAATAGAAAGATAAACGGGTAGAATTGTGTTATGAATCCAAGATGGCAGAATACAATTGTATTCAGGCGGTAGTTCTGGTAACATCCAGGTGTGAATCCATATGGTAGAAGAAAATGACGGCTTAATAAAATATTTAAAAAAATCAGTTCAAAAAACTTAAATGAAGCCCAAAAAAGCTGAAGTAATAATATTAATAAAAATATTTGAAATTACAATGTATATTGTTTATATATTAAATGAATATGATATATAAATTAAATTATATATACACTTCCCTATTCTTGTAAAATGATATAACCAGGGAAGAAAATTATTTTAAAAAATATTTTTTAACTATCTAAAAAACAAGAGGTGCAATCATTTTTATTAAAGACGTACAGTTCATTGGTTTATTTTGTGCAATTTGAAAAATCCAATTTAAGTTACAGAGTGTTGATTTTAATAATGCTCAAAAAAAAATTGAGTTTACCTAACCTAATTTTTTTTCCAGTCGTATACCAGTTTTAGGTTAGTCCTAGGTACTGTGCAAAATTTCATTAAAATAGGTTTACTAGTGCCTGAGGTTTTGACAAATCACCCTGTATATGCGTTAAAGATAAATTTAGATTTTTTTATTTTCAAATATCAAAGGCCCTTGGTTCATACTCACCATTTCACTATGTCCATTTCTTCGTGAAACACCCTGTATATATACAGTTCCTTCAAACAATTTTATTAAGCACCATTTTGTTTCATCATATATAATTTGACACAATATTACGCGTTATATTCTATTATGTTGATTAAGATTTTAATATTTTTGAAAACAATTATTTAGCTGCCATTTTGTTTCCCCATCTTGGATTCGTACCACAAATGTACCAGTTTATTTCTACATCACATTTCTTGCTTGCACAAAGTTTGAAATTGACCCAGTAAATAGTTCTTACAGACTGATTTTTTGATTATTTTTTCAGGCCGCTATTTTGTTTTGCTATCTTGAATTCATACCAAAATTTTACCAGTTCATTTCTATTTAACATTTGATTTTTGTGCAAAATTTGTGGTAAATTAGAAATAAGTTTTTTAGTAATACTTCCAAACTATCATCACGTCATCCCAATATAACCCTAAATTGTTTTCCAAAATTCGAAATTAATTGGGTAAATTGTTTTGTAGCTATTTCGCGAACCGACAGATAGACAGACAGACTGACAGAAATGAAAATATATGTTTCTTGATATCTAGGGAAGATAAAATATATAACCTGCGAGGGCGTTTTTTTTTGACGATTGCTAATATTTTATTTAGCAGCCATTTTCATCCGCTATCTTGAAATCGTACCACAATTTGACCAGTTTATCTATCGCTATATGTTAATTAAATATCGCACACCACTGGTCAGAAATATCCGCCCGAGAGTGCAATTCAGACCCTGGCCCGTTCACAATTCAATCCAGGGTATCTTTTATCTTCGTATGCAAAATCTCTCTGACAATAATGGTCCGGGGTTTTGAAATCTGTCAGTCACAGGTATCCTGACTACCTTGACGTCTACCGATACCTATCAATATTATTTTATATATATATATATATATATATATATATATATAGTGCTATTTTATTTCAATTCCTGATGCATTAAAAAAATAATTAACAGACCACATAACAAATGAATAAAGATATTTATATATATATATATATATATATATATATATATATATATATATATATATATATATATAGATATATATATATATATATATATATATATATTTATATATATAAATATATATATATATATATATATATTTATATACATATATATATATATATATATATATATATATATATATATATATATATATATATATATATATATATATATATATATATATATATATATATTATATATATATATATTTATATACATTATTATATATATATATATATATATATATATATATATATATATATATATATATATATATATATATATATATATATATATATATATATACATATATACATATATATATATATATATATATATATATATATATATATACATATATATATATATATATACATATATATATATATATATATATATATATATATATATATATATATATATATATATATATATATATATATATATATATATATATATATATATATATATTTTCACATAAATTCGAAATCTTTTCTGGGTTACAGTTTGGGGAAAACGATACTACTTTTGTTTTCGGCGTATATGCTTCGGAATCGGGAGTATTTATTGTAAACAAATAAAAACATATTTTGGCATTTTTCATTTCAGTTATCCGTTTTAGAGAAAAGTGAAGAAGTAAATGTCTGTAGACCGTTATTTGACGGCTTAATGGGTTTTGTAAATATTTTTTAAAAAGTTTTATAGGATAACGTGGTGAGAATTTTTTACTACTCTCGAAAAACTGTCCATTTTCAAAAAAAAAACACAAAAGACTTTTATGTAATTTTAGTTGTTAATTGTGAGAGCGCGATCAGTTTTCAAGTTAGACAGTGGCCTGCCATAAATTTACTAAAATAAAAATCAGAATTATTGCCCATGTGCACGCCAGTGGTTCGCTCAATGTTTTCTGGTAGGAAAAAAAAGCACTTTCAACACTTATCTCGCACACCAAATTTCAATAAAATACCTTAAGGGGTTTTGCAAATGTTGGTACAAATCCTTATTTTTTTTTTAATATTAAATAAAACAATGTGCTTAGAATTTCTCCATTTTCTCGAAAACGGTCCATTATACCAAAAAAAAAAACAAAAGGCAACTTTTAAGTAATTTAACTTGCTAATTGTGGAAACATCATTAGTTTTCAACACAATCAGTGGCGTACTGGCGTACCATACATTTACTAAAATGAAAATTGGAATGCCTGCCCCTGCGCACGCCTATGGCTCAATCGATCTTTTTCACTTGATGAAAATAGCATTTGGAACACTTATTTTATCTACCAAATATGTTAAAGAAATCGCCAAATATTAATAAAAATTCTTATTTTACAAAAAAGTTTAACACCCTGTACTTGAGAACGAAGCATTTTAGACCTTATGTTTATGTGAAATTTGTTTCTTAAAGCTAAGGAATCAGCCTGTAAAGTGTGGCTACGTACTTAATTAACACCCTGGATAACAAAATATTACAAATATATAAATTCGCCACTGGACTTAAACTGTTTTAATAATAAATATCAATAACTACACTTAATATCAATAACTAACTAAATGTAATATTGCTAAACTAATTTAAATAATAAACTACATACATTTTAGCCCATTTTCGACATGATTTGCGTCTTTTGCTATACATGTTTTATATATAATTTCCAAACGACATATAGCATTTCCGACTGCGTCGCCTATACTACCTTATACTACCCCCATATGATTGATTTCCTCCCTAATTTTGGTTTTAAGGTGTTTCACGTTATTGTTCCTATTTTTGTAGGCTTCTTCTTTCAACGTTCTCCTTAAGAAATAGTCTAGGGGCGTGAGATCAGGGCTTCTAGCTGGCCAATCGATGGTGCCGTGTCTACCAATCCATGTTTGAAAATTTTGATTTAGAAATTGTATAACAGGGACGGCAGTATGGTATGGCACTATCTTGCTGAAAAACTATATTCTCCTTTAAATTATCTGGCAGTCGATTAATAACAGCTAATATTTCATTTGTGAGCATATGTAAATATCTAGCCGCATTAAGAGTTCTATCATAGAATATGGGCCCGATTATCCTGTTACGGATTATGCCGCACTTTGTCTCCCCTGTATCTGAATAGACTTAACGAGATGTTTATTCTGGTTAGATCAGTAATGGGCATTTTTTCGATTAAATAAACCAGCAGTACTAAATGTTGACTCATCTGTCCACAGGATATTTTGAAATATTTGATTGTCAAAGTTATTTTGCATCATTAGGTCACAATATGTAAACCTTCCTTGGTGATCATCACCGGTTAATGCTTGAACCGGTGTAAATTTGTATGGGTGATAATCATGCATTTTCAAAGTTCTTTGAACACTTGTTCTACTCACATTTTGCATATCACGAGCAGCATTACTCTGGGATTCTTCGCTGTTTTCCTCAGAGTATAGAATAATCTCTAGTTGCTTGTCTTCCGTGAGTACATTATTAGGGTGGCTTCTTATTTTCTTAATCACTACTCCATTTGTGATATCCCGTAAAATCCTCGAAAATATTTGTTTAGAGGGATTTCTGTTATTAGGGCATAATGTCCGATAATCTTTTAAAGCTAACCCTGAACTTCGATTATTCCTGATATAACATTCGTGTAGTTTTAAACGTTCATCTACAGTATACAACATCTTAAAACACTTCAAAAATACGTTTAGCTAATACCTTTTAGTCTTATCTGTTTCATTATATCGTAATTTGACACATTAAAATGTCGTCAAAGCCTACTAGTGTTATTACCGTGGCTCTCTTCAGGAAAAAAGCGTTGAATTTTAGGTACAGGACATGCCTTAATAAGTCGACTATAGGAGACACCCTGTATACTACTGGATAGTAACTACATAAAAAAATCTTAATTTCATTCCTTGGGTCACACGTTATATAACAATGGTAGGGATATGTAAATTACAGTAAGAAAAAAAAATATAATTTTAATATCTTTGTTGCAAAAAAAATTTAATGTCGATTTTCTAGAAAACTAAGCAAAATTTCAAAAAACTTGTAGAGACAAAAAATAATTAAAATTAAATGTCCAATGCAAAAATCGAAAAATATATAAGGTGTTGTATTTAAAATAATAATACGGAAGAAACTAACCACCCTGTATAAGCGAAATTATAATAAAATAAAATTTCGAGATAAGGTAGTGGGTTATCTTACGTGAGCCACCCTGTACTAGAAATTCAAAATATATAAAATTAACAGTGGCGGCTATTCAGGTGAAGTAGGTGAAGTGCTACTTCACCAGGAAAAATAAACAAGCAAACATCTAACTATATTTATTATATATCTCTTAAAATTTAAGTTTTTACATTTATTTATTCACCTAATTGGCAAAAAATAAACTGTACATCTCGAATAAATATTGTACTTGACCTTTGGCGGCATGTCTTTTTAAAACTTTCAATCGAACTTTATTATAACAACTATAACAGTGGCGCAAACCACTTCGACTTTGCTGGAGGTGCTATGTTTAGTTTACGATTTTCCTACTACGTTGCCATGACAACGCGTACGTGATGACGTCGACCGCATGGAAGATTAATGTTAACCAGCGCCATACAACGCTCTCGGTGAATTGCTAAAGCAGTACACTATACCCACGTGTCGTTCAGTTTGTCAGGGGTGGTTGTTTACTTTTATTTTCGCGGATTTCGCTGCAACCGGTCAGTTCCTTTGCAGTTTACTTGACTGTTTTGTGTTATATTTATTTATGGTCTTGTTACAACTTTAATTGGTGTCGGGCTTATTATTTTACATTATTGATGAATCCGATCACGGATGTGGTTTGGATTTTGTTGGAAACTCCATTTAATCGATGGAAGGAACAAGATCAGAGTTTTAATCGTCATTCTGGTTTTCGGCGTACAAATGGTTATGCAGTAGTCAAATATTACAAAAATTGTTTGCTGGCCTTGTTTACTAGTTTCCAATAAATATTCAGTGTGGAATAAGGAAGGATTTGCAGGTGTGTTAAATATATGAAGGTCTTTACATAAACATGAAGACTCGGCGCAGCATTTAAAATGCGAATTAATGCTAAAAACATTTGTAAAAAATCAAAGCACTATAGCTGACACTTTAAAAAAAATGCTGAACTATATAAAATACGTTGTAACGAAAACGTCCGATTAAATAGACTATTTATGTGCTTGGTAATTGACGCAGTTTTGTACCTTGCAAAACAAGAGTTAGTCTTTCGCGGCCATGATAAGAGCAGCTAGTCAATAAATAGGCGGAATTTTAAAAAGCTTCTAGGTTTATTAATATCGAGAAGTTCCCAAGAATTAAAAGATCATCCCAAAAAAATTAAAAATATTTTTACTGGTGATTCGAAAACTATTCAAAACGAAATAATTAATTATTAATTGAATTTAATGGAATTCATTTCTGAGTATTTAAATGATCATGTAAAAAATGAAATAATGAACACACAGTTTTTTTCGCATTACGTAAACCTCCCAGTGCTCCATAATTTTAAGATACGTTAATTCAGAAGGTTCAGTAGTAGAGAGATTCGTAGGATTTTATAATGTCAGCTCCCATAAACGTCGGAGAATTTATATTCTCTATTGGATATTTTGGACTAATTTGACTATACACATAAATTAATAGGGCAATGTTACGATGGCGTAAGTGTGATGTCTGGCCATCTAAATGGCCTTCAGAAAAAAAAGAAAAGGCGCCGCAGGCTGTATTTGTCTTGATGCAGCAAAGTTAAAAAATATTTCTAAATGTCGAATATTTTTGCAAGCCTTAGTGGTATTCCCTCATTTTTTCATCACTCAGTCAAATGAACGTATGCTCTTACATCTGCATCTACGAGGCGTATACCAATAATTACAGAAACTCGTTGGTCTTCAAATTCGAAGTTAGTAAATGTGATTGTTCAAGATGCGTTCTTCAAAAAAAATCGGTTGACATTCATTTTTGCATGTCCAATATAAAACGCTGTCGTGAGGCGCTCTGTAAAAAAAGAAATGAAAATTTTTTTTAATACCATGTTTGATAAAGCAAATTCTATTACAGAAATAAATCATTACAAACGTGAACTTTAGATAGTATAGAACCCTTTTTTTATGAAATATTGGACCATATTTTTATGGAAATGACACTAAGCTTTCAAGACTCTGAAAAACTTACATTTTTATGTTTGGAAGATTCTGCTAAATTCTCCGAATATAGTTTAAATTTTCCGACTGGCCCGTTTGAAAATTTGTTACAATTACATGGGGAAATATTTTCAAAATATCAACGACTTAAAAATGAGCTTGGTCTTATTTTTGCCAATGAAGATAATTGGAATATATCGCTGCAAGAGCAAGTGAACAAAATTAATAAAAATAAATATTTTGTTACCGAATCATATAAATTGTTTTCCCTTATTTTGACAATACCGTCGACGAGTGCTTCAGTGGAAAGAAGTTTTTCTTGCTTCAAATGTGTAAAAACTTATTTAAGAAATACAATATCTCAAGACAGACTTACTTCTCTTGTAAATATTTCAATTCAAAAGGAATTTCTGGAGGAGATTAGGGCAACTCATCCATTTTATGAGGATGTTATATATAAATTTGCTGCTATGAAGGATAGGAGAATTGATTTAGTATTCATAATTTAGGTAAGTCGAAAAAAAATATTCTACCCCCTCCACATATAAAAAAATTCTGGAAAAAAAATTATTGCGATATTTTCTTGCTTCATTTGCACTTGACTTACTTTTTCACCCGCGAGCCGCCACTGATACAACTATCGTATTATTACAATGTATACAATATCAATTTACGTTTTCTAAAATGTATGTTTCTTCATTTCATTTTGTGTATATTTTCTACCGTCTTTTACTACATTTTTATATTGTTTGACTAGTCAAAAGTAACTATTCTCTTGAATAAAGGCGGCGAAAAAACTAACTCTTGCAATTATCGCCCAATTGCACTACTACCAGTGCTATCAAAAATCATCGAAAGGCTACTGAAGAACCGTCTTATGCCATTTCTCCTGAAACATCAGATAATATCCCCGGAGCAGTTCGAATTTCTACCCAACAAGTGCACCAGTGACGCCATGTTCACGTTGCTTAGAGGCGTCTACTTATCTCTCAATAACAACCACCCAACTGCCTCAGTTTTTTGTGACTATGCGAAAGCCTTTGATTGTGTTAGTCATGAAATTCTGATAAACAAACTAAATTTTTATGGAATTCGTTTAACTTCTTTAAATTGGTTCAAATCTTATCTTGGGAAAAGGCAACAACTTGTAAGGGCTAATGGTTCCGATTCTGATTGTAAGTTGATTACAAAATAAGTCCCTCAAGGTTCAGTCTTGGGACCTATTCTTTTTTTGTTATACATTAATGATATCACGAACCTTAAAATTAATGGAAGAATCTCCCTTTTGCTGATGACACAAGCATAACTTGGAGTGATTTTGATACAACGTCTTTACACTCTAGTATCTCCAAAGACTTGGTTATAATTAAGGCTTGGTCCGATTCCAATATGCTTTGTTTTAACGTCGATAAAACGGTGGCGTTATCTTATAAGGGAACTTTACAACCACTTCAGGTACATAACAGCAATATTGAATACGTAGAGTCGGTTAAATTCCTGGGTTTAAATATAAATAACAACCTAAAATGGTCTAATCATATTGACACCTTAACTAAAAAACTTTCTACCGCCTGCTTCGCCATTCGATCAGTTTCAAAAGAACTAGACGTTCCTTCTGCCAGACTTACTTATTTCTCTTTATTTGAATCCCACCTCCGCTATGGCCTTCCCTTTTGGGGCTGCTGTACCACCGAGCAATTTCGTAGTATTTTTATGCTTCAAAAGAGAGCCATTCGTTATTTGTTTGTCTAAATAATAGAGCTCACTGCCAATACTATTTCAAAAAACATGAAATATTAACACTTCCTGCAATATTTATTTTGGAAACGGTATGTTTGCTGAAATATACATATAAACACCCTCCCAGAAAGGCCACAACATGTATACCCTACCAGAAACTCTAGGCATGATATTTATCTTCCCATTCCTTCCACAGAATTAATTAAAAAATCAATTATTTACAACGCCATAAAACTTTACAACATCTGCCAGTACATTTAAAATCTATCCCTATGCTTGCACAATTTCGAAAAAACACCAAAGCATACCTCATTGAGAGACCATTTTACAGCGTTAATGATTTTTTTTTCAGTGAGGAAGTCTCTTTAAATTGTCACTAAACTCGCTTGTTTACTTAAATCTTTTGAGAGTCATGTCCTAACTCGTAGCATAGAATTTTGTAAATCATTATATAGGGAAAAGAACTGTCGAACATTCACTTAAAACTTAATTATTTTTGTTAGGTATTGGATTAAAAACAATTTAATTCTTTTTGTATACTACATTCTACACTAGTTCAATATACCTTCTGTTTAACATCACAATTATTTGTATAACTATAATAATATAGAGTTTAAGGTCGCATAGTTGCAATTTTGATTTCAATGTCATCGAAATTATTCACCTCGTACATGTGTGTTTGTTTACTTTTATAAAAATCATGATTCATTTACTGTTTGCAATGTTATGTTATATTCTAACGTGTGTTTTACGATTTGGTAAATTTATAATTTACATTTTAAAAAAAAAGCACTGACCTGTCGAAATTATTTTCGATTAATGTTTTGATATGTCTTATTTTTAGGTATAGTTTGCTTTGTCCATAAAATTGTAAAATTTTTCTGCGGCAATAAAGCATACTTTTGTTTGTTTGTTTGTTTGAATACCTAGATATATTGCGCATACGCAAATAAGAATTTATCTTATTTACATATTTAACATTCAGATTAAAGCAGATACGTATATACAAACATTCATTTACTTACCATACCTACCTAAACAATATTACTTATATTTAAATAATATTAAATTTTGATTTTATTTGCTATTTATTTTAAATAATATTAAATTTTGCTTTTATTTGTTGTTAATTTATTTTAATTTTATCATTTCTTATTTGTTGTAAATTTATTTACATAATTTAAAAAAAAATCGATTATCACATTTATTATTTACTTTCATAGAAAGAAGGACTTTATTATTGAAAATGGAAATTTTACCGACTTTTTGAACATTTAGTTTAGCCGCCAGTTTGACATATTTAATTGACAAAATTTATACAAAAATATTTTCATCCTTATTTCACACAGAATTTTGATACTAATATTTTAAACATTAAATTAGGCCACCATGGTAACTCCTCCAAAAGTTTTACCAACTTAGCCTTATATCACACTTGATGTTTGTGGAAAATTTGAAGTAAATTGGTTTAGTAGTTAGTTTTAATTTAATAAGCAGTATTTTCAGGCTAATTTTTTAAATATTTTATTAGGCCGCTATTTTGTTTTGTTATCTTGGATTCATATCAAATTGTGACGAGTTGCTATGTAACACTTGACTTTTGTGCAAAATTTGAGGTACATTTTTTGTAACATTGTTCCGCCATATTGGATTTTTACCAAAATATTTCCAGGTCATCTCTATATGACCCTTAATTTTTGACTAAAATCTGAAGTCAGTCTGGTAAGTAGTTTTTAAGTTATGCCGTGAACTGAGAGACAGACCGACAGACGGACTGAAGGAATTGATAAAACATATTTTTTTGACATCTAGGGACGCTAATACGCGAAGATATGTAAAACCTGAGAGGGTGATTTGTTTCATGATTACAAACATTTTATTTGGCCGCCATTTTGTTCGGTCATATTGAATTAGTACCACAATTTTACTAGTTGACCCCTATACCACAATTAGTTATGCCACACAATTTGAAATCAATCCAATGTGTAGTTTTTTCAGGCAGAAATTTTAAACTTTATTAATGTGCCATTTTATTCCGTCATCTTGAATTTGTACCAAAATTTTATCAGTTGATTTGAACATAATACTTTAATGTTTGTGCAAAATTTGAGATAAATTGGATGTGTAGTTTTTTAATAATAATTTTTTTAACATTTCACTAGGCCGTCATTTTGTAGTAGTCTTTAATCTATGCCGTGAACTGACGGACAGACAGACCGACAGACGGATTAACGGAATTAATTAAACATATTTTTTGGCATCTAGGTATGCTAAAACGTATAGATATCTAAAACCTGAGAGGGTGATTTTTTCCTGATTACAAACATTTTATTTGGCTGTCATTTTGTTCGGCCATCTTAAATTAATCTACTACTACAATTAGTTATGGCACACCATTTGAAATCAGTCCATTAAGCAGTTTTTTCAGGCTGAATTTTTAAATATTTTATTAAGTCGGGATTTTGTTCCGCCATTTTGGATTCGTACCAAAATGTTACCATTTGATTCCAACATAATACTTGTTTGTGCAAAATTTGTTGAGATAAACTGGCTAAGTAGTTTTTGAATAATAATTTTTTTAACATTTCATTAGGTCGCCATTTTGTTTCGCCATATTGGATTTTTACCAAAATGTTACCAGATCATCCCCATATGACCCTTCATTTTTGACCAAAATCTGAAGTCAATCGGGTAAGTAGTATTTAGCTATGCCTCGAACAGACAGACAGACCGACCGACAGAATTGAGATATAGGGACCTTGACATTTTTTGTGCAAGAATTAATAGTGGTATAGAGAAGAACTGGTAAAACTGTGGTTCGAATCCAAGGCAGCGACCAAATAAAATATTTGTAATCGTGGAAAAAAAATCAGGTTTTACATATCTTTACTTTTAGCCTCCCTAGATGCCAAAAGATATGTTTCCTCAATTCCGTCGGTTTGTCTGTCTGTCAGTTCGCGGTAGAGCTGTGTAGTTCGCGAACGAGCTAGTTCAAAAGATTGAATCTTTGAACTGAACTAAACGAATCGATCACCGATACTGAAAAGAATGAATCACGACCTACTCCGATTTATGGCAAACGTTCTATTTGCTTTGTAAGATTACTTTTATTTCTTACTCCCTTACTCTTTTAGTTTAGTCTTGCGGATTGATTAGTTTTTTTTGAGGCCATCTCATTCTAAAAATAAAAATTAGATAAAGACGCATCTATTCTTTACATTGGATAGACATCACTGATACACTATATTATGTATTATAATGCACTGGTTGTGATGTTTGTTAGTTAATTGCCTAATTGGTATCAGTGTTGTGGGTGGCGCGTTCAGCAGGGTCAGTGAAAACTCGATTTGCAGATTGTTGTTTTTAAATGTAAATAGGTGATTTTAAGAAAGTATTATTGGTGGTTATAAGTAAAAATGGCCCCAAAAAAGTGATATATGGTTTCACTTTGAAGTTTTAAAAGATAAATGTTCCGCGAAGTGTTTTTTATTGTTTTTAATTTTATCTACAAAAAACGGTTCAATGGGCAATTTAAATCGACATATAAAGACAAAACATCCCACAATTAGCATTACTAGAAGCGAATTAACATTGACAGATACTAACAACGGTAAATGTACAGCAGCAGAAAATGTTAAGTCCATATCTACGGAAACATCAGACGGCAAAGAAGAAGATGCTTGTGAAGGTACAAGTACAAATATGTGTAACGACAGTGGTACTGTCATAGTATTCAAACGAAAAAAAGAAAAAACTCAGTCTGATATCACATATGATATCTATAGCGAGAAGTAAAGAAATTGATCAACAATTACTACGTTGGATAGTGAAAGGATTTCACGCATTCAGAATTGTAGAGAGATCGAGTTTCAGAAACTTTGTGAAATGTTGTGTCCTAATTACAAAGTACCATCCAGAAAAACTATCAGTAATAATTTACTGCAACAGCTCTATTATTCAAAGCGGGATATGGTTCAAGCAGAATTAAATACCATTAACTGCATTTGCATAACAACTGGACCTCTAAAAACAATGAAAACTTTGTTGCAATTACTGCTCACTACATTATTGAGGAACAATTTCAATTAAAATTAAGAGCCTATCTTTTAGATTGTATATTATTTGAGGAAAAGCACACTGCACAAAATTTAGCTTCATTTATGACTGAAAAATTTGTAGAGTGGAAAATTGAAAACAAAATCGTGTGCGTGGTCAGTGACAATGCGGCAAACATTATTTCAGCTGTGCGAGTAGATGGATGGAGATCCTGAGGTTGTTGTGGTCACTCAATTAATCTTTTAGTTCAAAATGGTCTTAAAACGATTGATCCAATTTTAGAAAAACTAAAAGCCATTGTATCATTTTTCAAAAGAAGTTCCACGGCGCTAGTAAAATTAAATAAAACTCAGATTCAAATGGGATTGCCTGAATTGAAAATGAAGCAAGATGTAAGAACACGGTGGAATTCTACCCTTGGCATGGTTGATCGGGCTTGTAAAATTAAAGATGCTATTATCACTACTTTGGCATTAGAAAGCCCAAATTTAAACATGATAACCGCTAGGGAGTGGTCAGTGTTGGAACAACTAGTAGATATTCTACACATTTTTAAAGGTATAACTTGTGAAATTAGTGCTAAAAAAAGTGTTACTTCATCAAAAATAATTATTTTCGTTCGGGCTATTTATTTTCACCTCTTTGATTGGTCAAACAAACCAAATTTAAACAAGCATTTACAGCTAGTTCTAACAGAAATGCTTACGCAGTTCTATAAGAGTTTTGCTGACATAGAAAATAATGAGATTTTGTCAGAATCCACAATTTTAGACCCTAGGTTTAAAAAATTTGGGTTCAAAGAAGAGAAAGCGCTTCTAGTGCAAATGACGTATCATCGGAACCGGAACAACCTCTATTATCTTTAAATTCCACGTCAAAAAAGTCACTGCTGTGGTCTCATTTTGATAAGAATGTATCTAACTTGGTGCAAGAAAAAACGTTAGTACTGCTGCGATAATTGAACTTGACCGGTATATTAGTGAGCCTCTTGTGAACAGGAATGAAGATCCATTAGCCTGGTGGATGACCCGAAAACCTAATTGAACTTGACCGGTATATTAGTGAGCTGCACTGTTCCAGTATTTTACTGTTAGCAATCAGTGAACTAAATGAACTAAACGATCGAATCTTTTGTACTATTCACTTTACAAATCGAGATCGAAAGATGCAAATCATTTGGTAGAAAAATAAGGGTTGTGTGGGGATGACCTGGTAATATTTTGGTAAAAATGGGCGCCCAATAAAAATGTTTGAAAAGACAGTATACTAAATGATTATGTGCGGAACTAAATTGTGTTACACTTTACTATTCCTAACAAAAGGAAAGATTTATAACGAGTAAGTAAGTAAGTTCGGGGTAAAGGAAAATTACCGATTTATAATTGGCAACTGAATAAAAATATCTAACCTTAAATTGATTGAAGCAAATATTTAATTTAAAGTTAGATATTTTTATTCAGTTGCCAAAAAGTAAAAAAAAGAAATACGTTTATTATTCTAAACGCAAGAAATAATCTGAACACATTTAAAAAAAATCGGTGAATTCAACTTTACCCACAACGTCCCTCGTCTAGAAATCTACTTCTTACAATAAACAGTCTATATATTCGTATAATAATTTGGTAATAATTTTTTTTAATTTGAATTTTGGTATTTATTGTTATAATAATTACTATTATTATTATTAATATTATTTATTTTTCATAACGTTATATACATATTCTACACTGCTTCTTGTAATTAAGAATTAACAGCATATTAAAACATGTACTTATACTGTTTGGAGATTGTACATTGCCGTTCACGCTTATCTCGCATTTATGGGGACATATTTGCAAAAACGCAGTGGAAAAAATCCAGTAATAAATTGATAAATTGATCTGTACCTATATCTATAATGGCTATGTGTATTGACAGGGTAATTCATTAATCAACTGCGAGATAAGTGTCGAATATGCACACATGTATTGTTAAAGTAATACTCCCCCATACCTCCCATGAGATATGAATATAAATCGGCGTGATCGTGTAACTACCATGTGGTGCGAATTTTTATGGTACTTTCTGTCTCTAAATTCAGTACTTTTTAACATTTCCATACAACATCTTACATCTTAACATGGAAGCTTTCGCGGTTTTGGTCAATTAAAAAATCAAGGTTCCTGGGATAAGATAAAGAATTGGCTATTGCAATCCGACGTTGCGCCTTCGATTGCACTACGCATTTTCAGAGATCTTTGCTCCACAAATGTATTCAGATCTTGTGGAGTAGACATCTCTGAAGATGCCTCCTGCAGTCGACGGCGAAATGTCAGATAGTAATCCCAATTTGACATAGTCTTAACCTATGACCCTTAATTTCTTAGCTTATATATTATTATATTAATACAAGAGCATTGGTATACAGGGTTTCCCAAAAGAACCGGAACGGTCAAATATCTCGGTAACAGATTAACGTAACGTTATGAAATTTGGAATTGGGAGGTTATCAATGTTGCCGGACCTAAAAATATTATTTACAGCGTTGTCGGTTTTATAGTTTTTCCGATAGAGCTCTTAACTTTATTTTTTCAAATGCAATACTATGATTGTTTTGCACTTATAATGTTGACCAAACCAAAGTGTTTTCAATCCTAGAAAAACAAATTTTTCTTCTGAAATTTTTAAAAGCTATAGTAAGACCGTATTTTTATTGAAAAGATCCGGAACGGTCGGATATCTCGCTAACAGATTAATATATCGTTATGAAATTTGCTATAAGGGGTTTATCAATAGTGCTCTCAACTTTATTTTTTTAATTGCAATGCTGTTTGTTGTTTTATAAATAATATTAAATAAGCATATAACTCAAAAATATCGCAAGGTTAAAATATTTCTAGAAATTATAATGATAGGATAATGACAATTATCGGCAAATACGGCAAGTCTGATCTAAAAATACTATTTACAACGCTACTAGATTTACAATGGTGTTTCCTCTAAAGCTGTCAAATTATTTTTTTTAACTGCCTGACATTTTTATCGTATTTTATTTGATTCCATAAAGATACATTTTTTAAATCGAATTTTAATTCTGAAAATAAGTACACTTACCGATATTACCAGAACTTTAATAAAACTGTGTCAAAACTTTGAAGTATACCCATAAACCATGGAAACAACTGGTCAACAATTCAACAGTTTGTTGTTCAGGATGACACCGAAAGTTACTTAAATCGTTATTAAGGTAAAATGTTTTTTTTGTTAAGTGAAGTAGAACGGATTAAAATATCAATTTATCGTAGTTATGAATATAAACTGAGAAGCTATCAAGAAGTTTGCGAATTATTTAATGCCCTACATCCAGAGAAACAAATTAAAAAAATCTACAGTTTGTCGAACTATAAAAAGATACCAACAAACAGAAAATGTTAAGAATATGCCAAAAACTGGACGACCTAGCCACTACAGATGACAATAAGTTGAATATCTTATTATCTATAGAAGAGAATCGTAAACTGTATATCGCAGAACGGCAACAAAATGTATAGGTATGAGTAAGTCTTCAATGCACAGGATTCTTGAACAAGAGAAAATTAAACCTTATAAACTATTGTATACTCAAGAACTTTTGGAAGATGATCCTGATTGCCGTATCCAGTTGTCTGTAATCATGATGAACAAAATTAATAATTATCCGGATTTTAAAAACCAAATTCTCTTTAGTAATGAATCGACTTTTTGTTTGAATGGGCGGGTAAATAGACACAATTGTAGGTTTTGGAGTAGAAGTAGCACTCACTAGATGGAAGAATTAAACACGCAGTATCCACAGAAGATTAACGTTTGGGCAGGGATTCTCCACAATAAAATTATTGGACCTTTTTTTATCGATGTTAACTTAACGAGTGAAAAATACTTACAACTTCTGAGAAAAAATATAATTCCCGAATTGCAAGAAATTAACATTGATATCCATCAAGTATGGTTCCAGCAAGATGGGGCTTCTCCCCATTTTGGACGAGGTATTCGCAGAAAAGTGGATTGGACGAAGAGGTTTGATAGAATGGCCAGCACGTTCCCCGGACATGACTCCATTGGACTTTTTAATGGGGGCATCTTAAAGATAGAGTGTACAAAAACCGACCACTAAATTTGGATCAGCTGACGAAAAAAATTCTTTACGAATCGAGTCTTATTACTCCAGAAATGTTAAGCAATTCTACAAGTGAATTTTATGACAGGCTTGAGTATTGTTTGGCTAATAAGGGCCAACATTTTCAACACCGGATACGTTAAGGCTTTTATTTTATTCCTTATATAACTTTCCTATAGCAAATTTCATAACGGTATGTTAATCCGATGCCGAAATATTTTAGATGTTCGAAGTATTTTACCGTTCCGAAGGAAGGAAAATCCAGTCTTGCAAATATCTTTTAAAAAATTTAGAGGAAAAATTTGATTTTCTAGAATTGAAAGCTCTTGGGTTTGGTCAACAGTATAAACAAAAAACTATCATAGCATTGCTTTGAAAAAAAGTTCTATCTACGATAAAACTACCCCGATACCAAATTTCATAACGATATGTTAATCCGTTATCGAGATATTTCACCATTCCGGTTCTTTTGAATGAAAACAAAAACAATCATAGTATTGCATTTAAACAAATAAAGTTGAGAGCTCTATCGGAACACCTATAAAACTGGCAACGTTGTATATATTATTTTTAGATCCGGCACTAAATCCGTTATCGAGATATTTGGCCGTTCAGGTTCTTTTGAATGAAAATGCGGACTTATCATATCTTTTAAAATTTCCAGAAGAAAAATTTGTTGTTCTAGGATTAAAAACACTTTGATTTAGTCAATATTATAAGCGAAAAATAATCATAACATTGTAGTTAAAAAATAAAGTTAAGAGCTCTGTCGGAAAAACGATAAAACCGGTAACGCTGTACATATTATTTTTAGGTCCGGCACTATTGATAACCGCCCTATTGCAAATGTTATAACAATATGTTAATCCGTTATCGAGATATTTGATCGTTCCGGTTCTTTTGAATGAAAATGCGGACTTGCCATTTCTTTTCAAATTTCCAGATGAAAAATATGATATTCTAGGATTGAAAACACATTTAAAAAAATAAAGTTAAGAGCTCTATCGGAAAAACTATAAAACCGGCAACCCTGTAAACATTATTTTTAGGTCCGGCATCATTGATAACCTCCCAGTTCCAAATTTCATAATGTTACGTTAATCCGTTACCGAGATATTTGACCGTTCCGGTTCTTTTGGTAAACCCTGTATATGGAAACGGTCGGTTATTTCCGAAGGTAAGGTAGCGAGCAAATGTTTGCTGCTAGTTTATATACAAACGTTTTAAAAGTATTACTACAGCAAAACAAACTGATTATACAGGATTGGTTATAAAGTTAAGGCAAAGCACAATCTAATTTTTTTATTGGGGCGCCTATCAAATGGATCTTTAATAACTTTGCCTTTAAAGATGCCCGAGAAACACTTTGCCACAAGAAGCAATGATTTCCCATTGACTCCACTATGTTGTAGAACGTTCTCCTACTTTATTTCAGATTGCCCCTTATGCCAGGGTTGTTTTCGAGAGCTGTTTCAACTCCTTAGAGTAAACCTATGTATAAAAAATTGCTTGTGTATAAAAAAAAGATAATAAATTTGATATGTTTTACTACCTTGCATTCTGGAAATAAATGTTTATGTATACAAAATGATATACACCGTTTTTTTAGGCAAGTTTAATGTTTCTGGAATACATTTTTTTTATTTATTTCCAGGTAGCTGTTTCATCCTCCTAGGACTACCCCTTAAATTTTTTTCGTCTTCAGGAGCTGCCTCATCATTTTAGAACAGCTGTTGTTGTAAACAAAACATTATTTTTAAAATATTATGCATTTTTTCAACATAATGAAATGAAATAATTTTTTGTGAAACTCATGAGGCGGTAAACAAAATTTTCATAGCCTTCTTCGTTTATGAGATACAGGGCGAAATAGAAAATTTTGCATTTTGGGACCCCCCTCGTATCTCGGTTATCCTTTAACTTAACGCAAAGGGAAAAATTGCTGCTTATGCAGTTTTTTACGCTGGATCCAGTGGCGTAGTCACATTTTTCATTTGAGTTGTTATTTTTTAGATATGACCCAAAGTTGTGTTTTTTTAAATGGGACACCCTGTATATTTGTCCAGAAATTGATTTGTGCTTTTAAAAGCTTCTCAAAAATATTTAATAGTATGGGTCTATTTTAATAAACAACAACAAAAATCCTAATTTTTATAATTATCATCCCAAATTTTGCAGTAGGCCATGCAAAACGATGCCGTTTTCTTTTGTTTTCTTGGAAGCAAATGACATTTCCCAATTTTGTACGCGTATGTAAAATATAGCGCTAGTTTTTTGTATTTATTTATTGTGTAAAAATATATTTGTATTATTATGGAAGAAAACCAAACTTTCGAACATTATGAAAAGTATGATATGTTAGCTTGTTTTATATTAAGTAATGAAAATTTTGAAGCGGCTTCTGAGATGTATTTTAACAGGTAAATAGTTAATTTTTAGGTATGTTGAAATACTAGTGCTTAATTTTTATTTAGATATCCAGAAAGGATATATATCCACTTTTTATCGGATAAAAAAGAATTTACTTAATCACGGATCATTTATCAAACCTCGTACGAAAACATATAATAAAGAAAATCGGGAGGCTGAGGAAATTACGGTTTTGGCTAATGCAGAAGCTTACCCTACAAACTCTTGTAGGGCCAGTGAAAAGAGCATAGGGATTCCAAAAACTAGAGTTCAAGAAATTCTAAAAAAGCACCAATACCACCCATACAAATTTAGGCTCGTGCAGCACTTACAGCCAGGAGATGCAGAGCGTCGGGTAGTCTTCTGCAATTGGTTTCGAGAAAGATGCGATATGGTTAGAGATTTTGAAAGGAAGGTTATATTGTCAGACGAAGTACATTTCAGCAATTCTGGTATACTCAATAGGCACAATAGTAGATTCTGGTCCCAGGAAAATCAAAACCAAATATTTCCCAGAAGACAGCAGGGCAGGTTTGGTCTAAATGTGTCCTGCTTCATATTAGGAACACATATAAAACTTTATATACTTGAGGGAAATCTAACAGCCAATCGCTATATAGAAATTTTAGAGGCTATACCTGAATTACTTGACGATGTTCCTCTAGCGCAAATTAACGAAATTTATTTTCAACAGGACGGTGCTCCTGCACACAATTCTGAAATGACGAGATTATTTCTGGACAATAATTTTACCAATCAATGGATCGGAACAAATGGACCTATAAGATGGCCCCCTAGGTCCCCAGATTTGTCGATTTTACATTTCCTTCTATGGGGATATCTGGAAAATAGAATTTACAAATACCACTATGATAACGTCCAAGATTTAGGAAATGCAATAAGAGAAAATTTTCGCTATTTACAAAATCATCCCGTTATTTTGCTTAATTCCCTAAAACGAATACGAAAATTGTGCGAAGCATGCATAGAACAAAATGGAAATCAGTTTGAACAGTTCTTTTTATTTCCTTGGTTACTGTAGTTCTTATACGACAGTTGATTTTTGCAGAAAGGCTTGTTACATAATAATTTATTACTGTTTTGTTCTTGTGTAACATAAATCTAGGTAGGTGGTACTTTTTTGGTGCGAAATTATCAATACATATTTTGATAAATAGATTTAATTACATATTTATTTTGATTTATTGTTAGGATGTAGATATTGTTAACGACTTTAAATAAAAGGCAGCATTGTTTTGCATGGCCTACTGCAAAATTTGGGATGATAATTATAAAAATTTGGATTTTTGTTGTTGTTTATTAAAATAGACCCATACTATTATACATTTTTGAGAAGCTTTTAAAAGGACAAATCAATTTCTGGACAAATATACAGGGTGTCCCATTTAAAAAAACAAAAACTTTGGGTCATATCTAAAAAATAACAACTCAAATGAAAAATATGACTACGCCACTGGATCCAGCGTAAAAAACTGCATAAGCAGCAATGTTTCCCTTTGCGTTAAGTTAAATGATAACCGAGATACGAGGGGGGTCCCAAAATGCAAAATTTTCTATTTCGCCCTGTATCTCATAAACGAAGAAGGCTATGAAAATTTTGTTTACGGCTTCATGAGTTTCACAAAAAATTAGCTCAGGTTCATAAAAACCGCAAGGTTCTATCTTTAAAAATAAGCGAGATACCCTGCTTTTGCAACCAAATCCGGACACCCTGTACATCCGTTCACTACTGTCATTGTGAAAAGAACAGTTTTGCTGACGTTTCACCAAAATCACATTTGGAATTTTCGAAGCTTTCTTTCTCGCGTCCGAATAGAGACTGAAGTGTTGGTGACTGCGACGCTTCCCTTTATACCCCCACCCGGAGCCGAAGGATATATCTGCGCGGCCGTTGGACGTTATTTATGTTTTCCGGATGGTGCTGTTGTTGTTGCGCTAATTGCACTTAATTTTTTGCGATTTTAGATTTGTCGATTATTGTCTTCCATACTGTTGGTAGTTTTAATGATTCGTCCTTTTTATTCAAATCGCCTTGTTTTTCAATTTCTATGGCTTCTCGGATTATTCTGGTCTTATCATGTTCTATATTGGCAGTCTCCATACACCCATCGAAATTTAGTTTATGGCCGGTTTCCTGATGATGTAGGAATAAACCTTAGGTTGTTTGTCTGTTTCTGATGTTGAGTGTATGCTCTTCCACTCTTGCTGCTATTCACCTGTTAGTTTGCCCCACGTACGTCTTTTCATAGTCCTGGCTGGGAATGCTGTATACTCCGTGGTTTTCCGGTTTCATTTTATCTTTTCGGTTTCCAAGTAGTTTACCTATAGTTGTTTGTGGCTTGTGTATTGTTTGTATGTTGTGTTTTCTAAGAATTATTCCGAGTCTGTCTGTTGTACCTTTTACATATGGTAAGATTACTTGTTGCTTTCCCGGTTCATAATTTTTGTTATTAGTTGTTCGGGAACCCTGTGCATTAATAGCTTTCTCTATGGTGCGATTTGTGTAGCCATTTTTCTTTTAAGCACTATATATTACCTTAAGTTCGTTTTGTCTCGCCTGTGTTTCAGTTAATCGCACAGATCTAGATATTAGGGTATTGGCCACAGCTTGATGTGATCACCCAGCACAAATTCAGTACTGTTACCTAGCTAGAGCTCTTCGAGGGTTAACAAACACAAATTTCAAAAATTTTTGGACCCGAAGGAGACAGTAACAATAGCCGCGTGCTATTGTAACCAGAAGTGCGTTTAAAATAATGAATCTTTGTCTTGCCAATAACTTTGTGGCCAATCCTATATAATTACCTAGTTCCTATTTATTCCAATAGATTTTAAAAAAACCTTATACCTTTTGTAATTAACCTTTTCCTAGTCTATTACTTTATGAAACGATTGACCGATTCCATACTAAATCAATGACTCTATATGATATTTGGCGTTTCATTGAAATTTATTGCATTCAAAATTGTTGCTAAAAATCCCAACTTCCCAACGACGGCGCACGTAGGTCCTTTTCATTAATCTAGGCGTGCAAAAGTCGTAAAATTTAGCCGCGTTAAATGGATTTAAACTTATTTTATTAGGTACTCAGATAGCCATGGAAAACAAAAGAACCGTTGCCTAGGAGACGCCGCTAGTCAATACAAATAAATATCTGCACGAAATGACAATTTGTCAGCGGATGTTGTGCATATGCATGTACTTGATAACTATTTACGGAGTTTCGAATCCAAAAAAACTTGTGTCAGAGAAAGATTGTTTAAAACGAACTTTTGTAATTTGTACCTTGAGGTATGTCCAAAAAATTGTGTAAAGTTTGTTTTGATATTTGCTAATTTACCAAAGTAATTATATTAAAACTATTATAGAGAAAAAAGTACTACAAAAAAAGTTAAATTTTATTAGATTAGAGTAGAACTTATGTGATTGAAGAGGATTGGTCTAAAGGTATTTTTTTTTAATTAACTTTTATATTATAATTGTAACGGTAACAATTTTGTTTGCCGTAATTTGCCGCATCTATTTTTATTTGATGTTTTCTATCCATTACTCTATTTTGCCTGATAATCGATCTGTCTTTCAAGGCGTTCATCATTACGGGTACTAGGCGTTAAGCCATAGGGGGGTGTGCGGTATCGTTTCTATAGATTAAGTGAAACCTACAAATTTAGGTTTGTCTTAATTATAGGATAAATATTTAATATAATAGACCACCAAATTCGGTAGCTTAGTAACGCTATGATGTCAAAAGATAGGTGAAAATCTTAGGTTACTAATTCTTATTACCATATAGTATTCTAAAGTCTGGTAAACAATAAGGAATGAGAGTATTATTTACACACATTTTTTAATTTAATATAAAGCAAGCTTCTGAGTGTTTTTAAGAAAAATTCGTTAAGGGGAAGGGGGTGAAATAGGGGGTTGATTGGTAAAAATTGCATTTTTATATAAATAATCAAATAATACTTTTTTATGGGATTCTAATGGTAAAGCTAGGGTATTATTTTTAGGAAAAAAAGGGGTAGGGGATGAAAATTTTTAAATTTACAAAAAGTCGAGTGTCATTTTATGGGTGTCTAAGGGTATAGATTTTAATTTTTTGGATTTATTTTGTATGTTGACAAAAAAATGAAGATATAATTTTTTTAAATTCACCACTAGTAATTGTACAAATACTTTCTATGTGTCTATAAAAACTTAGGGTAAATGATATAATTTCTTATGCTTGCTTAAATAATATTGTTTATATTATGTATCGAAACATTCCGTGTTACAGACTAGTCTACATGTTGAGGTATGTAATTATATTAAAAATTTGCTTCAATTAATTTAAAGTTAAATATTTTTATTCAGTTGCGAAAAAGCCAAAAAAGATTTTTGTTTGTCAATCTATACGCAACAAATAATCTGAACACATTAAAAAAAAAAAGGAGAAGTAAAGTTACAGTCGCTAGTGCAGCATACCATACAAAGGCTCGCTATAGTACAAAAAGGCGTTTTTTGTGAATATTTTGGAAAATATAACCCATCTGAAATTAAAGTAATGTTTAAATGGGGGTGTGATGGCGCATCCGGACAAAGTCGTTATATGCAAGGATTTGAGAATTTTAATATGGACGATGGGAGTTTATATTTAGTATCAATGGTACCCCTAAGAATGTCAGCGAAATTAAAAACTGGAAATAAAGAACTTATCCTCTGGAGCAACCCAGTACCTTCATCAACAAAATATTGCCGTCCTTTAAAAATAATATTTCATAAGGAAACAGCAGACTTTGTGAAAGAGCAAGTTAATGATATTAAAGATCAGATCAAAACACTCATCCGTACAAAAATTCAAATAGGAGAAACAGAACATATTTTTGACTCTGTGTTTTCTTTAACAATGATTGATGGCAAAACCTGCAGCACCCTTTCCGATACAGGGGCTCAAAACTGTCATATTTGCGGAGCTTCACCTAAGGTAATGAATAACCTTGACGAAGTTCGTAAGAGACCTGTAAATATAGACACACTCCAATTCGGGTTATCAAGTCTCCACGCGTGGATTAAATGCATGGAGTGCATTTTAAATATATCATATCGCCTTGATATAAGGCAATGGAGGATTGGAAAAGAAAAAGGAGGCAACCGAGTTAAAGAAAAAACTAGTCCAAGAAAATTTGAGACTAAAGTTAAATATCTTAGTTGATTTACCCAAACAAGGCTATGGTAGCAGTAATACCGGAAATATCGCTAGGACATTCTTTGGAAATCTTCTACTGGCTTCAGAAGCTACGGGAGTAAATATGGATTTAATCGAAAGACTTGCTACAATTCTTCGAACGATTTCCTCGGAATTTTTCTGTCAATACCTTGGCTTTTGAAGATTTTGCAGCAAAAACAGCACGTTTGTATGTTCAAGAATATGCTTGGTTCTACATGCCTCAAAGTGTACATAAACTTCTTATACATGGAAGCCTAATAATAAAGGAGGCCCGATAGGAGCTCTCTCGGATCTGGCTCAGGAACATAGGAATAAGGACGTAAGAAATTTTAGGGAATTTCATGCGCGCAAATTTTCAAGGAAAGAAAATGTTGAAGATATGTTTAACTTACTCCTTATATCATCGGACCCTGTTATATCTTCTATACGAAGAGTAAAGCCAAGATCTTCTAGTAGCTTACCTACCTTTGTTTTAGCCTTGTTAAAAACGCCCGAAGAAGATTAATTTATTTGTTTCCTTTGTTTTAAGTTTTTTAAGGAATAAATATCTTTACTATAATTAGTATTTGTTTATTTTTTAATTATGAACGGCATTTAAAAATGCATGCATGTATATTCTCCGAATGACAAAGGGTGCTTAGTAAATAAGTAATGATAACGAAATTTATATTTTACAGACCATAACTGATTGCCAAGACTGCACCTTTTAACAACAAATGATAGCTTGAGATATGTTTAATAAATCTTAAAATATAGTGTGTCTGCTTAAGTTGGCCACATTTCGGAAACTTTTTTATTATTAATTTTAAGAAAAAAAAGTTATTCTACTAACTAAAAATTACGTTCAAATATGCAATAACATCTTTCTACTTAAAATTTTAATTTTTACAAATTTAATTAGGTATACCGATAGGTTTATCTTTTTTATTTATTACAAACATGATAACCTTTCCATTTCATTTAGAAGGTATTTAACTGTAACTGTAACTGTCAAAAATTTGTTGCTATAAACAAATAATTTGTTTATCAGTGCATCCTAGATTTCACGCAAGCAACTACATTTATTTGAAATGTTATTGTAGACAAACATTGAAAAAAATATTTTTCAATGTATATGGATGCAATTGCATATTTAAACGTAGTTTTTAATTCTGATCAACTTTTCTGTATACCAATTTTCGATATTGTCAAATATAAAGGTACTTTACTCTTGAGTGAAATTCATATTTTTCGACAAAGCCCATACGACTGAAAAAATGTTTGCATTTTAGGTTTTGGAACATGCAGAACTTTTTATAAAGAATAACTTTTTGTCCTAAAATTAATAATAAAAAAGTTTCCCACATGTGGCCAACTTAAGCAGACACACTGTATACAGGCTGTCATTAATTCTAAAACTAATGCTTATCAAAAAACCTTAACGATATTCATTTGTTTTTTGTGCAAAATATGTATCTTTATACTAATATTACTAACCATATGCTCAACCTAAATATCACGTTTTTTCTCAAAAGGTAAAATAAATAGTCTGTATTTTTTTCGCATTATTAAAATAACTTAATTTAATTTTTGCTCCAAATATGACAATTGGGGACTTTTTTTATAAATAAATCTTAGTATTACATCTTTTCTAATGTTCTTGCATTTAACTGCAAAACTTCCAAGACCGAAAAGTAAACAGACTTTTGCACGCCTAGATTAGCAAAAAAGACCTACGTGCGGCGTTGCGACCTCAACTGTAACATACGCCAGTACACTGGCGAGTGTACTAAGTATGTGTAAGATCTAGTCTGTTGCGGCACTTAACTGGGGCTAGAAGTGCAGCCTATATCCTGAGTTTAAATCCTGAGTACGATATAATCAATAAGGTAGCATTAAATTTGAATATGAATTGGCAGGATGCTGTCAATGACAGCCTTGGTTAACTTCTGAATTTGAGATGCGGTTAGCTATTATATGTAATATTTAGAAGGAAACGTCAGTCCAAAGATTAACACTTTTAACTACAAATTTGCATTTAAATACAGATATAATTTTTGTATTTAAAGTGGAAAGCTATATAACTCCACAGAGTTCCAAACGTGGTATTGTTACATCTTTGATATCTACTTTCTAATGTTACTAAACTACATGTATAGCGTATCATACCCCTTGTTTTTTTTAACGCTCAGCTAACGGCAGCTTCATCTGGAGAGCACTATGGGTTCGGGGGTAAATGAAAAATAATTTTATTAAATTAACTTTGATATTAGATATTAGAATTTAATTATTAAATTTTGGTGTGTTCTTTAAAATCAAAAGCAAATCTTAAAAAAAATACATTACATAATCCAAGTAGACTACTAAAAGGGCGCCACGCTGTTTTTTTATATATTTAATAAAGGAAAACTGCGAAACCAAAATAAATAAACTTTTGCCTAAGCTAGTTCCTATAGCAAAAAAAACTGAAATAAAAATTAGGTGAGTGTAGGCAGGATAAATGAAAGTATGAGATAAATTTTCTATACTTACGACACTATATATTATATAGCAAATGTACAATTTAAATAAGATAATTCAAAATAGGTAAAAAAAAGAGGAATTTAATATGCCAATATTTTCATAAAGAAAATTAAATAAGCCCCATAGTCGACTATAGTTCACATAACTCATTAATAATTTTAACACCTTTAATTATTGTTACATAAGTGAAAGTTAGAAAGAAATATTTAATTAACTGGTTCACTTTTAAATGACATAAATCGTTTAAACTGTAAATCAAATGTAAAAATGTATAATATTAAATAACGCTTGTAGTAAAAAAAATTAATAAAAATGGATAATAAATAAAAAAATATATTATCTGGCCTTTATAAATCCTTCCAGGGATGTCAGGACTTCAAGGGCTGCATCAAAACATCAAAAGAGGATCACTTCAAAATCACAGGAACAGTTATAGTGTCTGGAACTAACAGCATTCGAACAGAACTGGATCAAATAAAGAAGTCTAGGCGGGACAACAGATTACGTTTCTTTTAAGACCATAATTCATAACTCATGGTACGGTACGGTATGCCAAAACTTAGGAGTCGACTCCCATGTGGATTCTAAAAGGAGAGGGAAAACCATGGATGAGTACTCCAAAAAAAAACGAAAACTGGGAAATACATAACATTTTTCAAAACGAAGAAAAAAGGTATGTGAAATTATTATAAGCGGCTTACCTTAACTAAATCCCAAAGTTACTATACAAAAAAAACTCCAAAACGTTTGATTCCGGCATGGCCAAAGATTGCTGGATAAAAATCCAGGTTTTCTCCAAAACACCAACTTTACTTTGGCTCTCAGATAAAGCAGATAGTTAATCCATGCGAAGAAACAAAAATTCAAATCACCGCTACTGGGTATATTCGGGATGATTCCCGATTTTTCTTCGGGTAAACACATGGAGGTGTTGTAAACTGTTCACCAAATGAAACAATTTAGCTCACGAAAAATATAATGCTACACATGTTACTGATTAGAATAGATGACTCTGATATAGATACTGCGACTCCTTTGAGAATAAAATGAGGAACTTTCAAGTATTGGAGTAGGGGTATATTAATGAAACATGAGTGCCATTGTTTTAAAATATTTCATCTTAGCCTGTACGTGACGCCACTGCTCCCCTGTATTGGTATTGAAGAAATAAAACGCAATTTTTCCTGCTTTAATTTAATTAATAGCTCTGGTGTTAATCAATCCATTCTTTAATAAAGCTTTATTTACTTGTTTACGTGACACAGGAACATAGCTTCACTGTTGAACCAATCAATAGAGATTTTTTCATGACAAAAATACAACCTGAAAACCAATTGGGGCATCACTTGAAAACTAGTTTGTACGTACGTGCTGATGTGTTTCCTAATCGTAATTATTTTGTTATAAACATTTAAGAGCAAAAAAATAACATTTTTTTTTTCATTTTTTGGTTAAAAAATTAAAACATATTACTTATGTTCGAACTGCTTTCCTTCAGCGACTTCGCAGTGCCCAAGCCTACCCGTGAACTCGGAAAGAACATTCTGCAAGTGTTGATAGGTTATATCATGTACGGCATATAAAATTCTGTTTTCTAGTTCTTCTAGAGCAGGGGTGCTCAAACTTGAACTGCTGGCGATCTACCTCAATATTTTTAGACTACTTACGATCGACTCTGAGAGGCTGCAAGTATGTGTGATGCAGGGTTGTCGTACATACACGATACATACACCCTACCTATCTACCTACCTACCTAGGTAGGGTGTACCGTAGCATATATAGATATTAGCTTTCCGTACAATATACATTATTTTAATCAAGGTTTGGGTTAGGTTTAGTTAGGTTCTTCTCTACAATATCAATGAAAAAACTCATAGTTATTCAAAATTGCGAGTTTATTGGTTGTTACAAAACAAAAGAGTTACATATGGTGTTAAACTTAAGTAAGGAGTGACTTTGGATGTTAAAGCGTGGCACTGCATGTCCTCAGCATACTTTTCATAAGATGGTACGTAACCACAGTGCTAATCGCAAGCATGATGACATATGATCGTCAGTTAGTCGATTGCGATATTTTGACTTAATTATCTTCATTTCAGAAAATGCAGACTCGCACACGTAAGTTGACCCAAACATTGCTGTCTGTTGAAGGGTGATTTGCCTTAGATTCGGATATTTATCTTCAGATATAAAACACCAGAAATTTGTATCAGATGCTGTAGCTTTGAGATGTATATCTGATATAATCTGCACGAACTCATTTTCAACAGAACATGAGTTCATATTAAACTGACTTGCTATTTCAATAGCTAATTCCTCAATGTTTTTACATGAAAAAGCTTAACTCATAAATGATGCTACATTTGCTAATTTACTACAATCATAAAAACGCATTTCGAATTGTCCCAAAATATTTGATAATTCAGCCTCATACGTATCATAATTCAACTGAGGAATCCTTGCTTTCAAAGACGGAAAATGTTTCAGATCCTTTCTTTTCAGTTGATCTATCATAAGTTGCAATTTACTTTTGAATGCGTTTACTGCGCTAATCATCTCAATAACAGTTTTTCCTTTACCTTGAAACTCCAAGTTAATGGTGTTTAAGTGCATTGTGATGTCAGTCAAAAATGCCAAATCAGTCAGCCATTTTTCGTTTTTCAACATCTGAGTGTCATCACTTCTTTCATCTAGAAAAGCTGTTATTTCGGGCAATAATTCTTGAAACCTTTCTAGGAATTTTCTGCGACTCAACCACCTAACGTCCGTGTGAAGAACTAAGTCAGTGTGTTCAGCTGACTCCCTATCTTCCAACTGCAACTTAAAGAGCCGCCGTTGCAAGCTACGTGCACGGAGGGAATTCACAATTTTTGTTGCAATGCCCATAATTTCCTCCGTGTTTAAAACTTTTGAACACAAAACTTGTTGATGTATAATGCAATGGATTGAAAAAATTGAAGGGAAATCTTCATTAGCTCGACACAATGCCACAAAACCGTTTTTGTTTCCAGTCATTGCTGGTGCTCCATCGGTTGTAATGCACACTAATTTATATATTGGTAGCTTGTAGTTTTTTACAAAATTGAAGAAAACGTCATATATATCTTCGCCACGGGTCTTCCCCTTCAGAGGAATGATTGTCAAAACTTCTTTCTTAGCCAACATGTCATTGAATACCATCCGAATAAAAATACACAGCTGGGCAGTGTCATATCGGTGGACTCGTCGAACTGTAAAGAAAAGTATGTACATTCCATGATATCATTTTTTAGTTTATCTGCCATGTCCTGACTCATGACTTCAATACGCCTTGTGACAGTCGGACGAGATAACTGAAGTTCTTTAATAGCAGACATGATTTCTGTTTTATTTTTAAAATCTCCAAATAAAGTCTCACCCGCTTCAATAAATGCTTCCTTCACAACCGATCCATCTTCGAATGGTTTCTTGTGTTTCGCCAATATATGAGATATTTTAAATGACGCGATCGTAGCAGCTTTTGATTGTTTGGCTGGTCTTGTGAACATGGTTTGTTCTTTTTTCAAACAAGATATCAAATCACGTACTTTTCGTTTTCTTAATTCACTCTGTGACGGAAAATCCTTTTCATAGTTTTTATGAACCGTTTTATGATGCCTCTCTAGGTTACCACGCTTAGGTATTGCAACTGACGCACGACAAATAAGACAAATGCACTTATCCTTCACCATACAAAATAAAAATTCTTCCTCCCAATCGTTATTAAAATGATACGTTTTAGATTTCTTCGCTTCACTCATTTGGTCCTATTTAATAAACTTTGTATCGACGTAGTATTGCCTTCAAGTTGCAATTCAGAATGACTCCAATTGCTGCAGGCGCAACGTTTATGTCGGCGTGAACGAAAGTCTCGAATGTTCCCGTCAAACGCGCCGCCCGAAATTTCTAGAAAAGCGGCAAGAATAAAAAACGCGGCTTTTCTTTGACAAGTACCGCGCGTTCCTTTGATAAAGCCGCCTTTTGCCGCTAGCAGAGTGTTATTTTATTACGTAATAAATTTTTGTAGTTTAATTAAGTACCTACTTATTAAAAAATGTTTTCTTCTCGAGATCTACTCAAAAAGCACTCGCGATCGACAGTTTCAGCACCCCTGTTCTAGAGTCTCCGGTTTGGTTCGATAGACAGCGGTTTTCACATGGTTCCCAAAGATAAAAATCTAGGAGGGTCAGATCAGGTGATCTAGGGGGCCATTCAATGTGTCCTCGTTTACCTATCCTTCTTCCCCGAAAATTTCTATCTAAATAATTTCTAACACGAATGCCAAAATGTGGAGGTGCCCCTTGTTGATACCAAATCGGAAAATAAATTAACTAAAGCGCATATAATTCTGGTGTTAAGTATATCTCAGTAGCAGTGGCGGCTCGTGGTGAATTATATTGGGAGGTGAATAACAAATTTAAAAATAGGCATACTTAAAATAAAAATAAATATCTTATCTTTAAATTGAGGTTTAAGTTCTCTTGAAGTGCAGGTCTACTCTTCGTTCTTTAGAATTGGAAAAATGCTGAATGACACGTTCGTTAAAATTGCACGCACATTCCTTTTATAAACGATTTCTCGATACTTAACATTGCTAAAGCGGATAGTCTATCTTGGTCCAACTCGTCAACAAAGGGGGATTTTCTATAAGCTGTGTCTAGCTGAGTGCGAATATCAACCTTCCGACCGTAGCATAGTTCACCGAACATTTCATGTGACCTGCAGAAAACGCATGTTTGTTTATTTTTTCTTTTAAGTGTTTTAAGTTTTTAACACCGGTTTTGCACCATAATGAGTCCGACTAGTCCTTAGAAAACAACAAACATACATAACAGTAAAATGAGTTAGAGACTTCACAACCACATATCCAGTTAGCTATAGTGCGGGACACGAAAGAAAACCGGCCGGTGCTTAAAATAAAGGTTCATAGTCTCAAGCAAGCGGAAAAGTAAAATTTGTGTAGGCAAATAAATTTTATGTTATTTTATTTGTTGTTATAGTTTGCCGCTTCAACTATAAAGTGCGCCAGCTAAGCGGTACGGAAAATTAATCGAGGATTTAGTAAATCTCGCACTGGTCCACTTGTAATTGGGATGTGCCTAGAGTCTCCATGCAGTTGCCGCTAGAAGGTTCTAGCTATTTCCAGTGGCACCTATACATTTCGAGCATTTGTTATCATTTGTATATAAATGCGTTGCGTTGAATTTGAATTATTATTTCAAAGTAACGATGGCGAGCAAAAGAGGAAAAACAATTCGAAGCGGTGTACGTGAAGTTATTGCGAGCGTTATAGAGGCCTGTACTGGAGAAGCTGAAAATAATAGTTGACTATTCCAATTCAAAATCGCACAGAACGCGCTGCATTTTACACTGGTGTTTCGGAAAGTAGTGTTAAGAAAAATTCAAAGAGAATATAATGATAGCTCATGTTCTACTTCATCTTTAAAATCTCCTGGCAAAAAAAGACCCCGATTATCATACAAAGATAAAATTGACGATGGTGATTTTCAACTAATTCGACGAACAATAGAGGATTTTTATATAAACTTGAAGAAGGTTCCAACCTGCAAACCCCTACTTCGTGCTGTAAAGAACAAAATAGATTTTCCGTACGGGTATAAAACCTTAAATCGACTTTTACGATCAAATGGTTTTGTTTGGCGCAAGTGCCAAAATAAGCGAGAATTGCTCATTGAAAGACCAAATATTTTTCACTGACGCGGATAAAATATCTATCAACTGTAAGGCAATATAGGCAAGAAGGACGCAATATTGTGTATCTAGACGAAACCTGGGTAGATGATGATATGACAGTGAACAAATGCTGGCAAAGTGAAAGTGTTACAGGTGTTGTTCAGGGAATCCGCTCTAGTAGTCGCTTTATTATAGTTCATGCTGGTTCAGATGCCGGATTTGTTCCAGATGCTGCTTTAGTTTTTCGCTCGGGACTAACAACTGGAGACTATCATGGACAGATGAATAGAGATAATTTTGAAAAGTGGTTGCCCGAGAAGCTTCTACTTAACATTCCTCCCAAATCAGTCGTGGTAACGGATAATGCGTCTTATCATTCTCACGTAGAAGATAAAGTGCCAACTGAATACTCTACAAAAGCTCATATGATATCGTGGCTTAAATCGAACAATATTGTATGTTATCCAACATGGAGTAAAACTAGATTTAATCTGTGGGCGCAACAATGAGTAAACATAGCTAAAGGAGCAATAGATCTAACTTTTGTTTGAAGCCCATTTATTTCACCTGCCATAACACTAGCCCCATCGTAACACAGCGCGACCAATTTATTTTTAAAGTCATAAGGCACTAAGCTGTTTTGTATTAAATGAAAAAGGCTCTCTGCTGTTCTATTATCGCTAACGTCAAAAAATCCTAAAAATCTTTCTTTTAAAGATCCGTTGGTCACATACCTAACTGTTATCGAACACTGTGATTTTTCTGTTATATCAGTACTATTATCCGCAATTACGCCAAAAAAACAACAATCAGTGTCATTGATTTCTTTTTTTATATATTCTTGAATATAGTCATGTATGCAACCAATTAGTTCATTTTGTATAGTCTTAGATTGTCCCGTAAAAATATTACTAAATTTAGCACAATGTTCAGTAAGTTCGGCATTTCTTTTTATTAAGCATGCAAATATTTCCTTAAAATTGCCACGGTTAAAAGAATCTGTTGTTTCATTATGACCTCGAAATGCCAAGTCCTGTTTACCCAAAGTAATAGTAACATCAATTAAATAATTTAATAATAAACGGTTTTTTCGAACATTTTCATTATAAACAATTTTATTAAGACTTGCATTTTCTTGTAGTGCATCCGCATTAGTCGCCCTATTTTGCTCCAGTCTTGTAAGTGCTACCGAATTTTTAATATGCTCTCTTGAACTTTCATGCGATTTTACTGCTCGTGAAAAATTTTTTAAATCCGAATATCCGCCCCCTGAACTCCAATTATTTTTGACGCAACCTAATAAAATACAAGGCCAACAATATAAGCTTTCTTTATAAATATTTCCGCATAGCCACCTATAAGTTTCGTACCAAGATATTTGAAAAGTTCTTGAATATTTTTTACCTTGCCTCTTATCGTTAAATATTGCTAAAATTTTCGGCGTCTGACGGCTACCTAATATCTGTTTCTTTTCAGTTTCGCTTCTTCTTAAAAAAGGCGTTTCAATTAATGAAGCAATAATGTCGTGAATAGGATTCATTTCAAAAACAAAAAGCAAATACAAAAAATGGAACGGTCCAACTTACCAAATCAAAACAAAACAAAAACTTACTCACGCGTATTTATTCACCTTAAAAGACAGAACGCCCTCAATCAGCGATTATCGCAATCTATTTCCTATTTCTTTCTCAGCCGCACGCACCACGTAAAAAGAAGCCGTTGGAATATTTCGCTAGTCATGTGATTTAAATAACCAATAAAAGCATATCCAAGCTACAGATTTATCGCCTCAAGAATGCAATAGAAAACGCGTGCATCGGCAATCGCCATCCCGCTCTGTCGTAATCAGGTGACTCGCCGGCATCGGCACCGGCCGTTGATAAATAGGTCAGAAGTCGAAACTTTCCAAGCTAAAATTATTTCGCCTCATTCGAGAGCACTTTCTTTAGAAATGGGTTTGCACGGATTGCACGGTCGGTTTTTTGATGTGGTCAGAATTTATTTTCTAAAATATTTATTATGGGATTATATTTTGTTTTTTTTTTAATGTTATTATGTTGTAAAACTGTTAAAAAGTATATTTCTAATTGGTAATAGATAAAAAGTTATATAAAAAAATTCTCTTTTCCTTTATTTTGGGGGTGAGGCGCGGCCTCAGAGGCCTACCCTGACGAGCCGCCACTGATAAAATTGACGGTCTTTTACGTAACCTCGGTCATACACCTTTAAGGCTGCCTCCATACATGTGCGACCTCAACCCTATTGAACTTGCATGGGCAGGAGTAAAAAAATATATTCGAGAGCGCAGCACTGGGGAACTTTCAATTAAAGATTTAAATAAAATAACATTAGAAGCGATTGACTTAAATCGGCTGAAAATTAGAAATCGTATGTTAAACATGTTCGTTTTATTGAAGATAAATACTGGGAAGTAGATGGCAAAATTAAAACCGTAATTGATGATTTAGTTATCACACTGGGATCTTCCAGTAGGGACGACGAAACCTCATCATTTTCAGAGGAAGACAACGATTTAGAAGGAATCTAACCCTTAGAATCACAGCCGTCAACCTCAAAAATGGTTTAGCTTTTTCTCATATATTTTGTAAAATTGTTCATAACGTATAGAACGAAAGCTTTCACGGCTGTGGTCAATTAAGAAATCATGGTTCTTGGGATTAGACCGTGTTAAAATGGAATCACTTTCCGACGTTTCGCCTTCGATTGCACGAGACATCTTCAGGGATATTCACTTTACGAGATCGGAACACTGAATGAGATCGGAGAGACCCAGGCCGGCTATTTTTAGTCGACCTGTGTTTACCGGAGCTTGACACGGTGTAACGATCGGTTTCCACATATGATGTAGACTGAAGCCCGTATCTCTATTAAAATTGTTAGCATGCTTATAAATTTCAGTAGATTCTCTAATTTTACGTTTATAGAGTCCCGAAACCGATGCAAGCACTTTGGTTTCTTTTACATTTATGACATGCCCAGTAGAATGTTAATGTTAAGTTACAGCAGATTGTACAATTTGTTTCTTTCTGATACATCGTTCATGTTCCTTAAGCCTAGTCGATATGGATCGTCTAGTTTCTGCAATATAAACATCACCACAGGAACAAGGAATTGCATATACTGCTACTGACTAATGTCGTTTGGCGATTTCAAACGTTGTCCCATTTTCTTGTGTGTGTTGAAGATTATACGTATGTTGGACCGGCGAAGTAACCTTGCAATCTTGTCTGTGGTTCCGTGTATAAATGGAAGAACTACATTTCCTATCGGTAATTCCTTATTAGTATCATTTCGTGGAGTAGAATTATTATATTTTCTAATTGATCGTCTAATATCATCTGTGCAATATCCATTCCCTCTTAAAGCTTGAGTCAGTTTCTCTGTTTCTGATTGTAAAGAATTTTGGTCACAAATCGCGAGAGCTCTGTAAACCAATGAATTAATGACTGATTGCTTTTGTGCTGGATGATGATGAGAATTGCATGCATTTATATATAGCATATATGCTATATACAGAGTGTCCTAAGGAACCATCTTCTTTCCTTTGTACAAGAACATCTAGAAAGGGAATCGTGCTTTCTGACTCAATTTCCATTGTAAATTTTATGTTAGCATGTTGTTGATTTAGATGATCAAGAAACCCAGGGAGGTTTTCTGGACCATGTGGCCATATTACAAAAGTGTTGTCTACATATCTGAACCATGATTTTGGTTTTAGTGGAGCTTCCATGAAGATATTGGCTACCACCGGTGACAGTGGAGATCCCATGGCTGCTCCTGAGGTTTGCTCATAGAAAGTTCCTTGAAAGACAAAATACGTTGATGTAAGACATGCTTCAATTAGATCTAAAAGTGAGTTGTCAATACTATTATGGTGAAATAAGTCTGATATAATGGAAATTGAATCATTTATAGGCACATGCGTATACAGCGCTTCTACATCGAAACTGACTAAGATATCTTTGGGATCTAATTGGATTGATTTAAGTTTTTCTAGAAAATGCGTAGAGTTTGTAATATATGAATGTGTTTTTCCTGTAAAATTAATAAGAATATTTGAAAGATATTTACCAATTTTGTAAGTAGATCCTATTGCACTGACGATAGGTCGAAGTGGTATATTAACCTTATGTATTTTAGGTAGTCCATAGAACCGCGGGTTCCTTGAGCTGCTTGGCCTTAACATCTTGTCGTCCAAAAGTAGTTGTATTTTCTTCACGTAATCTGTTTTGTCCATGACCACAGTGGCATTTCCCTTGTCCGCTCGAAGGACCAAAATGTCTGCATTGTTGTTTAATGTTTTTATTGCCGTTCTTTCCGCAGCTGATAGATTGGACTTAGGCGGGTTAGAATTTTTGATGATCTTCGCTGTTTCATACCTTATTGCGTCTGCTTCTTCTGCTGGAAGTGTTCTAATTGTCGCTTCAACGGATGATACTATATCTTCTACAGGTATGCCTTTTGGTGTAATGGCGAAGTTTTGACCTTTAGATAGGACGGATTGTTCTGCTTCAGTAAGGATCCTTTCTGATGACACCGAGTCACGCAGGTCGACTATAAATAGCCGGCCTGGGTCTCTCCGAGCTCATTCAATGTTCCGATCTCGTAAGGTGAAGATACCTGAAGATGCCTCGTGCAATCGAAAGCGAAACGTCGGAAAGTGATTCCATTTTGACACGGTTTAATCCCAACAACCATGATTTCTCAATTGTTCATATAGTAAAGTGCTTCAAAATAATTAATGTTTAGTACCGGGTGTCAAAAAAAATCTAATATTGCAATTAATATTTGAAAAACTACAGAACTCTTATTTTTCCAAAATTAACACATCAATGTAGTTATAGTAGGGAAGCCAGCACTGATTCCAGTGAACAGGATTTATCAAAATTTTAACTTATGCAGTTCGACTTTGGGCTATTCGGGTATGCCAAAAGTAACCGTTTGTCTCCGTTTGTCATATTACTTTGTACAGGGGGCGTCATTGTGAAGTACTATACAGGGCGTTTCCTAATTGCGTGCTAATTTTAAAGGGGGGTGATTCTTAGACCTTTTTAAGAAAAAAGTTTCATATGAACCTAAAAGTCTTAACTTTGGAGATACAGGTTTCTAGAAAAACATTTTTTTAAAATCTTAATTCTGATGCTATTATAGCTAAATAACTGTGTTAAATTTACGTCTTTTATGCATAAAAGGACATTTTTTATTAACAATCAATTTTTGAAATGTCTACCAGTGGCGTGCATATGTAATTACCCTGGGTACATCCGTATGCTCCTTAATGCATAGAAGACGTGTATCAAATTTCATGCAGTTATCTACAATAGCATCAGAATTGGGATAAAAAAAAATGTTTTCTTTCTAAATTTTACCATCCTGTATCTCAAAAGTTAAGCCTTTTAGGACATAAAAACACCCCCTTTAACATCAGCACGCAATTAGGAAACCCCCTGTATAGCACTTTACAATGACGCCCCTGTATAAAGTAATATGACAAACGGAGACAGGCGGCCACTTTTGGCATACCCGAGTAGCCCAAAGTCGAACTGCATAAATTAAAATTTTGATAAATCTCGTTCACTGGATCTGATGCTGGCTGCCCTTGTACAATCTGGACTTGCAAATCGTGTATCACTACACTGGGTGGTCCAATAATAGTGGACGTAGGCAGTAGCCCGGGAACCGTTAATGACAGAACTCAAGAAAAAATATATTTATAGGTAAATCGATCAAGAAAAATCAAAATTAAATCATTTTAAAATTCGAAAGTTCGCCGTTTTTGCAACGCAAAAGAGATATAGAAGTGCGGTACACGAAAGAAAACAGACAAATATAGATAAAGGTTCATTAAGCATAGTTACATTTTTTCATTATCTGAAGTGCGTATAGTCAAAAAGGAGTGCCATATTATTTAAAGAACGACGGGACACCACTGGTTTAAAGAGATTTCTTGGCCGACCTTCCTAAACCGATTGACTCCGCCCGGTTTTCTTTCGTGGCCCGCACTTTATATTAGTTATTATTCTTGTGACTAATAATAATCCAAAATTAAAGGGGTTTTATTCGAATATTCTAGTTTATTTGGGACAAAGAGGACTTAATAAAACACGAATTATTACATTTTATTTCTTTAATTTATGAATTTTATTTACAAAATATAAGTTGTTGAATATAAACCTACCCGAAGCATTCTTCAGTAATTTTGCTTAAAATGAAATAACTTTCTGGAAAAATGTTTTACACAAAAGATATATATTTAAGAGATCGGTGTACGCTTGGCACAAAAACTACAAAATCTTACTTCTATCAAAAGAAAAATTTACGTGCCAAGTTTTCGCACTTGTTATCTAAATATTGCAAAAAAATAGCATAAAATGTAAATCACTTCTAAGTTAGGTGGCTATTAATTATTGTTATGACACTAAAAGCATTATATCTCGAAATATTAAGCAATAATACAGGTTGCCTAAAAAACCATTGCCTAATAAGCTAACAATCCCAGTAACTATTCTATAAACATTCACAAGTTAACCTGATACAGTTAAACCATCTACAGTCATCCTATATACGATTTTCTTCGGGTCAATTCAATATTTTTTCTCTCTCCGTTATTATCGTGAATTGATAAACTGCCTGTTTCTCAATAAATCACCTTAAAGTATTTTTTCTCATATTGGTGTGGTTATTTAGTTGAGCTACACTAGTGTGCAATTGAAGTGCAATTTTTTAAAATTTAACCTAAATTTAAATAGCTATAACTTGTAAACAAAATGGTTTGTTTACAAACGGTTTCTTAGATTTTGTAGGCTTATGTTTTATTAATATTTTTGTTGTATGTGTGTTTTAAGGGTTGCTTTGGTCTGGTATATACGAGTGATAAGGCAAAAGTGGTTTTTTTTACACGAAGTTTTTCAAGAGCGAATATTTGCAAATCTGAATTTATTTTCATTTTATATGTATGTACTCAATAAATGGCTTGTTAGGAAAAAACTGATTTCTCAAAATTTTAATATCTTATTTATATATTTTTTTAAAGTAATTTTTTTCCTATAATATGCATTTTTTTCAACATTTTTCTCCCTAAATTCAACACTCTTATTATTGTATTTACTTTTTTTCAAAACGTCCTTGGAGAAGCCAAAACGATTAAAATAATAGTCTTTTGGTTTAATTTACGGAGAAAAAAATTGCGTATTATAACAAAAAAATTAATTAAACAAGAAATAAATCAAATATCAAAATTTTGAGAAATTAGTTTTTTTCTAATGACCCATTTATTGAGTACATACATATAAAATCAAAATAATTTCAGATTTGCAAATTCTCGCTTTTGACAAAGTTCCTGTAAAAAAAAAACTTTTGTCTTATGCCTCGTATATGCCACACCAAAGCAACCCTTAAAACACACATACCATACAAATATTAACAAAACATTAGCCTACTAGCCTAATGTAAAAAACTGTTTGTAAACAAACCATTTTGTTTACAAGTTTTAGCCATTTAAATTTAGGTTAAATTTAAAAAAATTGCACAATAACGTAGTTCAGTTGCAAAACCAAACGTTTTAGACAGAATGTGCAGGGGTTTAACTTAATATCTACTACTATACAATGTACAAAAACTAATGTTCTTATAAAAATTATTCTACTAATTCTTCAAAAATTAATATTTCATATTAATTCATTTCAAAGTACGGTTAATTCCTTCAGGTAAAACAAAGTGTTCACCCGACCGGGGTTGGAAATCAGAACGCTATGATTGTGACGATTAAATATATTTCACCAATACACAATTTACAATAAAGACTGTATACTAAATTTAGATTAAACCAGCCTCGCCATATTTAAAGAATAAGTAAATATATTTAAAAATAATCTGAACAAATACAACAAAATATGCACCAAGAATATATGTTAACAAGAACTAGGCATCGGACACGTTAATGTATATCCAGAATCAAAAGTAGCTTTAACTAAATAGCAATTTTTGTTGGAAATATTTAACCATTCATCTTTAAACATTCTTGGCAAGTAATCGTAACTATCCTTTATCTCTCCTTTTAAATTTTCAGCAAAAACTGCAGTAAAGTGTGGTTAAAGCATCTTTTAAGTGTTTGTTATTGTTACAGGTTGTATTTATTTTTAGAAAGTATAGCTTGTTACATATTACTGACATGTTAAGTCCTAACACTGGAACCTGTGGTGGAAGATCAAAATATAAGAGTTCTAACCACACTACACCACAACTTTTTACGTTCTGGACACGCGTTTCGCTAACCAAGTTAGCATCATCAGCAGATGGTATAAACTAAAGTAACTTATCCTAACCTGGTTGCACCCGACTGCACCGTTGTCAAGTAAACAATAGAGGGGACTATAGGGAATAGGTCCTCTGTCTTTATTTAGTGCTGTCTTACCACATTTAACTATTTCTATACTCTCAAATGCATCCAATAATCTATTATTAGATACATTTTTAATCAACTTACGATTATTTATTCCTATTTGCTGATTGTTTTCTAAAGCATGTCGATTAGGATAAGTTACTTTAGTTTATATCATCTGCTGATGATGCTAACTTGGTTAGCGAAACGCGCGTCCAGAACGTAACAAGTTGTGGTGTAGTGTGGTTAGAACTTGTATTTTGATCTATTACTGACAAGCTCAGATTAATGACTAATTAAGTAGCAATTCGATCAATATTCTAAATTAAAAATATAATACGTATTAACATGTCTGATACCCGTTTCAAAAAATTGTATAATATGAACTCATAGGGCTATATTATATTTATACTGTAAAAATAATAAAATCTAGAATACACTATTGCATCTAGAAGTTATGAAATTTGTTTCAGTCAGCCACACCGCTTCATTCACTATACTTAACTAATATTTACATATTTTATGAAAAGGCATCTTCATCACCTGAATTTTTTATAAAAATATATTATTCTGCATCTTTTAACGTAAAAAATATTACAAAAAAAAATAAATGCTTCTGTAACAGCATAAAGGTTCTCCCAAACCGTCGCGACAAGCGCCCGCGGTGTCCGCGCCAGTTTGGGAGAACCTTATAACAAAGAAAACGGGAAATTTTCAAAAACGTTTTGACAAACTCAGTTTTTGAGCGGAAACTGCTGCCACGGAGTTTTCAAAATTCTAAAGCGAGTGCAATTATTCACGGTTTAGTCTTTTTGGTTCTGTGGCGGTTCTTTGCGTTCTGTATTGTTATTCATGGTGCTGCTTGATCGAGGTACCATCAAAATTGATCCATCGGCTGCTGTTTGAAGGCTGTATTGGTACGGCGAGTATTGGTTGCCATCTGCGTCACGTAAATTCTAAAAAAAAAACAAAGATTAATAGCGAATCATAAATTATATTAGGGGCCAAATTAAATATTTTGTAACGGTGTACTGTCGTGCATTACAGTCGGGCAGTTTAACTTCTTCTTCTTCAAGTGCCGTACATGGGTACGAATATGGATTCGGGCGTTGGCGATGGTCAGTGAGTGCCTTGAAACCTATCTTATATTAAGATGTATATGGTTTCTTGAATGCACTACACTAGACCATTATACTAGGGAATGTGTTCTACGTAGTGGTTTCCCGTTGCCTTCTACGCAGTTGTGTCGTGTAGTGTATGTGTTGAGTAAGAGGCCTTGTTACTGTTCGCAGTCGACCCAAGTCTAACAGAGTCGTTAATGTATTATCCCAACGACCAAAGGCACCTCGGGAAGGTACCGGACCAGGCATATTGAGCACTCTTTATTTTAAAAAGTGCCGGCTCTCTTACCACTGAGCCACCGAGGTGTTATATTGCTCGAATTAAGTTTATTGAAATAAACATATTAATTATTTAACAGTTTAAATATTTATATTAATAACTCTATTGCGAGTATTAAGTTTTCTAGATCTAGTTAAGCATGCGGTTGTGCGCAAATACGCTAATTATTGGGTTTATTTAAGTTACTATATTGTTTAAGCATTTATTTGATCATTTTAGTTATCTACGATACTCCCTCGTATGCTGTATACCTACTGCTCCAGGCCAATGGGCGATGTATAGTCCGACACACGATAAATGGTCATGAAGTTGCCGGGCTCATAACGATCAGGTGGTATTTAACTCCCAATAAAGCAATTAAGGTCTGGTTTGCAAGCGTTTCTCAGTACAGGTCGGTATTTTTTTTATTATTAAATCATTTGAACTGTGGCATTAGCGGTGTTCAGTGGTATTATTTGTTTTTTGAGTAACAATCTTTCAGTGAGGTGTTATTAGTTGAAAACTGTGATTCCGACGACGAAATTAAAGAGATAAATGAGCAAAAAACAAAATGCCATTTACCGATGTGCTGCAAGAGAATTGTTTTATCAGTATATCAAGGTAAAATTTATATATATTTTTTGTTTCTCAGATGTATCTAATAAAACAATCTAATTCATTCGGTCAAACACATTAAATAGGTAGTTCTAAAAATTTCTAAATGTTCAAATAAAAAATTATTATTTTGTTTAAATACCCAAATTACTGTTTAAGCGCGGGACACGAAAAAAAACCGAGCGGTCCTTAAAATAAAGGTTCATAGTCTTAAGCAAGCGGAAAAGTAAAATTTGTGTACCCAAATAAATTTTATCTTATTGTTCACCTATAAAGTGCGCCAGCTAAGCGGTACGGAAAATGAATCGAGGATTTAGTAAATTTCGCACTGGTCCACTTGTAACTGAGATGTGCCTAGAGTCTCCATGCACTTACCGCTAGAAGGTTCTAGCTATTTCCAGTGGCGCCTATACATTTCGAGAATTTCTTTTCATTTCTATATAAATGCGTTGCGTTGAATATGAATTATTATTTTGAAGTAACGATGGCGAGCGTTAAAAACAATAGCGGTGCACGTGAAGTTATTAGAGAAGAGAAGCTGAAAATAATAGTTTGACTATTCCAATTCAAAATCGAACAGAACGCGCTGCATTTTACACTGGTGTTTCGGAAAGTAGTGTAAGAAAAATTCAAAGAGAACATAATGATCGCTCATGTTCTACTTCACCTTATTTATTATTTACAAAGATAAAACTGACGATGGTAATTTTCAAGTAATTCGACGAACAATAGAGGATTTTTATATAAACTTGAAAAAGGTTCCGACCTGCAAATCCCTACATCAATACCGGGTGTCAAAAAATATCTACTATTGCAATTAATATTTCAAAAACTACAGAACTCATATTTTTCCAAAATTAACACATCAATGTAGTTATAGTAGGGGAGCCAGCACTGATTTCAGTGAGATAATAGTCGCCTATTATTAACCAAGGAACGATCTTTCAAACAACGAAAAAAATATTTAAATCGATCTATTAATAAGAAAAATATCGAAGTTTGAACTTGACCTATGTTTTTTAATATTTAATAATTTTGGAACGAAATTTATATTTTTTTTATTTCAAATCGACAAGATCTGTAACTAATTTCAGGAGCAAGATTGTCCTCAAAGTCCAACTCATAACACAGGGCATAGTCATTACTTTTTATGTCGAGGATGGCGCCCTTACAAAAACTTACAGCTCCGTGTTGTGAGGGGTGTCTTCTAAAAGAACTTTACTGTATATTCGATTATCGAGGACAGAACAAATAAATAAACTAAAAAAACCCACCTATAAACTCAAGCCAGAGCCGCCAAAATAGAGTTCAAGTCATAGTACAAATAAAAAGTTGATACATGACTTAACAACGGTGAGAGGTTTTCACTGATACAATCTGTAAACCTGCTCTCCAGAGCTGATATTTTAAGTTCATCCTATTATTAACAATTAAAACTTTCCCCCACCACGGTTACTTGATATGACCCGCTTTGGATATTTTCTGTGCGAGATATAACATACGTTTTGTATTTTGAATAGTCTCTGTATTAAGAAATCATGGTTCTTGGGATAGAACGTATCAAATTGGAATTACTATCCAACGTTTCGTCTTCGATTGTACCAGGCGCCTACAGGGACTTTTACTCCACGAGATCTCAACACTCAATGAGCTCGGAGAGATTAAGGTTTCCACGTGTGATGTAACCCTATTGAAGTTTCTTGTTTATATAAGCGATTTTATTTTGACAACTTTCGAGTCCACTATAAACATTTAAGTGGTAGTTTCACCCCTTTGGAAACTGAGTTTCAAAGAATCCTTTCTTATTGAACCTAAAATCAACCTGTTTCCACAAGCTCAGCCTTCTACGGCAAACGGTTTGAGAAAGATCGCAAAAATTAATCAATGACCCGATTTTTTCAAAAACCCTGTATGAATTTATAAAAAATCTTAAAATATGTAATAAAATAAAATAAAAAGCACGTGTTCAAGTGTTTTTCCGAATAACTAACACTTTTTTTAAATAAAAAATATAATATTACAGGGGTGGTTTAAGCCCCTTGGACACAATATCTGGGTTTTTAAAAAATTTTAAAATATGTAAAAGAATAAAATATATTCTTAATATTTAAGGGATATGGGACCCCTTTAACACCTTGTAAGAATATCTAAAAAATCCTAAATTATGTAAAAAATAAATTAAAATACACGTGTTCAAACGTTTTTCCGGAAAACTGGCCGTTTTTTAAATAAAAAATACTGAACCTCTACACGCTAAAATCAACCTGTATGCCAAAATTCAGCCTTTCACAGCAAGGGGTTTCAGCTGGAGTGTGATGAGTGAGTCAGTCAACTAAATCTTTTATATATTAGTATAGAAGTATAGATTGCGAAATTTAAAATACTTTCTATAAATGTACGTAAGTTTGCATTTGTCATCTTAACTTCCCCTAAATTTTCGTAATTTATCTAAAAACGTTCTTCCAAAAAAAATATCACGTGATCTATTTATTTGATTTTACTGCGCAGGTCACGTTTAAGTCAAAATTGTAGAGTAAATCAAGCAATAAGATGACACACATTAACATAAATAAACTACTCTCATTTACATGTGTGGATTCTTCTACATTTACTACTTGAAATCCTTTTACTTAAACTGTCATCAGTTTGTATAAATCCTCTTTTTACTAAATTCTCATAATTTCTCAAAAACGCTGTTTAGGAAAAATTTGCTGCCATTACTATTCATTTCAGGAATTAAAAAATCTAGAGAATTTTTGTGCGAAATATTCTCGATAAAAATTGGAATTCTATTTTAAATCGAGTATAATTGTTATTACCCTGTAATAAGTATCAAAAGCTAAATTACTTTAGTCATAGTACAATAAAAAAAATTTATACATGACTTGACAACGGTGAGAGGTTTTCACTGATACGATCTGTAAACCTGCCCTCAAAAGCTGATTTGCCCCCAAAAATGCTTAAGAACTACGCGAGAAACATGTAGAAAATATTTTTGCAACAATCATCTCGCTTTATCAAATTGTTTTAAGTGTTTATTAAGTTACATTTTATACAAAAATCTGATAACGGGAACATATGACTCCCAATACGATTGTTCAGTAAATAAGTTTAAATAAATAAGGCATGTGTGGCAGTAAATTAGACAAACCGTCTAAATAATTTAGATAAGTTTTGAACAATAATCCACATTATATAAAATACTTAACTATACATAAAATCGTATTACATTGAACAAACAAAAATGACGTGTAGAAGTTATCAAATTTCCTTAGCGAGTCACAAACTGAATGGACCAATTTTTCCATTTGAGGCAGTAAATAAAAAACTTTCTTGATATTAATTTTTAGAGAGGAGATAGAGAAATAAGTTTTTTGTATCTCTTCCATGGGATGAAAGGTCTCGATTGAAAATTAGGAACGCTTAAACATTTTAGATTCAGAAAGAGCACCCAATTCGTACTTTTAATTTTGGGTGAGAAAACCGAATTTTCTACGATTGTCTGTAGTAACTGATGACAGTGTTATTAGCAACAATCAGTGGTGGTAAATTTAAAAAAAAAAAACAAAAACATTTTAAATGAAGAACTTACATTTAAGTTCCTTCAGGCTAATAAATAATTGTAAATAGGAGTGTTTTAATTGGACTTAATTGGACTTGTTTCTATAATTTTTTTCGCTAACCACTGGCCCACAGTGGGACAATTATTTGCATTTTCATCGTGATGCCGCTAGACGACACAAACTTTGTACTCCATTTAATCTCGACACACGAGATAGCGTGAAAGTTAATGATGTCACATCTGGTTTCGCATGAACCAAAATTTTAAAAGTTCGTTCACGATAGCGTGGAGGGAGACATAGCGTTTTTGATACCCCTTCTGTACATTTAATGGTCTAAAATCGCCTTGATGAAATTCTAGAATTGTTTGTTTTTAATTTTCTTCTCTTGAAGCAGAGAAAAAAAATCAAGAAATTTAGGTATTTACCTATTTAAAGTAATAAAAATATTTGTGAAAAATTACAAAAACAATCTAGTACCAATCGAAACGATTTCAGATGTTTGACAATATTAATTTATGATATGATATGATCACAGAATGCATGAGTTACATTTAATATTTTATAAGCAAGATTGGTCCCATAAGTTTTTCAGGAAAATTACTATCAACATATTGCTTTACCAAGGCAGAAATCTGTAATAAAATAAAGGGCCTTGATCTTTCCAAGAAGGCTGGTCCAGATGGAATCCCCACTATTCTATTGGTAAGATGTTGTCAGTCATTGTCTCAGACTCTGTGTATAATCTTTCAGAGATCCTTCAATCTAGGTTCCTTTCCTGAAATTTGGAAGTTTTCTACTCTCTTGCCAATCTTTAAATCTGGTGATAAAGGCGATATAAAGAATTATAGAGGTATTTCTTTACTTTCACACATACCAAAGCTATTTGAGGCAATTATGACCGATGATTTTCTACGATTGTCTGTAGTAACTGATGACAGTGTTATTAGTAACAATCAGTGGTGGTAAATTTAAAAAAAAAAACAAAAACATTTTAAATGAAGAACTTACATTTAAGTTCCTTCAGGCTAATAAATAATTGTAAATAGGAGTGTTTTAATTGGACTTAATTGGACTTGTTTCTATAATTTTTTTCGCTAACCACTGGCCCACAGTGGGACAATTATTTGCATTTTCATCGTGATGCCGCTAGACGAGACAAACTTTGTACTCCATTTAATCTCGACACACGAGATAGCGTGAAAGTTAATGATGTCACATCTGGTTTCGCATGAACCAAAATTTTGAAAGTTCGTTCACGATAGCGTGGAGGGAGACATAGCGTTTTTGATACCCCTTCTGTACATTTAATGGTCTAAAATCGCCTTGATGAAATTCTAGAATTGTTTGTTTTTAATTTTCTTCTCTTGAAGCAGAGAAAAAAAATCAAGAAATTTAGGTATTTACCTATTTAAAGTAATAAAAATACTTGTGAAAAATTACAAAAACAATCTAGTACCAATCGAAACGATTTCAGATGTTTGACAATATTAATTTATGTAAGTAATAATTAATTAAAAACCAAGCACACTAAGAAGTTTGGAAATTTGAACCGATCACAGAATGCATGAGTTACATTTAATATTTTATAAGCAAGATTGGTCCCATAAGTTTTTCGGGAAAATTACTATCAACGTATTGTTTTACCAAGGCAGAAAACTGTAATAAAATAAAAGGCCTTGATCTCTCCAAGAAGGCTGGTCCAGATGGAATTTCCACTGTTGGTAAGATGTTGTCAGTCATTGTCTCAGCCTCTCTGTATAATCTTTCAGAGATCCTTCAATCTAGGTTCCTTTCCTGAAATTTGGAAGTTTTCTACTCTCTTGCCAATCTTTAAATCTGGTGATAAAGGCGATATAAAGAATTATAGAGGTATTTCTTTACTTTCACACATACCAAAGCTATTTGAGGCAATTATGACCGATGATTTTCTACGATTGTCTGTAGTAACTGATGACAGTGTTATTAGCAACAATCAGTGGTGGTAAATTTAAAAAAAAAACAAAAACATTTTAAATGAAGAACTTACATTTAAGTTCCTTCAGGCTAATAAATAATTGTAAATAGGAGTGTTTTAATTGGACTTAATTGGACTTGTTTCTATAATTTTTTTCGCTAACCACTGGCCCACAGTGGGACAATTATTTGCATTTTCATCGTGATGCCGCTAGACGACACAAACTTTGTACTCCATTTAATCTCGACACACGAGATAGCGTGAAAGTTAATGATGTCACATCTGGTTTCGCATGAACCAAAATTTTGAAAGTTCGTTCACGATAGCGTGGAGGGAGACATAGCGTTTTTGATACCCCTTCTGTACATTTAATGGTCTAAAATCGCCTTGATGAAATTCTAGAATTGTTTGTTTTTAATTTTCTTCTCTTGAAGCAGAGAAAAAAAATCAAGAAATTTAGGTATTTACCTATTTAAAGTAATAAAAATATTTGTGAAAAATTACAAAAACAATCTAGTACCAATCGAAACGATTTCAGATGTTTGACAATATTAATTTATGATATGATATGATCACAGAATGCATGAGTTACATTTAATATTTTATAAGCAAGATTGGTCCCATAAGTTTTTCAGGAAAATTACTATCAACATATTGCTTTACCAAGGCAGAAATCTGTAATAAAATAAAGGGCCTTGATCTTTCCAAGAAGGCTGGTCCAGATGGAATCCCCACTATTCTATTGGTAAGATGTTGTCAGTCATTGTCTCAGACTCTGTGTATAATCTTTCAGAGATCCTTCAATCTAGGTTCCTTTCCTGAAATTTGGAAGTTTTCTACTCTCTTGCCAATCTTTAAATCTGGTGATAAAGGCGATATAAAGAATTATAGAGGTATTTCTTTACTTTCACACATACCAAAGCTATTTGAGGCAATTATGACCGATGATTTTCTACGATTGTCTGTAGTAACTGATGACAGTGTTATTAGTAACAATCAGTGGTGGTAAATTAAAAAAAAAAAAACAAAAACATTTTAAATGAAGAACTTACATTTAAGTTCCTTCAGGCTAATAAATAATTGTAAATAGGAGTGTTTTAATTGGACTTAATTGGACTTGTTTCTATAATTTTTTTCGCTAACCACTGGCCCACAGTGGGACAATTATTTGCATTTTCATCGTGATGCCGCTAGACGAGACAAACTTTGTACTCCATTTAATCTCGACACACGAGATAGCGTGAAAGTTAATGATGTCACATCTGGTTTCGCATGAACCAAAATTTTGAAAGTTCGTTCACGATAGCGTGGAGGGAGACATAGCGTTTTTGATACCCCTTCTGTACATTTAATGGTCTAAAATCGCCTTGATGAAATTCTAGAATTGTTTGTTTTTAATTTTCTTATCTTGAAGCAGAGAAAAAAAATCAAGAAATTTAGGTATTTACCTATTTAAAGTAATAAAAATACTTGTGAAAAATTACAAAAACAATCGAGTACCAATCGAAACGATTTCAGATGCTTGACAATATTAATTTATGATATGATATGATCACAGAATGCATGAGTTACATTTAATATTTTATAAGCAAGACTGGTCCCATAAGTTTTTCAGGAAAATTACTATCAACATATTGTTTTACCAAGGCAGAAATCTGTAATAAAATAAAGGGCCTTGATCTCTCCAAGAAGGCTGGTCCAGATGGAATCCCCACTATTCTATTGGTAAGATGTTGTCAGTCATTGTCTCAGCCTCTGTGTATAATCTTTCAGAGATCCTTCAATCTAGGTTCCTTTCCTGAAATTTGGAAGTTTTCTACTCTCTTGCCAATCTTTAAATCTGGTGATTTTTTCAGATTTAATAACAAACTGTATAGAATGCTGGATGGTTTGCCGATGGGTTCCAGCTTATCACCATTATTAGGCGAAATATTCATGTAAAATTTCGAAAATAATATTTTGTTTAAGTCAATAGAACCTCTTCTTAAAAATGTTTTTTTTTGCTGGCGAAGGTACGTTGACGACACTTTTGTCATTTGGACAGGTTCCAGAGTGGAACTTGATTCCTTTGGCAATTTTTTAAATACGCTACATTCTAATATACGTTTTACTATGGAAGTTGAAAGTAATAACACTTTAAATTTTTTAGATCTCGCTATTACTAAGAAAAATAACAAACTTTTCTACTCTATTTACAGAAAACCTACACAAACCGATCAAACCATACCTGTCGAGCCTAATCATCAATTTTCATATAAACTAGCAGCTTTTCATTCCTTAATCCATAGGCTTTTTTATGTACCTCTGTTACCTGTTGATTTCATAAACGAACGAAATATTATATACCAAATAACATTAAACAATGGCTATTCCAAAGCTCTAATTAACAAATTAATTAATAAAAAGTTTTTGCAAGTCCATAGGGAGTTATGTAACAGTCAAATGGATAACCCAATTCCGCCTTGGCAACTACCAAAATTTCTGAAAATTAGTTACATTGGTCCAGTATCAGTTAGAATTGGAAATATATTTAAAAATGGTTTACAAAATGTACGAATAGTTTATAGTTCTGTATGGAATTTGGTTAGAATTTTGTCACATACCAAAGATAAAATAGACAATCTTAAGGAAAGTGGGGTTTATCAACTTGATTGTAGCAATTGTAGTTCTTCTTACATTGGTAAAACAGGTAGGATCTTCAAACTGAGAATCCAAGAACATCTCAACGCTCAAAAATCTCCAAATGATAATAAATCACCATTTGGCGTTCACCTCAAACAAACAAAACATTCTTTCGACATTGAAAATAATATTTAAGATGTTACATAATATTTCCAGAGGTAAAAAACAGAGAGCTTGGAAATTGCGAAGATTTCAATTAACCAAAATTATACGACACTAAACGAACCCATCAGTAAACAATTTGTTGAGGCGGCCCATATAATAAAACCATTTTAAAAAATAAATAGTAAGCAATTCCTATATTATATTCTTATCTTAAACCAAAAGAATGTTATTTTTATATGCTTGTTTTTTTTTTATATATTATAAATGGGCCTCAAAAAAACTACACATTAGATTAATTTGAAATTATGTGGGAGCGTTAAGTGTGATATAGAGATAAACTAGTAAAGTTGTGGTACGAATTCAAGATGGCGGAATAAAATGACGGCCAAATATTTTTTTTTAAATCAACGTAAACAAATCTTATTCAATTGACTACAAATTTTGCAGAAAAAGTAAAGATGATATAGAGATAAACTGGTGGGAATTCAACATGACGTAACCAAATGGTGTGTGTCAATGTTACAACTACTTATTGAATTTATTGTAAATTAAACCCAAAAATTAAGTGTGGCATAGGTAAAAACTGATAAAATATTGGCAGGGCTCAAATATGACGGAACAAAATGGCGCCCAATAAAAATGTTTGATAAGATAGTATATATGTGTTACTAAATGAGTATGTACTGACCCAAATTGGCTCACACTTCACTATTCCTAATAAAAGGAAAATTCCATAAACAGTAATGAGTAATTTTTAATAGTAGAATCGATAGTTCTTTCGTTCAGGATTGGAGTTTTTAATCTGTCGGATATATCTTGATAATACTTGCCATCACGGTTTGGTTAACCACAAAGCCTAAAATGATCTACTTTCAGTTTCTGTTTGACAAAATTCCTTTATTAAAATCCTGGTTTCTGGATAGTGAATGGCAATTATGGAAAATAGGGTTTTGGCGACGTACAGTAGGTATTTTTCCGGAACAAAAGAATATGAGAATTGACCAAATAATCACCGTAGTTATTGGAAATGCTCGCTCTGTGGTAGCGAAAACCCGCAATAACAAATCATATGTAAGCTTTTACTAACAGATTTTAACTGTCTGTGTAATGCTAACATAATGTCCCGTGTTACGAGGGAAATTGGGCGCTGGTTTGTGATTTTAATGACCAGAGTGGTCGCGTTGCCGTTTTGCGGTCTGATTTTTTCTCCCTACTTCGCTTGCTTTCTGGTTCTAATTGTCGTTTAATTACTTTATTTCCTTGTATTTTAGGATTCTGTTCACTCCGTTATTCAATTTTTAAGATTTGAATTGGATGAAGGAAACGTATTTCCTTCACGTTTTTATTTAGACATTCAGTAAGAGAATAAAGATGTATATACACTTACGTTATAAAGGGTGGTCGGTAATGATATTGAGCCAAATATGCCTTAGTAAAATGTCTCTCATTAATGACATACAGAGTGTTAAAGTTTAAATCTTGCAATTGTCATTTTTCTATAGCTCAAGCTGTTTTTGAGATATCGACATAAAAACTGGTAATACGACTAAATTCTATTTTTTCATATAATATGTAGAGGGCGTTTGTTAAACCCTATACCGGGTGTCAACGATATTGTTTTACACGATGCCATTCATTTGCTTTTTAGGTTAGGATATTTATATTTGGGTTAACGAAATATGGTATTAAGACACATATTTTTCATGAAAAAACAATTGAATATTACTGCCAGTTTTTCCGATATCAGAACCAAGTTAAGAATTTCAAATGGAACCCTGTATATTATTTTACATAGTTTGATAGAGCTTAGAATTACCTTTTCAATGACATATCACAAGTTATATTTTTTTTTCAAAATGGCGGACCAGGAAGCGCTTTTTCAAAATTCAATAAGGCGGTCGTTTCCCGATACCGATGAAATTTTGTTTAACAAATTATTAAAATATTAAACAAAATGGGGTTTTTATTGGATTTTAATCAAATTTAAAATCAAATTTTTAGTTTATCACAAAATGGGATAAGTTTAATTTTTTCTTTAAAATGTGAACTTTTTCTTAAATTTTCTCAAAGATTTTAAATAGAAAGTTGTATTTATTAAATATTAGTATTAAAGTATATCTTATTAGCTACAGGAAACCGCATAACAAGCCGTATTTTTGCTTTTTGTTTCAGAAAAAATTGACAAAACCTTGCCGATACACATTTTTCCTAATACATAACATGAAACAAACACACACATATTATTAATCAGAAAATCCTGGAATATTTTTTATTGTTTATTGATAAGTAATTTTGTATTATTTGTGAATAGTTTTGACTTTGACTGTTGATGTAATGTTTATCCTTTGTTAACGTGATGTAAGTGATTTATTTTATATTATTTTATTCCTGACTGACTGAATTTTGACATTTTTTAGATATTTACATGCTCTTGAAAATGTTGTTTGACCGAAACGCGTCGAGCCTAAATAAATACATTTTTGTGAAGATTTGGTCTTATTATTTTTTAATCATTATGTTCCGACTTCACTCTGGAGATGAACTCAACAAATCTAATAATTTTCATATAAATAATGTTAACTCATTAAAACAAAACGCAGAAACCTCTAGATAGCCATAATAGGTGAAAATAAACGTATGGAATTATGACATTTAGATGTTTTAAAGCACTTGATTAAAAAATATACGAAACTAAAGCCTACCTTTCAATAGCGGCAAATCGTAAATAATAACCCGCCAATGAACTAAATAATATCTTTAGTTCATTGTGACCACCTTATGCCATTTTATTTATTTTTTTCGTACTTTTCATAAAAAGATATTTTATACATGGAAATGAATGAAATCTTGTATACTTTATGCAACGGTTTAAAAAGAAGTCTATAATTTTTGCTTTACTGGTCAAACAACCTGGGAGATGGGGACAATCATAATTCAATAGAGTAACCTTTCAAAACAAAAATCTATATTCAACTGACTATTTATTTTCTGCCCAATTAATTAGTTTTATGATGATATCTCGAGCTTTAACATATTAAATTATTTAAATATATTCCATAATTGTCAAAAACATCCGTTATTGCTTTAAAATAAATGTTTAAAATTCATAGCATTCGTGTATCAGCTGATATCGTATGACAGTTGAATTGAGTATATAATAACTCCTATTGATTTATTGATTAATTCCAGATATAATTTATATTAAAACAATTTAATTTAAAAGATGATAAAAAGTACTTCTGAAAGCCATGTGACTCCAAAATTAAATTAAAAAAGCGTGGACATTGAACTAAATAATCAAATAAATACATATTAGGTGTAAATAATTTAGTGATTTAACTGATGTACAGGGTGATCAGTTAAGGGTAGCGAGCGGCCATATCTCATAAGATATTGGTCGTATAGATTTGAGAAAAAAAATCATAATAAAAGTCGCCAAGAGAAATTGCTGAAAATTATTTTCGAGTTTGTCAAGCGTCCGCTAGAGGGCGTAACAACCAACACCAAGTAGAAAAATGGGGTTTTTATAGAATTTTGCCTAATGAAAATATATCGATGATATCATTTTCATATTTAGTGACCATTTCGCTACACTTTTTGTTTAAAATGTTTTGTTCTATATATCAAAATAAAGCGGTGGGGGAAGTTCAATTGTTTTTTCAAACAAACCAAGATGTCTCCCGTTTCTTTTGACCGATTTTAGCAAACTTAGGCTCATATGAAAGAGCATAATTTGCACTACAAAACGCTTATTTAGTTTTGAATTTTTGACTTTTGCTGGCGTCGCTAGATGGCGTTAACTGAATTAGTGGCATATTTTTTAGGTTTTTTCAAAAAAAACAAATATTCATTTTTACATATTTTAAAAGGGGATAAATTTCTCTATAATTTAATGAAAATAATTTATCATCTACCTTTTTTTGAACCGTTGATATTGACCAAAATATTATTTTATTTTATTAAAAAATGGCACGCCACTGCTTTTTGTCAAAATAAAAATCATTTTCGTAATCAGTTATTAGTTGCTAACAAAAAGAACCTCTTGACTTTTTTTCGTTAGACGAACGGTTTTGGATTGAAAAAATAAGATGTTTAACAATAAAAAATCTTAATAAAACTGTCCAACAACAGCAGGAGCAATAACACTAAAAATAAGAACATGGAACTTTAAAAATAAACGTTAAAAATAAATTAATAGTTTTGTCGTAAATGTTCAAAATGTTGTCCATTATTTTGAATGCACTGGTCCTATCTCTTCTGGGTGGAGTTGACAGCTGTCTCAATTTCCGCTCTTGGTATAATATTTATGGCGTTTTGAATTCGGACTATTATGTCTTCTCGAGTAGTTGGTCGAGTTTTATACACCAAATCCTTTATTCGGCCCCACAGATAAAAATCAAGGCAGGTTAAATCGGGGGACCGTGGTGGCCAGAAAAATAGACTGCCTCTACCAATCCAACGGTTAGGAAAATGTCTGTTCAAAAAATCTTGCACATTTCGTGAATAATGTGCCGGGCATCCGTCTTGTTGAAACCACATGTTTCTTCTTACTTGCAAAGGCACATTTTCTAAGAGTTCTGGTAAATCGTTAAATAAAAAGTTTAAATACATGTCACCGGTTAGATTGCCATTAAAGATGTGCGGACCGATAATAGCACCATTAATAATACCGCACCAGACGTTGACGCTCCATCGACACTGCTGATAATCTTCACGTAACCAGTGTGGATTAGTGTCCGACCAGTAATGCACGTTATGAAGATTTACCCTGCCATTACTGCAAAACGATGCTTCGTCTGTCCACAATATTTGTGACAAAATATGATGGTTTTCCCTAATGAAGTCTCTAAGCCAGTAGCAGTAATCGAGCCTACGTTCAAAGTCAGTGCATTTAGGGCTTGATGAATCACGATGTGATATGGATGCATTTTAAAATCCATTAATATTTTTTGCACTGAGCCATAGGATATTCCTAAATCTCTGGAGATCTCTCTTATGCTGAAATGGGGGTCTGCATGAATATAAGCCAACACATTTATAATGTTATCTTCTCTTCTTACTCTACGATTTCTTCTCAAAGTTGGAGTTGGTTGCACTTGGCCATGTTGCCTTAAACGTAAGGCTAAACGATGAAAAACCATTCTCGAATGGTGTCTTCGGAGGGGATAACGCAGTGCATACTGCCTAGAAGCAATCGCCGCATTTTCAAAACATTGAAAATAAATTCTCAACATATCAAAGGCTTCTTCATTCGTAAAAGGCATGATTTGTTGTAAAAATACTTTTTACATAACATTAAATTAGATGTCAATAGCAGGAACTATCAAAATGAATATCAACGTGATTGACAATTTGGTGTTTTGTTTCTTAACGTAGATCATGGCCTGCTTCGCTTAAATGCGATGTTAGTTAAGTTTGATTTTTAATTTAATTTATGAAATAATAACAATTATTAATAATAAATTATGAACTAAAGCATTCTCTCGCTAATTAAATGATTATTAATGATAAAAATAATAGGTAATAATTTTATTATTGTGAGATGTAATATTTAAAAATAATTTTGAACCTTATAGTTATCATTGTTAAACATCTTATTTTTCGTTCGTCTAACGAAAAAAAGTCAAGAGGTTCTTTTTGTTAGCAACTAATAAGTGATTACGAAAATGATTTTTATTTTGACAAAAAGCAGTGGCGTGCCATTTTTTAATAAAATAAAATAATATTTTGGTCAATATCAACGGTTCAAAAAAAGGTAGATGATAAATTATTTTCATTAAATTATAGAGAAATTTATCCCTTTTTAAAATATGTAAAAATGAATATACCATTACATTTGTTTTTTTTTGAAAAAAACTAAAAGATATGCTACTAATTCAGTTAACGCCCTCTAGCGACGCCAGTAAAAGTCAAAAATTCAAAAACAAATAAGCGTTTTGTAGTGCAAATTATGCTCTTTCATATGAGCCTAAGTTTGCTAAAATCGGTCAAAAGAAACGGGAGACATCTTGGTTTGTTTGAAAAAACAATTGAACTTCCCCCACCGCTTTATTTTGATATATAGAACAAAACATTTTAGACAAAAAGTGTAGGGAAATGGTCACTAAATATGAAAATGATATCATCGATATATTTTCATTAGGCAAAATTCTATAAAAAACCCCATTTTTCTACTTGGTGTTGGTCGTTACGCCCTCTAGCGGACGTTTGACAAACTCGAAAATAATTTTCAGCAATTTCTCTTGGCGACTTTTATTACGATTTTTTTTTTCTCAAATCTATACGACCAATATCTTACGAGATATGGCCGCTCGCTACCCTAACTGATCACCCTGTACATCAATTCTCCAGAATTACCGTAATTCTGCATAATTAGCTACCAAAAATCCGTTAGTTTCCTACTCGAAATGATTTCGAAATATTATTAAACATGCTATTATTATTCCTATTTTTAAGGTTGGGGATGTGGAAAACCCATCAAACTTTCGACCCATTGCCTTTATGTCTTTTTTTAACTACGCATAACCTGAGTGCAGAGCAGTTGAGCTTTCAGTGGACAGAGGGTACGCATGATGCGATATTTTCCTTCTTTGAAAAAGTATATCTAAAACTAATCGATGGAGAAGCTGCTGCAGCGGTGTTTTGTGATTTATCAAAAGCCTCAACTGCGTAAATCACGAAATACTGCTAAGAAAGCTTGAAATCTATAGGTTTAGAGGTGAGGTGCTGGGTTGGTTTGAATCATATTCGTTTTCACAGTGTAACATTTGACAACGAACTTTCGGAGCAGCGGAATATCAATTTTGGTGTCCCTCAAGGCTTAGTTTTTGGGTCCGCTGTCATTTCTTCTATATATTAAAGACATATCAATATAACTGGCCTATTAAAGTTAAAAATTGGTATATTCTAAACCACCAGTCATTTATCATTTCCAAAACGAGTATTTTCAATTTTAAGTGTGATTTGGGAGATATTTTACTGGAAAACCAATCGATTAAACATCTGAACATGAGGTAAATAAATTTTAAACTGAGTGGGATATTAGCTTCAAATTGCTACGCAATGAGAGTTATCTCAAATGAATTGATTGTAAGTATTGTTCGAAGGGTGTATTTCGCCTTAATAGAATCTCATCTGCGTTATGTTATATGTTTTTGGGGAACATGCTCTGGTGGTTTGTTTAATATCATCTTTTACAAAAGAGAGTACTAAGATATATGTAAGTAAGCAAAGTTCACTTTAGAGAATCCTGTAAACTATTGTTTTTATTCCAAAAAAAATTAACCTTTTTTATATTATAAAATAAAAGTAACATATATAATACCGAACAGCGAACCCGACAAACACATAATATTAAATTAAACACTCAATTTTCTACAGAAGCAAGAAGATTTTAATCAACTACCTTTAGGTATGAGAGAGAGAGAGAGAGAGAGAGAGAGAGAGAGAAAAGAAATTTAGGAAACAAGTAAAACAATTATTGTTGAATAACTTACTAGCATTGACGAATTTTTTGATTAAATTTAAATAGTTTTATTATTTTAATATTTATTGTTGTTTTTATTGTTCTTTGGTTGTTTGTTAATTTATACAGGGTAAGTCTGGCAAGCGAGACCCCCCTTTATTTCTGTGATAGCTGAGAATAAAAAAAAACTTTACCTATATAAAATATTTTTAATATTCAGCCAACTTTATCTCGTGAGGAGCGTTCACTATACAGGGTGAGTCAGGAGGATCGCCCCAAACTCCAGGAGTGTGTTCTATGAAAGATATTGATTTAAAAAAACTCATATGTTCTTATTCGATTTTCATTTGTTTTCAACTTACAACAAAAATAAGATTTCAAGCATAATTCCATACATACAACATAATAATTATAGGGTGTTTAGAAATCAAAATAAGTTAATGTTCCATTTACTGGTACTATACCTGTCAGTGTCATTTTTGAATTCGTACCTGTCAGTGTCATTTTTGAATTCGAGCTGTTGAACATATTCCAAAATGCCGAATTTTTACTCACACTTAGAGTATGCGAATATGATATTTGTTTATGGTTTTTGCAATGGGAATGCTACAGCTGCTGCTGAAGAAATACCGTCAACGATTCCCATTTCAACGTCATCCTGATAAGAAAGTATTTATGAGAGTTTTCAACAAACTATGCGAAAGCGGAACACTTCCCAGTGCCAACACAACTTCTGAAAGAGCTACTCAACAAACTTTAGAAGAAGTAGAAAATATTCTGGACCTAGTAGAAGAAGATGCAACCATCAGTTCACGCAGAATGGCTGCTCAGTTGGACATTCCAGAAAAAAGAGTGATAAATACGCTCAACGAGCAAGGTTTGTATCCTTACCACTTACAAAAAACACCTACAGCCAGAAGATTTTGCCAAACGTATGGAGTTTTGACGGTGGATAGACAATAATCGTCATCTTATATCGCGCATACTTTTCACGGACGAAGCAACATTTACTCGTGACGGTATTAATAATAGTCGCAATTGCCATGTCTGGTCAGAGGAAAATCCGCATGCAACAGTCGAGAGCAACTTTCAACATAGGTTCTCGGTAAACGTATGGTGTGGTATGATAGATAGTTATGTCATTGGCCCTTTTATTTTGGAAAATCGCCTCACAGGGGACTACTATTGTGAATTTCTCGAAAATGAATTACAAGGACTACTGGAGGATGTTCCCCTAAACATCAGAAGGCAAATGTACTTCCAGCATGATGGAGCTCCAGCACATTTCGCACATCAAGTCAGGCAACACTTAGACGGGAGGTTTCCAAGGCGTTGGATTGGTCGCGGTGGTCCTATTATTTGGCCTCCAAGATCTCCTGACCTCACTCCACTCGATTTCTGTTTATGGGGCTGGTTAAAAAATGAAGTGTACAAAGTGAGAGTGGACACTCGAGAAGCACTTATTCAGCGTATCAGAAATATTGCAGATGAAATTAAAGAAAGGCATGAGGCAATTAGAAGAGCAACAGGTGCCCTACGTAGACGAAGCCGAAAATGTTTAGAGCTCAATGGGGGCATTTTTGAACATTTAATATGATGAAATCTAATGATTGAAACGTTAATTTGTTAGATCTTGTTTATATTCTAATTTATGCTGTAAGTTGAAAACAAATGAGAATCGAATAAGAACATATGAGTTTTTTTAAATCAGTATCTTTCATAGAACACACTCCTGGAGTTTGGGGCGATCCTCCCGACTCACCCTGTATTTTTCATTCCATTTTTGGATTTAACTTGCAATTCTCGATATTTTTGTATAACATACTATTATCGTAAAGTTTTCGCCAAAATGATACTTGAAAATTTTTTTTATAGTTTTCTTCTACGATTTTGAAGCATCTACCAGCTGCAGCCAATACCAGTAACAAGCATTGTTATCAAAAATTGCACCAGTTAAACAATATTTCGATTTTAACTGCTTATTTATTACTAACTAAACAACGAGGCCATTAGAATACAAATTCTCTAGATTCTATGTAGTATGTAGCTATGTTTTTAAGGGTCAAAAATGTATGATTATAACATCAAAATAACACAGGTTGCTAATAGCCTTTCTGCATCAAAATTTACTGTTATCATTAGCGCACTCAAGGGGGGTTTTGGGGGGCAACCCCTTCTGCTTTTTATTTTTTTTTATTTGACTATCCTTGTATTATTATCCATAATTTGAGTGAGATGTCAAAATTTTAAATAATACAAAAGAATTCACAGCCGCTTCTCCACTTTAATAAAAACAATCGAAATATCCAATCTTTACAAAACGCTTTTAAAACGTCCCCGGACCAATGAAATGCTTCCTTACGTGTCGCCACTGTCTCATCACGAAAAGACGTCTTAACTTGAGTCTGTGATAATTAATAATAGTAGGCTAAACATGTAACTACGGTGGTTGTTCTTTTGTTTTCGTTTACGTGTCGCTGTCAAGTATCGAAGTTATCTAGTTTCAAGAGTTGTTTATTTTCTACATTCATAATTTAAGATGAATAATAACCACCAGTTTTCTTTAAATGAACTAACTGATATGATTTTAATTATTGGAGAATGTCGTAGCCAAACGAAATCAGCAAAACGTCGGTATCAAATGAATTTTCCTGATAGAAGACAACTAAGCCGTCAGGTATTTCGCAAAGTATTGCATCGTTTCAGAACAACCGGTAATGTTTGCTACCTAACAAGAAAGAAAAAATAGTTCATAATGAGTGAGGAACATGAAACCAATGTTATTCTGAGTATAGTGGACAATCCAAACGCAAGTACCTATTCAGTAGCAGATGATCTGAATATTTCGCAGAGCACAGTATCCCGAATTATTAGAAAACATTATTAACATCCTTATCACCTCTATCTGAACCAAGAACTCCATAGGGATGATTTCCAAAACAAGAGATCTTCAAACGCGAGTTATTGAAAATGAATAATTTTTATACACCGAGGAATCTTCTTTTAAAAGAAATGGATCTGTTAATAGACACAACATGCACTATTACAGTACTTCAAATCCTTATTGGATGAGAGCTGTAGACAATCAAAGAGTTTGGTCTTTAAATGCATGGGGCAGAATTTTAGGATCGCAGGTTATTGGAACACATTTTTTTTGACGGCACTTTAACTGGCGAAATTTACTTTTTTTTTTTTGAGAAACGATTTGCCTACATACTTTGAAGAGGCCCCTCTACAGGTACGACAAGATATGTGGTACCATCACGATGGGGCACCTACTCATTATTCCCACATTGTTCGCAGTTATTTGGATCAATCTTATCCAAACAAATGTAATAGTAATAATCTTACTCCATGTGATTTTTTCCTCTTTTTTCCAGTTAACAAGTTTATGTAATTCCACCAACTACCATCGAAGGATTAGAAATGTTTTTTCCAAAATTACTCCTGTAACACTTTTAGACGTGATGGAAAATAATCAAAGACGTTTACAACTGTGTATCGAACAAAATGGAAACACGTTCGAGCATTTGAGAGTTTAACATTTTCTAATATCCCAAACTTCATCCACAGGTTTTATCATGTTCAATTGTTTGAATAGTTTTCACGTTTTCTACCGTTAATTAATTGTTACTTCCTTGAATGTTTGTTTAGTTATTAGTAAATAAAAAGTTAAAATCGAAATATTGTTGTTTGCAAATAGATATTAACTGATGTAATTTTGATAACAATGCTTGTTACTGGTATTGCCTGTAGCTGATAGGTGCTTCACAATCGTAGAGGGAAACTACATTTTTTTTTAAATATCATTTTGGCGAAAACTATAAAATTTTCGATGATAGTATGTTATACAAAAAACATCCAGAATTGCAAGCTTAATTCAAAACTGAAATTAAAAATACAGGGTTACATTTAAAAATGCAAAGACCACGCCTAACTTTTTGGAACCACTCTGTATAGCGCTCGTCACAAAATAAAGTTCGCTGAATATTAAGTTGATTTTTTTTTCTATTCTCAGCTATCACAGAAATAAAGCGGGGTCTCGCTTGACGGACTTACCCTGTATACTTAATATTTAATCTCTTTTCGACTTATACAGTTTTCATTTTACTTGATGTTAGTAGATTAAATAGATATATTAGACGAAGCCTAAATATTTGGTTTACGAATGGAAAAAATATTATCTAAAGTAATATGTGCGCTGTCCAGTAATTAGTTAATTAATTACAATTTCTTCATTTGCTATATTCACTTACCTGAAAAACGTGTCTATATAGCTGCTGGTATTTATCCTTCATTCGTTTTAACTCCACCACGGAATATTTATGCTCATTCAAAATGGACATTTTCCTGTCCCTCATCTCTTTAACTTCGTCGGCTAAACTAAGAATTTGGTCCAATTTCCTCTTTCTGCAGTTTTGGGCTGCTACCTTGTTCTTGCCTCTTCTCCTGATGTCCCTGATGAGGCTAAGTTGTGCCTCGCTGAGGTCATATTTGGAAAGGCGCTCATTGAATTCGTCCATAGGTAAGTTAATAATGTCATCGACAGAAATGGGAATATTTAAGGCCCTGGCCCTTTTTTCATCTCGACTCAGATGCTCCTCATCTGATTTGCGAGATTTTCCCTTATCTCTGGAAATTGGTCTCTGCATGGCACCCGCATTCTCAGCAGGCAAGTGGTACGTGTGATTGTGTTGAATATGATCAACTGGGGTTCTGGGAAGGTGGTTGAATTCGGCAGAACACGAATACTTGATTTCAGGCATTTTCGTTCTGGCCGCACTTTCTTGCTGAAAGGAATTCGCAGGGTCACGGTAATCAGAAAATCCAGATGTATGAAATCTTTTCCCATACATGAGATGCTTTTTCTGAGGAACAGGGGGCATACGGGCATTCTCTGACAAGCGATTGGAATAGCTATAGTCAAAAGGGCGGTATTTATTCTGGTAATCTTGGGGGTAATGCTCTCCATTTGTGGTATGTCCAGAATCGGATCCGGCATCACACCACTCTCCGTCGGAGAGCGATGGGACTCTTTCGGAGCCCATAGAGCTGACAGCGCTGTCACTGGATGTATCGAGACGTTCCATGTCGTGTCTGGATACACTGGTCGTTCCTGCAGTGCTATTCATGCTCAAGTTGCTTACAGCATTGTTGCTTTCCAGCATACGCATTGTGTACATCCCTGAAACAAATGAAAACATTGCTTTAAATCTGAAAAAATCAATACTAATGGACAAAAAATAATTAACTCCCGTATACAATTTATTTTAGTGGTTTAAGGTATGATTTGTTTCGTTTTCAGAGATATTTGTCCATAAATGAACCACATGAGTTAACTTACTAATGTCAGCCACATATACAATACAGTGATTGATTCTGTTAATAATATTGACACTTGGCATCATTGCAAAATTCTTTCTTTTCATTAAGTGCAGGTAGTACCAACCGGTTTTGGGTCAGTTGATGCGTTTTGCCTATTGGTATCCATTCATAAACACAGGAAATGGACCGCCAAAGGCGTGCGTGTTGGATACTTATAGAACTAATTTAAATTTAACGAAAGTTTTTTTTAACAAAATAAAAATTATATATACAGGGTCCTGCAGCTCACCTCCCGTCTTTTATTATACCTAAACCATTTATTTTAGAAAAAATATTTAAAAGCCACTATATGCTGTTGATTAGAGAGCACATTTTAAAAATATTCTTGATTATACAGGGTGTTACAAAAAATAGTGGCGCATAAAAGTTGAATTTTTTAAAATGGAACACCCTATATTTTTTTACATTTTTGAAACACTCTTTGCCTAATCTACAGACTCCTAGAATATTATCTCTCTTTTTTTAATAGTTTCGGAGAAAAAAGGTAAAATCGAAGAAAAAAAAAATTATAGTCTACATTTAAAATATTTATAAAAATTAGATAAAACATCTTAAAAGCTAAGGTAACCTAGTAGCTTACTGCAAAAGGTTTATAGTTATTCTGCTACGAGTATTATAAGTCTTACTTATACAGGGTGACCCAAATTCCATGTCAAACGTTGCAAAATAAAAAATTATTTTTCTCCATTTTTTCAAATGGAACACCCTATATATTTTTTTTCTGTCAGGTACAGAATTAACAGATCAACATTTTTTATTAATACACTTATCTCAAAATTCCTGAAGGTTTTTGAAATATTCTTAAAAAACTAATGTTGTACTTTGTTTTTCAGTACGATAATTGAATAAACTCACTAGTAATGTGGAAAAATGGAACACCCTATATATATATTTTTTTCTGTCCGATACAGAATTAACAGATCAACATTTATTATTATTACTTATCTCAAAATTCCTGAAGGTTTTTGAAATATTCTTAAAAAACTAATGTTGTACTTTGTTTTTCAGTACGATAATTGAATAACCTCACTAGTAATGTTCATACCTTCGCGATTTTAAATATTAGATAGGTCAGCGTAGTTCTAGCTATGGGGAAAAACCTAAAATCCTAACATTTTTTCTAATTACGTTTGCTGCATAAAATTTAAATTACTGCCAAGAGTTAAGGCTCGACTTAAGGTGTAACAGCTTTATTTAACATTATTAACAAATATCTAATTATTGCTAAAATTAATTTTTACTTAGAACATATGTTCGATATGTCTTCCATTCTCTTCGAGGCATAAACGAAGACGGGTATGAAAAGATCTTCCTTCTATTCTTAATACTTCGGGCGTAATACTTTGAAATGCGGTTCTAATCCGTTGCTGCATATTTTCGGGAGTTGTTGGAGGTTTGTTGTAAACAATTTCCTTAACGTAGCCCCATAGAAAAAAATCTAATTTCGTTAGATCAGGCGACCGGGGCGGCCACGCACTTGCTCCCTGTCTTCCAATCCATCGATCTGGAAAATTATTATTTAAATGATCCCTAACTGGCAACGAAAAATGTGCTGGAGCACCATCTTGTTGCAACCACATTGTATTTCTCAGATTAACCGGCAAATTTTCGCACAAATTTGGCAAGTGATTTTCTAGGAAGTCGAGATACATGGCTCCAGTTAAATGTCCATTAAAAAATTGGGGACCAATTACATGTTCACCAATAATTCCCCCCCACACATTAACTGACCATCTGTTTTGTAGATCAAGCTGCCTAAAAATTCTTGGATTATGGTCGGCGTAGTAATGGTAGTTATGACGATTTACAAATCCATTCTTATGAAATGTGGCCTCATCAGAGAATAAAACTTTATCAAAAAAATCAAAGCTTAACCTAATTTTAGCTTGTGCCCAATTACAAAAGTCAACACGTTTCTCAAAATCTGCTGGAAGGAGTTCTTGATGCAACTGAATATGATATGCATGAAATTTATGGCTCTTTAAAATTCGCTGAACAGTTCTTTCGCTTACTCCTACGGCATCCCCGACTGCTTTTCGGCTAACAGAGGGATTTTCCGTGACAGCTAATAGCACAGCTAATTCATTCATTCATTCATTTCAAAAAGGCATTTCTATGCGATTCTCCTAACACAAAAACCATATCAACCAGTTCTGCGCGGGTGTACTCCATGACCATAGAACGTTCAAATAAAACTTCTAAACAGTGACGCAAACAAACGAAAAATGAACTACGTAGAAGGTAAAGACCACTATATGAAAAATCCGATAATTATTTCAATTTGTAAAACTTAAAAAACGAATAAGTAAATTGCCGATATGTTTTAGTTGTTTGACAGTTTCTAGACAATTTGTTTTTCATGGCCTACTTAAATTCTAGTTAATAATTTGGGCAACACTTGTCAATAATATTAAATAAAGGTTAAGGCCGTTTTACATGCTGCAAGTTTCTTGCAGTAAGGGGTTGCACCTGCAAGATATTGCGCGCAATTTGTCTTGCAGACTGTAAAGCGGCAGTTGTATTTCAATTGCAAGTGTCAGCGTATGCCTTTGTGCAAGTCTCTTGCAACTTGTAGGAAGACCTGCAGCATGTAAAACGTCTTTACGGCTTAACTCTTGGCAGTAATTCAAATTTTATGCGGTAAACGTAATTACAAAAAATGTTGGGATTTTAGGTTTTTTCCCATAGCTATAACTACGCTGACCTATTTATTATTCAAAATCGCGAAGGTGCTTACTTATGAACATTACTAGTGAGGTTATTCACTTACCGTACTGAAAAACAAAGTACAACATTAGTTTTTTAAGAATATTTCAAAAACCTTCAGGAATTTTGAGATAAGTGTAATAATGAAAAATGTTGATCTGTTAATTCTGTACCGGACAGAAAAAAAATATATAGGGTGTTCCATTTGAAAAAATGGAGAAAAATTATTTTTTATTTTGCAAAGTTTGACATTGAATTTGGGTCACCCTGTATAAGTAAGACTTATAATACTCATAGCAGAATAACTATAAACCTTTTGCAGTAAGCTACTAGGTTACCTTAGCTTTTAAGATGTTTTATCTAATTTTTATAAATATTTTAAATGTAGACTATAATTTTTTTTTCTTCGATTTTACCTTTTTTCTCCGAAACTATTAAAAAAAGAGAGATACTATTCTAGGAGTCTGTAGACTAGGTAAAGAGTGTTTCAAAAATGTAAAAAAATATAGGGTGTTCCATTTAAAAAAATACAACTCTTATGCGCCACTATTTTTTGTAACACCCTGTATAATCAAGAATATTTTTAAAATGTGCTCTCTAATCAACAGCATATAGTGGCTTTTAAATATTTTTTCTAAAATAAATGGTTAAGGTATAATAAAAGACGGGAGGTGAGCTGCAGGACCCTGTATATATATATATATATATATATATATATATATATATATATATATATATATATATATATATATATATATTTGTTCTAGGCAATAATACAGGGTGAAAAAGAAAGACATGTTTTATTTACCAAAGTTTAAAACACCCTGTAAAATAAATCAGATGGATTCAAGAGATCTAACTAAAAGAATGTTGTACCCCAGTATGTTTCCAACAAATCTTTTTTTATTCGCTTCAATAGCACAATTTTTGCCTGAGTTACAGGACTTATTGAAAAGTACTGCATTTACTGTGTTTTAAATGAATTTACCAGTTCATGTTTGAATTGATTCTGTTGAAGACGTTGCCCGGTAACAAGAGAACACAACTTATACCAGATTGACATTTAGGCGTCAGTTTCAGTTCGGTTTTAAATTTTTCTTCTTATTGTGTGTAATTGCAAGAACTCTTAGAGATGAAGGTTGGAGCTATAGCAGGATAGCGGAACGATTGAATGTTCATAAAGCAACTGTACATAGAGTCATACAGAGACACATGGAGACCGATGATCATTCCAGGCGGATTGGACAAGGTCGACAGCGTGTTACCAGTGAGCGTGAAGACCGGCATCTGCGGTTGTCTGCTTTACGACAACGTTTCGTGACGGCAAGGTTTCTGAGGCAGGAAATTCAACACGCGAATGGTCCTCAGGTAAGCACTCAAACAGTGTGGAATCGTTTGAGGGAAGGAAATTTGAGACCACGTGTTCCTGCACGAGGTCCTGCGTTAACAGCAATACATCGGAGAGCCAGGCTAGAATGGGCTAACGAACGTATGAACTGGGCGGAAGCTAATTGGTCCAGAGTGCTGTGGACAGATGAATCGAGATTCTGTCTTTTTAATTGCGATAGACGGGTCCGTGTGTATCGTAGACCAAATGAACGCTATGTACAGGGGAATTTTGTTAATACCGTAATGTCTAGTGGGGGATCAGTAATGATTTGGGGAGGGGTATCTTTGAGGGGTCCTGGTCGTACGGAGTTAGTTATTGTGGATGGGAATTTGAATGCGGATCGATATATCAACGAAATACTAGACAATTACGTCAGGCCATTTGCACATAATGTTGGAGCGGAGTTTTTATTAATGCATGACAACGCTCGTCCCCATACAGCACGTGTAGTGCAAAATTACGTTAATAATGTTGGGATCGATGTCATGCAATGGCCTGCACGTAGTCCGGACCTGAACCCAATCGAACATGTTTGGGACTTATTGGGCAGGAGATTAAGGGCTAATGAAAGACAGCCAAATAACGTGGAAGAGCTGGGTGAGCTACTCATCGATACTTGGAATGGGCTGGATGAGGTACTCATACGAAATTTGATATTAAGCATGAATAGAAGGTGCGAAGCAGTCATAAGAAACAGAAGGGGAAATACGAAATATTAGTTCAATAGTTATAAAGTTTATTTTGTTCGTTTTAGTTCTTAGTGTTTTGTTTTTTTGACTGTCGTGTTCATATCTTAATCTTACCTATTAAAACATGTTTGTTTAACTCCCTGTATTATTGACAAAACTAAACCGATCCTGGCCCTTGATATCACGAAGAAATTTTCGTATAACTAAACTAAAATGTAGAATAGCGCCATGTTCAAATATCCGGTAACCGATGCGTTCGTAATTTAAAAAACAGTATAATTTATTTTTCGTTGCACCCTGTATTATTGACTGAACAAAACTAATATTGAATTTTAGTGATCCAAAAAAAAATCTTCACAACCAAGCTACAAATTACAAACGTCTTTAACAGAATCAATTCAAACATGAACTGGTAAATTCATTTAAGAGTAAATGCAGTACTTTTCAATAAGTCCTGTAACTCAGGCAAAAATTGTGCTATTGAAGCGAATAAAAAAACGATTTGTTGGAAACATACTGGGCTACAACATTCTTTTGGTTAGATCTCTTGAATCCATCTGATTTATTCTACAGGATGTTTTAAACTTTGGTAAATAAAACATGTCTTTCTTTTTCACCATGTATTATTGCCTAGAACAAAGTAACATTGAATTTTAATATCAAAAGAATATTCACGAGGAATTAACCTAAATTTCGATAAAAACTTCATCAAAATCGGATCAACCATTCTCGAGAAATTTCCATTCAAAGTTTAAATTTTAAGCGTTGCGTTAATTGTTTTGCGCAGTGTATATATATATATATATATATATATATATATATATATATATATATATATATATATATATATATATATATATATATATAGACAACATAATTATTATTATATATTATTATACAATTAAATTATAATAGCTTATATTCTTCGTCATCTGAGGAATTGTCATCACCTCTTGAAATAATTATTAAAGGTTCGATCTTCTGATCGATCAGGTTGTCAAGATCCCACATTTTCTCCTCCTGTTTAGTCACATGCTGGACTGCTTTTCGCCAGTTCTCTGGTGTCACTTCCTTAATGGCTTGATCAAAGAGAAGCTTAACATCTTTCATTTTAAATGTCGTGTTTTGTCTTCCTACAAATCCTTTCATTTACGACCATGTAAGTTCTATAGGATTTAGTTCGTAATGATATGGTGGTAAGCGCAGCACAGTTACATTAAATTTGCTAAGGCTAGTAGTTCTTTCTTTACCAAATTGGGTTCAAACTCAATACCGTTGGTAGTTAACCAGTCGATAATTTCTTGTTTTCTCCAAGAAAAAGTTGGTGTCTTTTCTAAGCGCCGTGAATGATAGTTTGCATTATCCATAACCACTACCGAAACAGCTGAACGATATTTTATCATTTCACCAAAATAGTCTTGGAAAACATCCTCATGTCCTCATGGTAATCTCCCTTCCGGCACCACTGAAAAGTTACTAGCCTATTATGTACGCATTTAGTAATAAATGGACGACCCCGAACTTCTGCCATTGGTCGGAATTCCCCATTTTATTACTCTATATTAAAAAAAAAGACCCTGATGACCCTATGTGTTTTTATGTATGTACATCGATTACTCGGCGATGATTTGACCTATTTAAATGATTTTTTCATGGAATATTCAGGATATTCCCGAGGTGCTTCCATAGAAAGCATATTTAAAAATATAAAAAATGGCGGAATAGGGCCATCTTCAATTATTTAAGCGAGCTCCGGAACCAATATATATTGCGTTCACCATATGATCAGGAAAAAAAGTATGCATGCTAATATGTTTTCGTGTGTTTCATATGATTTTCGGGGTTTTTAAAGTCTGGAAGTTCAATTTTACTCACTCTTTCTTTAATTTTGACAATTTTTATAATATTAATATTTTTTTTTTTTGGAAAATTGATCGGATTTGGAAAATTTTCATATGCAGTGGACTCAGTAGCACTAGAAAGTAAAAAATAATATTTTGTATATGTAGACACACAATATATAAATGTCTGCTTTTTTCAATGTGGAATAGAATTATTTTCTACTTTTTAGTGCCTTTTTTTTAAGTCATTCTATTTTTTTATAAAAATGTTAAAAGTTTTTTTTTTAAATCTTAAAAGCTGCTATATCAAGACATATGTCAATCTGTCATCCTCCCTAACAATTTAAGATTAAAGCTAGAATCTATATTTCCATATTTTTCCAAATAAGGTAAGTAATTTTTTTTATATTCGTTTACAAGTGTTTTTTCGTTCAAACAAACACAAATCGGTAGATAATGTTTTTTTACTTCGCTATCAATAATTTATATTTTAAAGTGTATCTTTATCAATATTTTATTTTCTAGTATTAAGTAGTTGGGGAGATGAAAGGGTATTATTTGATTTATACGGTGATACACATAGTCATCAGACTAATTGCATAATCATTATCGAAGATCAGATGACTTTTTCGAATGACACGGAGATATTTTTACTTCCCTCGTAAAAGGGAAGTATTATAATAATGAAAACAATCACCCTCCGAGATTTTTTCAGTGTTTACCGAACCTAGATGCCGAAAACATGTTTTCTTAATATCGTCGTTTGTCGGTGTGTCTGTTCGTGGCATAGCTAAAAAACTACTTACCCGATTAACTTAAAATTTTGGCCAAAAATTAAAATAAAAAAATATCGCGAAACATAATGGCGACCTAGTATCAATATCGAATCAAGTATTATGTAGGTATCAACTGATAAAATTTTGGTACGAATCCAAGATGGCGGAACAAAAAGGCCACTTAATAAAATATTTAAAAATTCAGCCTGAAAAAAACTGCTAAATGGATTGATTTCAAATTGTGTGTCATAACTAATTGTGGTATAGAGATGAACTAGTAAAATTGTTGGACTAATTCAAGATGGTGGCACATAATGGCGGCGAAATAAAAGGTAATTATGAAAAAATCACTCTCTCAGGCTTTACATATCTTTACATCTTAGCATCTCTTGATGCTAAAAAATCTGTTTTATCAATTGCGTCGGTCTGTCTGTCAACTCGCGCATAGCTTAAAAAATATTTACCAGATTGACTTCAAAGTTTAATCAAAAATTAACAGTCACATGGGGATGACTTGGTAATATTTTGGTAAAAACCTAATATGACGGAACAACAGCCTAGTGAAACGTTAAAAACATTATTATTACTAAAAAAACGCAATATCCAATTTACTTCAATTCTCGCACAAAAATCAAACGAATTCATAGGAATCGAACTGTTTTTTGTTATAAATCCGATATAGCAAAATAAAAAATAAAGTTGTGGCACGAATTCAAGATGGCGAAACAAAATGGAGGCCAAATAAGATTTTTAAGAAATGAAAGTAAAAAAATTGTATTCAATTGACTTCAAATTTTGCAGAAAAACTGAATGTGATATAGGGATAAACTGGTATGAATTCAACATGATGTAACAAAATGGCGGTGTGAAAATTTTCTGATCAGCCTGACGTAGTAGTCTCCATAATAGCAACATTTTTTAGGATTCTAAAAACCTTTTGATTTCTCGACACAACCGGCTTGAATCTCCTCATTCCTATTCATTGCCCTGACCTGTTGGAATAAATATTACTGAAGATGTACCGTAAAATCAAAGGCGAAACGTCTGAAACTAGTTTCACTTTGACTTTTAATTCTAGAAACATTAAATTTTTAATGTATTCCTATTTTAGCATAGTTAAGATGTAATATTTATAAACGACTTGACCCATTTTTATATTTAGAATGCTTACAACTTACAGTACTAAAAGGGACGTATTGATAATAGTGAAAAAAATCACCCTCCGAGATTTTTTCAGATCGTTACGTTTCAGGGTCGGTCTGTATGTTTGTCGGTTTGTCTGTTCGCGGCATAGCCAAAAAACTACTTATCCGATTGACTTCAAATTTTGGACAAAAATTAAGTCATATGTGGATGGTCTGCTAACATTTTGGTAAAAATCCAATATGGCGAAACAAAATGGCGGCCTAGTGAAATATTAAAAAAAAGTACTAAAAAACCGCTTATCCAATTTATCTTAAATTATGTAGGAATCAACTTGTAATATTTTAGTACGAATTCAAACGGAACAAAATGGCGGTTTAATAAAATATTTAAAAATGCTGCCTAAAAAAACCACTTAATGGATTAAAAAATGGGATTCTTGGGATTAGACCATGTCAAATTGGAATTACTATCCGACGTTTCGCGCTCGATTGCACGAGGCATCTTCAGGGATCTTTACTCCACTGAATGAGCTCGAAGAGATTCAGGCGGTGTTAAAATCGGTTTCCACGTGATCTAGACCGTAACCCGTATCTCTATCGAAATCTTGGGTTTCCTTTACATTTATAATATGGCGAGTGTTATGCTGGTGTTAAGCTACGACAGGTTGAACAATTTGTTTCTTTTTAATACATCGTTTATGTTTCTTAAGTCTAGTTGATATTGAGCGTCCTGTTTCTCCCACATACACTTCTCCACAGGAGCAAGGAATTTTATAAACTCCTTCTGTTTGGAAAGGTACAATAGTTTTCGTAGATCGCAAGTTTTGTCCAATCTTCTTATGTGTTTTGAAGATTGTACGTATGTTGGACCGCTGAAGTAATCGTCCTATTTTGTCTGTAGTACCATGTATGTAGAAGAACAACATTACCTAACGGTGGCTCTTTATCATTCTCCTTTGGCGGAGTTGGATTACTATATATTTTAACTGAACGTGTAATATCTTCAGTGCAATAGCCATTCCCTCTGAGAGCTTCGGTCAGTTTCGATGTTAGAGAATCTTGATCAGAAATCGAAATAGCTCTCAATACTAATGAGTTAATAACCGATTTCTTTTGTGCTATTTGTATGTGTCGGTTTTTTATAAACAGAATATCCTAATGTACCATTTTTCTTCCTTTGAACACATACATCTAGAAAGGGAATCGTTCTACTAAATTCAATTTGCCATTGTAAACTTGATATTACGATGTTGTTGATTAAGGTGGTCCAGAAATATGAAAAGATTATCCTGTCCATAAGGCCAAACAACAAAAGTATCATCTACATATCTGAACCAGTGTTTTGGTTTTAGTGGAGCGGATGTTAAAGCAATATCCTCAGAGGCTTCCATAAAGATATTCGCTACCACTGGTGATAGAGGAGATCCCATAGCTGCCCCTGAAATTTGTTCATAAAAAGTTCCTTGAAAAATGAAATACGTAGATGTAAGACAAGCGTCCAGTAGGTCTATTAAGTTCTTATCCAGATTATTATGATCCGATAATGTCTGATATAATCGAAATTGAGTTGTCGACAGAAACATTTATGTATAGTGGTTTTACATCGAAACCAACCAAAATATCTTCGCGATCCAACTGGATTGCCTTAAGTTTTCCCAAGAAATGTGCTGAGTTATTGATAAAAGAATCGGTTTTTCCAGTATATGTGTCAGAAAAAATTAAACAGTCTATTGATATCTATAAACTTCCCAAAAATGTCCTTTCTCCACCTATAAATCGCCTCAAGCAGTCGAAACTGATATTAAAGGCGAAAAATTCGAAAAAAAAAATGGATATTAACACGCTCTAATCTCGTAGGATAAGAAACATGACTTCTTAATCAACATAGTCAATCATTAGTATCTTATTCTTATTAAGTCTAATTCATCTATATGTGAATGAAACAGCAGTGACATATGACACGTATTTACTAGAAATCTGCCGCTGACGTATAAAAAGACAGATAATCAGGTAGAACAAACAATGACTTATCATTATTTTCTGGTTTTACGGTTTACAAATGGGAACGAACTTAATATATTATGTCTTTGAATTTTCGATAAATTTACTACTTGAGTAAACCTGACATGCTTTTCGAAAGTCTTATGCGATCTTCAAATGCTAATATATTTATAATCGTTATTATTAAATTTGTATATAAAAAATTATATTAAAAAATTTCTTATATGAGATGCAATAGGTAATACCTGTAGGTCTCGTAGTTTGTCTTTTGACCATTAGACTAGAAGTCTGTATAAAGAAAGATAAGAGCTTTTATTACGTTAGTTACATTCTGAGAAGTGCGTTTAAAAAATTTCCATTTTTGCTTTATTTTAATGATGTTTAATTACGTCTCTTATCAATCAGAATATATTATTAAACATATTGAATAATACTGTTATAATACAAAAGACCTGTATTATATTCTTTATAGAAGGAAAGTATTATAAATAGGTGTTAGCGGATAGCTATTAAAGACCGCTACCAAATTGTACCAAGCATATACAGGGTGTTTTTTAATTGATGGTTAAAAATACTGTATATACTTTTTTGGCCAATTTTAAGACCAAAAGGTTATATAAACATATGTCCACAAGACCTTCTTTTTTTGTTCTCACAGACAGCAAACAAGTCTTGCAAATCCTAAAAAAGAATAAAATATCATCCACACTGATACACTGATTCTTGAGTGTCCCCAAATTCTGGAGACGGTTTCCCAGAGGAATACGGTCACAGGGTCCTGGATTAAGGGACATAGTGGAATCGAAGGAAATGAAAAAGCAGATAGGTTGGCGCGTAACGGAGCAAAGGGCAAACAATGCGGCCTTGAACCCTTCGCGTCCCTATCCTCTAAGGCGATCAATTTAAAGATAAATGAACAGTCAACAACGATTCTAAAAGAGAGATGGGAGAGACAGAACTTTAGACACTCAGGTGGCCCAACACCAGAGAAGTAATCGGTTGGCGCAAGTCACCCCTTCATACTCTCTATCTATCTAAGACTTTCTTTTTTGAGATACAGGATGTTAAATTTTAATTTTGTTTCAGTTTTGCTTTATATAACTCGTACATTTCTAAAGATATATCAGTCAAAGTTGGCACATTTTATTCTATGTGTAATGTCTACGAAATTGCTATAACACATTTTAGAAACATCTACAGGGTGGTACTTTTCTCCGGTCGCGACCCCCCTTTTATCCCCCGAAATTTTTGTCAATCAAATTCCCCATTTTGTTATTACATTATTTGGATATTTTGAATCGTCTAGAACTTATTTAGCAAAATGTATATTCGTGCATGGTCGTGGCATATGGGATACTACGCCAATCAATAGAGCAAATATAAAATATAAAACAAAAATAGACCGAGTTTTTTTAGCTAAATTCTGGCTTGTTTTTAGCCGAAATTTGAGTAACAATTTTTTCTTCATTTATATGATAAATCATCAATTGTTTCAAATTATGTAGAAATAGTATTAACAGAGCCAATCAGTGTAAGAATGTATGAGCCAAGAGAAAATGCAAAGATAACAAATCATGGTTTGACGGTTGGTAGGGACAAAAAACACGCGCCCCTTCTCGAAACTAAAAATTTCGACTTCTACATATTTTTTTTAGTTTGGAAATGTATTTTACTAAGAAAATTGATTAAAGGGTTCATAACGTAAAAAAACATGCATGAAAATACGTATTTATAGGTAGAAAGAATATGTTTGTTTAAAGTGGTCAAGTAATGGCTGCCAGGAAATTAGTTTAATTTTAATTTCTATCATGGCGGATCATAAAAATCTTTGGGCTATTTTTTAAGCAAATATTCCTTGAAATTGGCCACTTTTTAAGCAAATATTTATAAAATGGCAATAATTTTCAAGTGTAGCCAAAATGTAGCAACATTTATTAGAATTTTTCCAATAAAAATACCTACTTGGTTTGCCTTTAGTACTCGCTAAAAAATGGCTAATTTAAGACCCAGGGGTCAGCGTAACAAAATTAAACGACGATTACCCCAAGTCGCCGTTTTTCTATAATATGTGGTTGGATATTTAATCTTTTTATTAGACATTTTGTATAGTAAATAATTTATATTTCGTTTTTCTAAATATATCTTTTAGTTTTATAGGTTATAAACTTAAAATTTGAAAATGTGGCATATTTTGGCAATCTTATAGCAAAAATAAGCGAAATAAAACTACCCAATTTTAGTTTAATTTTGAAACAAAAATATGATAATAAAAACCATATTCAACAACAACATTGACAGATATTTCTACTTTTTGGCCATCCAATATTACAAAAAAAAATTGGAGGTTTAATTACCCCATAAGAGATATTTTTTGGCCAAGTTATTATGCTATAGCCTATCTACATTAAAAACTGCTACTTTTGGAGCCAATTAATCTAATTTGAAGCAAGCTTTCATGGCTAGAAAACAAACCAAGAATCATTTGTCAAAATTTGATAAATCTCTGATTTTTATGTGGCTTTTATGGCTAACTGTTAGACAAAAAGCTCATCAGCTAATTTGTTCTACTTAGGGGATTGGTTAGGTTTGCTGTAAAGATAGCGCGCCAACCGAATTCCGAGTCTATATTAAAACAAGGATTCTTTTCAACCAAAACTACACTGTTAAGGAGGAACTGCACGCACTGTTATGGATCATTTGCAAGCCTTCCGCCGCTGCAATATTATGTTAAAACTATAAGAGATATGTATTAGCTTCAATGTGATTTTAATAGGGAAATCTGTATAGTTGGGCGCTAAATGCGAATTTTTATGAAAAAATCTAATCTAGAATTAGATAGAATAGAAGTAGATTTGTCCATTTTCGACCATTTTTTGACCACATTTTGGCGGAAATTCCGTCGTATATAATTTTTATTTAAAATTTACCGCCTTGTATTGTTCCTTTGTCTGGATAAACTTTGTTTGGATAAATTTTGTCCTTTGTCTAGGTAACTGCAAAATTTGAAATGGTAAATGGTACTCATGTCTTTGTATTTATGCAGCGCGTGAACTCTTTTGAACATATTTTAAAGTGAAATGTAGTTTAAATTGCCTATACATAACACATTTTTTTAAGGACGGACGTGCAGGAAGTTTTTTCTATTACGTAGGTACCTTTTCATCTTACTCTGAACTTGATTAGATCTTGCCACTGAGTTTTCACTTTTTGCGTGCAGTTCCCCCTTAAGTGAATATCCCCGTTAGATTAGTACAAGTTTGTCAAAGAATGTTTATACGTAAATCATACTTTTCATTATTGGGCGAAATACTATTTAAAAGTTCTAAGTGTTCTTTAAAGGTCTGAAATGCGTAGTGAAAAAACGTGAAAATATAGTGTCATTTGCTAGAGATTAAATGATCAAATCAAAAAATAAAATCTAAATAATAAATATATATTGAGTATTGAGCGACACAATTTTAAATCACCAACCTAGATAATTCACGTCTGCTGGAGGCATGATGCGATAATTTTCAGGATAAAAAATCCTGTTGTTGCAAAGGTCACGAATGCACAGATTGATGGGCATTTTATTCTTCAAACTTTACAGGAACAACAACAGTTACAGCAACAACAACAACAGCAACAACACATGATTTTTAAGAAATACAGGAACAAAGAGCACAAAGAAAAAAGTTCTAACTCGTTGCTTCTATACACGTTTGGATTCATAACTTTCATAAAGAAAAAAATATCTAAGAACCTTCACTTTTTAAAAATGTACAAACAGTTTTAAAATATAATCTATTCTCACACGCGTAAACGAATTTTTATTAGACACTACTGTTATCCCCGTGACAAATTGCTAAGACAACTTATCGTAAAATATGTGACTTCCATTTTTCAAAAGTCGCTAAAAAGATTTACGTAGATAAAAAATAGGCTAATGATAAAAGTTAAATTAAAATATTCGTTATCAAAAATAAGATAAGTAATAAGTGAGGTAAACAAGGCGCCGTGTTGCCAAGTTAGTTTGCTCGACACCGCAACTACTGGAAAAAATAATTGACGATCATGAACGACACAGAATAACTACTAATTTCGATGTGTTAACGCCAGTACCATAAAATTCTGGTTGATGCCTTATCTCTACAATGATTTTCAGTAATTTTCTTAATTCTAATGACTCAGCTCTTTCCGAGTTAACCTCTGATAAAATTTGTCAGTCTAGTAAACATAGCAGGCAAATAAAAAGCATTCGATTTTAAGGATGCGATAAGTAAAAACAAAAACATGGTGTTAGTACAGTTCATGTGCTTCTTTAAGTGAGTTTTAAAATGTATGCCAAGCGTTTAAAAATTGCGTACTGCTAAAATACTGCGTAGATTCGTTTTGTTTACTTCTCACTTCTCAGCAGAAAGTAAAGCGATGTACCTGCTTAAGCAGTTGCATAACAAGTTATGTACAGGGTGATCCAATAATAGAGGACGTCGGCCGTTGCTCAGGAACCGTTACAGAACTTAAGGAAAAAAATATTTATAAATAAATCGGCCAAGAAAAATCACTGTAAATTATTTTCAAGCTCGAAAGTTGGTCGCTTGGGGGGTAACAGTAATAAATTTCTATAATTGAGGCATGTTGAATAAACAGTGTGTCCACGAACAACCCCTACAAAAGAAAAGCCGTGATTCTACATAAAAAAACATGAAAAAAATGTTCATATTAACCTAAGTCCGGAAATACTTCGTTACGGAGATACAGGGTGTTGAAATATAAATTTTATTTTATTTTTTATTAAATATCTGTTGCAAATGATAAAATTTTCTCATGAAATTGGGCATTCGGGGTATTTTTTGATTGAGGAAACATAATTTGGTATTAGTTTTCATGTGACACTTAGAGGGCGCTACGTACGCTACTATTATTTATGTAAATTTGCCCTAACTTTTTTGGCGATGCACCTGTGGGTTTTTTACGCATAAATATTATTCTTGTACCTTTTCTAAGCAAAAAAGCTATACTTACTAAACAACGCTAGGGGTAACCGTTCTCGAGCAATTTGCAAGTTTATTCGTCGATGCAAGGAAAACACATTTTTTTAATAATAATAAACTAAGGTGTATTTATTTCAAGACAATACAAAATTAAAGGTAGGTATCAATTATTCTAAACTATAATAAATGCTCCACGTGATGACTGTTAGTTTGAAGGCATAATGTAATTTTTTTTAGAGAACTTTTTTTGCTTAAGAAAGTGTAAATATTTATTTATAAAAAAAGTTATACTTACTCAACAACGCTAGGTAACCGTTCTTAATAATAATAAAGTGTCATTTTTGACAAAATTGTTATTGTCATATTAATAATTTGATTGAATTAAAAGTAAGATTTTAATTTGCATTTAAAAAAAAAAAAATGGTTTCGTTTGCTAATAAAGAATATGCACATATGCATTTAATGTACGGAGAAGTTCAGTGTAACGCTTAACCGGCACAACGTAGATATGTTGAAAAGTTTCCGAATAGAATCCGTCCCACTCATACAACCTTTACAGCAGTTCCCCAGAGGTTGAGGGAAACCGGATCGGTGTCTCTAAAAAACAATGAAAACAATAGGCATCCCGTTGTAGTTGAGGAATTCGAAGAAGCTATTCTGATGGTTCTAGAAGATAACCCAGAATTAAGTTGTCGAAGATTGTCAGCGATGCATCCAGGAATTTTGCACATCATCTGTAAGTAATATTATGCACAAGGAGAACTTATACCCGTTTTATTTTAGAAAGGTGCATTCTATGGTAAAGGGTGATTTCTCTGCGCGTATAGTATTTTCCGATTGGATCAGAAATAAGAAAATTGATGATCCAACTTTTTATTCTCCGATGAATCTAGTTTCACGAGAGACGGAATTAATAATTTACACAATACACATCATTATGCATATGTTGGGGATAATCCCTATATATATATATATATATATATATATATATATATATATATATATATATATATATATATATATATATATATAGCGGGTTCAAAACGTTCTCCGACGTCTTCCGATTTCCAGTCGCCATTGTTCTCTGTCGGTCCACAGATCCTCCTCTAGTCCTCGTTCTCTGATCTCCGAGTCTATCCCCTCTCTCCAACTCCTTCTAGGCCTTCCTCTTTTTCTTCTTCCTGTTGGGGTCCAGGTGAGAATTTGCTTGGGGAGTCGTCGGTCTTCCATTCTTTGGACGTGTCCGTACCATCTCAGTTGCTTTGTTCGTAATCGTCGGTTAACGTGTGTTTAACTTTCATGTTATTACGGATCGTCTCATTTGGGATTTTTTCGAGTCGTGATCTTCCTGCTGCTCTTCTCCAGAAGTCCATCTCAGTCGCGTTTAATGTTTGTATAGTCTTCTCTTTCAGTTGCCATACTTCGCTGCTGTATGTGACTATGCTTTTTATGATGGTGTTGTATATCAGATGTTTGTTTCGTTTGGTGATTTTTTGATCCCATAGGATGCTAATCCCTATATTGTGAAAGAAACCAAACATCAACATAGGTTTAGTATTAGTGTGTGGATTGGTATTGTAAACAACAACCTAATTGGACCTGTTGAGTTGCCAGGTCGACTAACAGGGGAAGAGTATTTAAATTTTCTTCAGAATATTTTACCCACATTACTAGAGGCAGTTCCTTTAAATATTCGGCAAGCCATGTGGTTTATGCACGATGGGTGTCCGGCTCATTTTAGTCGAAATGTGCGTCAATATCTGGATCAGACTTAACATTAGGAATAGTGAAGTGTGACCCAATTTATATACTATCTTTTCAAACATTTTTATTGGGCGCCATTTTGTTCTATCATATTGGATTCCTACTAATATTTTACTAATTTCTACCTATGCCACACTTGATTTTTAGGCATAATTTAAAATAAATCCAATAAGTAGTTTTTATATTGATACACACCTCCGTTTTGCTACGTTAGGTATATATTAAATTTACATTTAATTTTTCTGCAAAATGTAAAAATTATTTGGCCGCCATTTTGAACCGCCATCTTGAATTCGTACCACAACTTTACCAGTTTATCTCTATACATACATTACACTTATTGCTTGCACAAAATTTGAAATGAATCTAACAAGTAATTTTTTTCAAGCCGATTTTTTAAATATTTTATTTGGCCGCTATTTTGTTTATTCATACTAAAATGTCGCCAGTTCATTCCTAGGTAACACTTGATTTTTGTGCAAAATTTGAGGAAATTGGATAATTAAGATTTTTTAGTAATCCCTTTTTTAACGTTTCACTAGGCCGCCATCTTGTTCCGGCAAATTGGATTTTTACCAAAATATTACCAGGTCATGCCCATATGACCCTTAATTTTTGACCAAAATTTGAAGTCAATGGGGTAAGTAGTTTTTTAGTTATGCCGCGAATAGAGAGACTGACAGACAGACAGTAAAGATAAAAACTTGGAGGGTGATTTTTTCATAATTACAATACTTCTCTTTTATGCGGAAAGTAAAAATGATTTAAAATATAAGACAATCTGTATAATTAGTAGTAATTTCCAAGAATTACAAAGAAAGTATACTCCAAGTTTTCCCAACTCTCAGGATTTCAAAAAAATCTATATTCACGTTGATTACGTTTAAGATGGAATAAATGCCAGACTGGCATGGATACAATACACTCGAGATAATGATTAAGCACTTTTTTCCAGTCATGATGTTTACTTTTTGACAGCATACGTTTTCCTGTTTTGTTGTAAGATTACTTTAATCAATAAGGTTTATCACATTTCCAGAATAATTCGAGGAAATATTTGCTTTGTTTCAGATGATTTTTTGCCACATTTATGGAAAGAACCATTATTATAGGTTATTAAACTTCGATAATTAAATTAAAAAAAAAAAACAAAACTCAAATGTGAAAAATGAAGTACTACTTGTCCTATAAAAAATATATTTATCTTAATCGAAATCAGTATTATTTCATTTTGAACTTGTGTAGTAATGGCATTTCCGCAATAACGGTGAGAGATGTAAGGAACTCAAATGAAGACTTAGGAATTAACAAGATTACAAACAAACACATAAATAAATACACCGACAAAACAGTAAACCACTTTGGTATTTACATTAGTTTTCCAACCGAATTTGAGATAGTGTAATCTATTCATGAAAACAAAACCAGAGTATTAACGTATGTCCCATAAGTTTTAAGAAAAAATAATAATAGCCATATTTTATCTTGTTTAAATTCCATATTAACTTTAACTATAAATAATTTACATATAAATACAATAAAACTATAAATTTAAACTACACTTAATGGGTCCATGATTTTTAATGGAACACAATGTAACCCTAACTCAAGCCATTAGCCGTTACAAACGTCGATTTCTCGAATTACTCAACTTACGCGTTGACGATCCCACCTTGTTTTTTGGCGATTCGACCAACCTTCGTTCGTTAACTGCAGTCATTATTCTAGATCTTCCACTTTTTGGCAGGTTTACACATGTATTCCCTCATCATCGCCTTTTATCGTTCGATAAATTGTGGCCATTGAAATGTTTTGGCCCCTGATAAATCTCACAGTTTCGCGCTTAGGTAAGCGTCCAACTAACTGGTAAATACTTTTACCAGTTAGTTAAACAAACGTTAAATTTTATTACAAACTTTGAACGTACTTCGCGAGTCCGCACTTACATTTTATAACCGTTTGCAAGTCCCAAATGCGAAAATGCTTTCAAGTATTCAAAACGCTTCTAACCTTACCAATGATCAAAATGCTGCCCAAAGCAGACTAATTGAAACAATGAGGCTAAATACTCTTTTAACTAGACTAAAACCCCTTCTAAGTCAAATTATTTGTGGATGATACAGTTGGGTTGGACATAATTTATTTGGGTCAAAAAAACATAACACACATGCGCTAGTTCACCCGGATATGAGTCGGGCCGAAAGAAGGATCTATGACTACTTACATATTCTTTTAATTTAGTTTAACTTTTCTTAATGTTTATTCTATGTGTGTTTTTTCCCGTTGTTAAGCCAATTCAATTCTTTAACCGCCCCAGATAAATGACCTCGTTGTCTTATGGCCAGTGGCGGCTCTTTCATAGGGTCATTTGGTCAATGGCCCCCCAAAAATATTTCAGAAAATAAATTATTTGTTTGACCGTCCCTCCTAATAGTTGTAATAAACGCGAACCTTGGGAAAAGTTAAATACGCTACACCATTAGCCGCGCGCGGCGGTTCGAATGGTCTCGTTGCGTTCCTTATGCATAATAAAATATGCTATACTAAGCTAGGCTAGGCAGTCCGAATTGCCCTGATTACCTTAAAGCTTGACGAGAGTACCCGAAGATTTCACAGCTATCGAGCGGCAGCCGAACGTGATAGCAAATGGAATATTAAATCGCGAATTGGGTCATCAGCCGGTCTCTTCTCATAATTCGATCGATCGGTCGCGGTATCACGTCGGCATGCGGTAGTTCAATTGTTCAGAGGACGCGCGGTCGATATTCTAACTCGATATTGTTTCGGACGTTTTTAATCGATGATGAAAATTGATTTATATACTGTTTTTTGTAATATATATTTTTTTATTTTTATGATCCATGTGTGAGTTGGAAATATACAGGAAATAAAATGTTGGTAGTGACTAGTGAAAAAAAAAAATAAAAGACAAAAATAAAGAGATTTATGGAAACTTTCGCAAAAGTATGTACGATTTAGCTAACTGGATATGTGGTTGTGAAGTCTCTAACCCATTTTACTGTTATGTTTGTTTGTTGTTTTCTAAGGACTCGTCGGACTCATTATGGTGCAACACCGGTGTTAAAGACTTAAAACACTTAAAAGAAAAAATTAAAAAACATGCGTTTTCTGCAGATCACATAAAATGTTCGCTGAACTATGCTACGGTCGGGAAGCGTTGATATTCGCACTCAGCTAGACACAGCTTATAGAAAATCCCTTAGAGATTTTTATGAAAATGTATTCAAAAATCGTTATATTTTAAACAAAATTATAGATTGTGTGAAATGTTGTGGGGCATTCGAGCTGGCACTATGTGGCCATGATGTGCTGATGATGCTTTGTCTGAAAATCCAGGGTTTTTTCAAGGGCTTATAAATTTTGTTGAGGAGTTGGGCCAAGATAGACTATTCGCTGTAGCAATGTTAAGTATCGAGAAATCGTTTATAAAAGGAATGTACGTTCAATTTTAACGAACGTGTCATTCAGCATTTTTCCAATTCTAAAGAACGAAGAGTAGACCTGAACTTCAAGAGAATTTAAAGATAAGATATTTATTTTTATTTTAAGTATGCCTATTTTTAAGTTTGTTATTGTCCTCTAAATATAATTCACTACGAGCAGCCACTGGTTTAGATATGTATGTTATCGGTACTAAAAGCTTTATAAGAGCACTGACATGCTTGTCGAATATTAGCTTATAATCTACAAAGCTCTAAGTTTTCTGCGTCATCTGTTAGGATTAATCTGTCTGTGCGTATATTGACACTGATGTTATTAATTGTAGCATTACGTGCCAATTTTATACAAAACAACATTACTTTCGACTTGTTTGCATTGATATTTAGACCGCATTTGTTAGAGAGATGTCAAGGAGAGGTTATTTTTTAAAGACGCGGAATCAGCTTCTATTGGAGAACTGAGAAGTATAAATAATAAACAGAAGAGGTCCTTAAACGGAGCCCTGGGGCACTCCGCCATATACACCAGAGCAAAGTTCGATATAACCTGACGGAATTTCATTATCTGCAATTTTCCCCACCAGGTAGAAAGAAGATGTGATAAAAAAATTCAGGAAACAATTTTCTATTTAATATTTCTCCTCCATTAGTAAACTCTGTAAGAGGACATCAAAATATGGTTCACATACGCAGCAGAACAAACTAAAGGAACTGAATTATTATGTACAAGCACAAAAATAGCGCATGATTTGTTTTAAAAGTACATATCTTATCTTTTTCGAGATTATGCTAAATTAACTTGATACTATTGTGTGATCTGTTTTTTTTTACTAAATTAGTACTTTTGCCTCAAATAAATTCTAATAATATTTAAATAAAAACACATGTTTTTGTAATATTTGCGTAAATCTTACAATGAAAAGAAACGTTGAATACAATGTTGTAATGTTTGACATTGAAAATTAGCTTATACATTTGCGTTAAACGTAAACGAAATTCAATTTTAACTGATTTCAATGTATCTACTTTTCTTGGGAACCCTGAATACTAAATTTAAAGATTGGCAATGTAAATGGTGTTTTTTAAACAAGCAAAAATTATTATGGAGGGCAACTTTATCTCTAAAAATTAACATCTAGTTTCACTAAAAAAGTTCAAGAGTTAGACCAGATTTAGTTGCCATGGAAGCAAACACTTTTTTGTAATTGTGACATTTAGAAACGTTATTTGTTAGAGTCCTTCGGCAATTTTTTTAATCTTTGGCAATAAATCGGCAACCAAATAAAAGAAATCGATAATGTTAATTTCCTTTATATATATGGGTGTCCCAATTTTGCTCGGACGACATCAACTATAAAATTTTAAATGGGACACCTTGTATTTTTGTCCATTATTGAAATCCTTGCCAAAAATAAATATAAGTTACCAATTTAAACTATAGTCGATTTCTGCGTAGTTTCCGATGAACTGGAGCTATTTTTCAAATCACTATAAAAAATATCAAAAATCTAAAATTGGGTGTTTGGGTGGTAATTTGCAGTTTATAAAGCGTCAATGCATATGTGGAATACAACACGTTTGTCCAAACCTATACAGGGTGGACATACTACGAAATCAATCTTGCACCTTTTTAAAGTGAAAAAAGTCGATTTTGTTTAAATAGACCACCCATTTTTTCATTGGATAATACAACTATTTTTTTTAAATATGACAGTTTTTCAATTTATTTGTGTTTTAAGTGGTCGTTGAATCATCACTTAAAATAATTAGACTTTAGGAATGTTTTCTTGTATCGGTATTTACTTCTTCAATTTTAATAATGGCTCAATATTCAAGTCAAGAGCAACTAAATTTGTACAACTGTTACATTGAAATTAATAAAAGTCCAGCACTTGGATTAAGAGAGTATGGCCGAATATTTTCCATGGTAATGGCGTATTAAAAGAAAACAAAATATCCCTATATAAGTTTCTTCAAGTTCAATTTTTAAGTGAAACTGATTATTATCAGATCAGACTGGATTTTTGTAAGCAAATGATGGACCTGCATTTTAAATAAAATCCTCTGGACATATGAGGCGATATTTTCCGCTGCGGGAATGCATAACAAAAAAATACTCACTACTGTTCTGAGATAAATAAACATTTGGTAAAACAAATTAAAAGGCAAGGACATCAAAGTGTTAAAGTATGGTGTGGCATTATAAACGACAAACATTTTTAAACCTTTTAAGAAATTAAATTATGAGAAAACTCAATGAACATATGGAATGAATGGAACATATTATAACATAATATAACAGCATTTTTAAACGAGCAATTTAATTTAAGTATATATATAGTAACGGTAAGATTACAGGGCCGCCGCGACGTCCCGATTTGACACCCTTAGATTATTTTTTATGGGACACACTTAAAGATACAGTGGACAAAAATGTTGTATTCCGTATATGCATTGAAGCTTTATAAAGTGGAAATTACCACCCAAACACCCAATTTTTGATTTTTGCTATTTTTTATACCGATTTGAAGAATAGCTCCAGTTTTCAAAAAATCACACATAACCTTAATTATCCCGGAAACTACCCAGAAATCGACTATAGTTTAAATTGGTAACTTATGTTTACTTTTGACAAGGAATCAAATAATGGACAAAATATAGGGTGTCCCATTTAAAATTTTATAGTTGATGTCGTCCCAGCAAAATTGTGACACCCTGTAAAAATGGCGGCTTTATTTATTTGAAAATTCGGTAAAATTCCATTTTATGCATTTTTTAGCAAAGAATTTGTGGAGATAAAAAATGTATATTTGTTTCAATGTGAAAGATTGTTAGATATGTAAATAAACAAATTCTTATTAGCGTATGCGCGATATAACTATTCAAGAGAACAATTACTTTTCGTTAGAGAAACACACTGTAAAAATATAGCACAAACGGTAGAAAATATATACAAAATGAATGTGAAGGAAAATAAATTTTAGAAAATCGGTAAATTGTAAGGTATTCAATTACACATAGACAACCTAATTTATATATACATATATTTATTTGGCAGTAACTTTTATAGATATTATATAAATAGTAACAATAGGTTAAGCCCTTGTAACAAAACTTTTCCCTTAATGAAATGTTTCACCTTATCCAGAAAAGTGACACATATTAATATTTATATAATGTAATTACTATGTTACATATACATATATAATTATTTAGTAATCACTTCTTTTACGAGGAAAGTTCCGGGTGAAAGCCAGTTTACCGAGTTTTTATTAGTATCGTTTTTAGTCACATATATTTTTTTAGTTTTTAATTTGTCAATCTTCACATTGTATTAAAAAACGTGGTCGTTTTGCAACTTACAACCCCACAAATGTACGAATTGCTAGTTCGGATTTTAATGTCAAAATTGGATACAATTCCTTCGGCTTGATGCGCTTACACATGTCATGTTAGACCTATACTTGTCAAGTTAGCCCTGGCCTAAATTTAAACCTTGTTAGTGAATACGCTTAAACACTCAACTTGACAGTGATAGGTTTAAGATGAAACTTGCTACAATTGAACAAATAATGCATCAAATGTCACAATTACAAAATGACAGTGACAAAAGCAAAACAAAACTGGTAAGCTAAGATTTTTAATTGCAGGGGCGTATTAAAAAAAAACAAGTCTTATATGTACTTCATAAATGTAAAAAAAACAGAGGGCCAATGTACCACCTCCATAACCCCCCTGCACATCAATTTATGTACACCTTTTAGGATGGGCCTGAAAACATCAATAGTTATGGAAACTAAATGAAAATCATATATTTTACCCTAGAAGAAATTTTAAGATACTCATTTTTTCAAAAAAGGTTAGAAAGCAAAAATTCAATAAAACTATAAAAAAAATAACTACTTTAAGGAGGAAGCAGGATGACGAGAGTATTTTGCGTTTTAAATTTATTTATCTGACCCTACATGTCCTCGTTGCTTCTGATATCGTTATCTAATTTGGGGAATATACAATGTATATAATATTTGTAACCACACGCCGGCTAACGTGTTACGTATCGAATTGGCAATTTAATGTAGTAAATTTGCTCAATATTATCTATATCATTTAAAACACTAAGCCAGATTTTTCAGCAAGTTCGTGAGAGTTTTACTGCACCAGTTTACATGATCTATATTTTGAAATGATCGTCTCGTTGCGGAGAACTTTCAACACTATTTTTTATATTGAATTATTTTTTTCTATAAAACCAATATGTTTTTCTTCAATAACATTTCTGGACGTCATCTAACAGAAAAGGCAGAACACTGTCTGCCGGGCTAGCTAATATGATATAAAGACTACATTTATCCGAATAGCCTTTCCTTCCTGGTCGCGTCCGAATAGAGACTGTCTCTCTCTATATACACAGATTCGCTTCTCTATACAGGGATCTCGGCTCCTATTATACCTACAGCAAAGGTTAAATGGGGAAAGTTTTAGAGGAAACTTATTGCAATCGATATCCTGCTTCAGATTTACGATCGATCAATTGTTTTTGGAAATATCGGGGAAAAACCGAAAATGGTGGATTTCGTTTTTGGCCAGTATATCCAGAACGGTAAATTTGATAGCTGCCAAAATGTGACATTATTCGGACACATTTTTAAGATAAATAAGATAGCGTATACCACACGTCTTCATTGTTTTTTGTTAACCCGCAACCCGCTTCAACTTTTTTTTTTTTTATGGCCGCCATATTGGATTTTTCGATTTTTGGAAAGAGCCTAAAATTTGCAGTCTAGTGATATCTCACAAGTGCATAAAAGATTTTAGTATCATTGAAATATTACACTTCGTAAAGTTAGGTTTCAGTTTTTTCTAAGGAGGTCATGATTTATCTGTAACAAAATTAGATTTTGACTTTGACGTTAAGTTAAATAGTTGAAAGTATCAAAGCTGTGTTTTAATAAGTAGTAGGTACGCTTTTATCCCAATAAAATCATAAATCTGACACATAAATTGTCAAAATCTATAGAAAATGGCCGGCATTCCGTATTCAAATGAAGAAGAGGTACTTGTTCTTTCAATCATACAGAAACGTCGACGTTACCTCAGCAAGGTATTTGGAGATGTACCCCGAACGACGGCAGCCTCATAAAACTCAATTCAGGAATTACGCCTTCGAACAACCTACAAGCGGATACAATAATAACAATGAAAATCGAGACAGAAACATTTTACAAGCTATCAACGAAAACCCTAGTGCATCGGTAAGAACTGTAGAACAGGAAACTAATGTGCCAAAATTAACAGTACAGAGAGTTTTAAAAAAGAATAAGTACCATCCATACAAACCCATAATAGTACAAGGACTTAAGGAAACTGATTTTCCAAGATGACTAAAGTTCTGTGAGTGGTACACTAGGAGATGAAATGAAAATCCTGATTTTGTAAATCATGTCTTGTGGTCCGATGAGACCAGGTTCACGAATTGTGGAGTCTTTAATAGGCACAACCGTCATCATTGGGCTGTGCAAAATTCTCACGAAGTGGCAGAGAGACGTCTACAGATCAGATTTGGAAGTAACGTTTGGTGTGGGATCATTGGTAAGTTAATCTAACCAATCTTTTTTAAATAGGCACCAAATGATGGTCAAATAATAATCTTTTTTTTTTCGTTTAGTTCTTTAATGATACTAAAAGAGTATACTCTTAGAAAAAAAAAGTAAAACGTTCTACTCTAGTCAGTCAACTTAATTTTTTGATATTGTATTACATTTTTATTCAGTCATTTTGTATTGTAGTTTCGAAGAACCTATAAAAATAGAATTGGGTTCTATAAATTTATTAACACTTTATCTAAATTTTCTGCAGATTTAGCTAATTCTCTAAAATTATTTTGATTGTCTGAATTTAATGATTTATTATTACCCGGGAAGCCTAGTTCTTGCGTTATGAAAAAAAATACCATATTAATCAAATGTCGAATTATTTTTCGATTTTCATTATGATTTATAGAAAGGCGTTCAGCTGTATTTCCGAATAATTTAAATTTTAAAGCGCAAGAGGTTTGTTCTTTTGATATTTTATGTTTTATTAATCACTGAAATAAATTGAGTTAGTATTTCCGAAATTAATATGCAATACCAACAAAATAATTTATTACGGTTATTACTTCCCGCTAACCAAATATGTTTTTCTTTTTCATAATAAAGCTGAATAGGTGTCAACTGTATACAAGCTCATTCATTACGGGATGTTTCGATAATTATTTTTGGGAAGAAACTATCTACTTTTTAATAAAGATAATTTTCCCTTTATAATTTATAGTTTCTAGTACCACCCGGCCGACCCTGCCGCCCTTGACTGTTGGGCACCTATTTATAAATTATTAATCATTTCAGGAAATCGACTTATTGGACTACAACCTAAACGGGCAGAGGTACCTAGAGCTTTTGGGAAACCAGGTTGTACCATCCTTACGAGCTATTCTAACGGAAGATAAATTAAGAAGAACTTGGTTTCAACAAGACGGATGTCCGGCTCACAATACCATTCAAATCAAGAACTTCTTAAGAGAGCAGTTTGACGAAAGAATAATTTCTTTAAATGGTCCAATATCTTGGCCTCCTAGATCCCCTGACCTGTCGCCCTTGGATTTCTACCTCTGGGGTCACACGAAGAATGAAATCTATGAATTTGATCCCCCCGTGACCATAGAAATCCTGAGACAAAGAGTTCTGGACACATTTAGAAATATTAACTGAAATACACTTGCCAGGGTTGTACGAAAAACAGTCACCAATTGTCAAAAATGTCTCGATGCAAATGGACGTCATTGTGCAGATTTGTAAATTAATGTTACACACTTACAAAGTAGTTAAAGCTCATTTAGATTTTTTAAGTCGTTATTTACGTTCATGTTGTATTGAAAATTCAATGCGTTCAATACATTACTTACTTATTAATGTAATCTTGTGACAAATAAATCATGGCCTCCTTTAAAAACATTGAAACCTAATTTACGAAGTGTGACATTTTGATGACACTGAAATCTTTAATGCACTTGTGAGATATCACTACAATGGAAATTTTAGGCTTTTTCCAAAAATCGAAAAATCCAATATGGCGGTCATAAGAAAAATGAAAGTTGAGGCGGGTTGCAGGTTAACAAAAAACAATGAAGACGTGTCGTATACGCCATCTTATTTGTCTTAAAAAAGAGTCCGAATAATGTCGCATTTTGACAGTTATCAAATTTACCGTTCTGGATATACTGGCGAAAAACGAAATCCGCCATTTTCGGTTTTTCGCCGATATTTCCCAAACGTATTGATCGATAGTTAATCTGAAGCCAGATATCGAATGCAATAAGTTTCCTCTAAAACTTTCCCCATTTAACCTTTGGTGTAGGTATAATAGAAGCCGAGATCCCTATATAGAGAAGCGAATCTGGGACACACTGTATATATACGGTGGGCCAAAAAAAATTTTTAATTTTTAATAACTTTTTTAGTTATTATTATTATTTAATAAAACTTTTTAGATATATTCACAAATATATAGATTATACAATGATATGTTCAAAATAAATGAGTGATTTAAAATGCTCACAAAAAATATTTTTCACATTTTGAGGATAAGCATAAGCAACATCCTAAAACTTTATACCTTAACAACAAAACTGCTACTTTACTTTTTTTTTTAATGTTCCAATTAATATTTATTTTATTACACATTTAGTGACATTGTACGTGTACCTTACATGTCACAAACTTGTGGCAATATGTTTTTCTATTATAATCTGGCTTTGGAAACAATTATAACAATAATATATAATTATTAGCACCTAAGCCAAAGTTTGACATATTATTGTTTCTGCGCAAAAACGTCAGAAAACAAAAGTTTCAATATATATATATATATATATATATATATATATATATATATATATATATATATATATATATATATGTATATATATACATATATATATATATACATATACATATATATATATATATATATATATATATATATATTTATATATATATGTATACAGGGTGTCCCAACTAAAAGTATCCACCCCAAATAACAAGTCGCCAAGACAAAAAAAAATAAAACGCTCGGACCCGTCGATTTTGCTTTTCAGGGGGAAACATTTTGCGCCTATTTTCAATTTCGCAACATCACCCTCTGAGCGGGGGTGAGATTCACCCCCAAAATGTTAAATGGAAAGGGGGGTCGAGTGATACCTTATTTTGAAGGGTTTCCGACCCTGGTTACAACTGCCAAGTTTGAAGCCTCTGCTGTCATTCCCGAAGAAATGGCAGCTTGTCCAAAAAAAAAATATTAATAAATTAACTGGAAGAGTTGGCTGCTTTAAATTTAGGGGATGATGCAAGCTAGTGAAAAGATTTTAATAATAATTACTCCGGACGAGAGGAAAATAAAAATAGTAAATGTAAATTATAATTGTTGCATTTATGTTTTCTATATATTTTATATATATATTCCATATATATATATATATATATATATATATATATATGCACCTTAAAAATCTTTGTTTTCAAGTGTCCCCAAAGAAAGAAGTCCAACGGCGTCAAATCAGGTGATCGTGCCGGCCATTCGATGGGACCTCTTCTTCCAATCCAGTGATCGGGAAAAGTATTATCGAGAAAATCTCTTACCGGACGAACGTAGTGAGGAGGTGCTCCATCTTGTTGAAAGAATATCTGATCTTCAGCTAAATCCTGGTCGTTTTCTAGAATCTCAGTAATCTGCGGATCGATGGCATTTTCAAGTAAATTTAAATAACTTTCACCATTTAAATTGCCTTCTATGAAAAAAGGTCCAACAACGTGATTGCCTAGAATTCCCGCCCACACGTTTACTTTTAAAGGATGCTGGCTATGGGTTTCCCTGAATAAATGGGGGTTGCTGTCGCTCCAATACCTGCAGTTGTGACGGTTTACTTCTCCATTTAAGTAAAATGTGGCTTCGTCAGAAAAACAAATATTGTACAATGAAATGGTATGGTTGTTTAATTTTTCAGAAATATTCTCACAAAACTCTACTCTGCGATCAAAGTCATCTTCGTTCATTTCGTGAAGCAATTGATATTTAAAGGGTCGAAACTTATGGGATTTTAAAATCCGGTGAACACTGCTTCGGAAGACTTGATATTGCAGCTGTTTCTCTGATGGAGTTACTTGGAACCATAGCAAGATGGCCAAGGACTGCAACCTCAACATTTTCATTTCTTATTGGTCTTACTCTTTCATGCTTTTTATTGACAACTGAGCCGGTTTCGAAAAATTTGTTCCACAGTTGTAATACACTTCTATGAGTCAAAGAATGTTCGGGATGAGATTCATTAAAACTTACAGCTGCAGCTCTCGCACAATTATTGTTTCTAATGGAAAGAACAATAATTTCGATTCTCTCTTGTATCGTAAACGTCATAGGCAATTGTTAGAAACTTTCGTCTTTTAACACTTTCAGACAAAATAAATTTTAAGTAAAATGCACAAACTGTAATAAACGCATGAATGCTTGACACTAAATAAACGTTAACAATGTGATTTTATTTTGTTTGTTGCTGATGTTTTATGATAACAGTAAGAATGGAATGCTGATTTTTTTTTTTAATTTTGTACAGTGACAATTCGACAAGTTAGCTTAAACGTTTTGGCAACGGTCTGTTTCATTGCAAGGGAGTAAATGGCGAACATTTCGAACAATTCATAAAATAATTTAGTCTTTGTTTAAACGCAAAAATTCCCCATTAATTTACATTTACTATTTTTATTTTCCTCTCGGGAGTATTTTATTAAAATCTTTTCACTTGTTACCCTTTCTTTTTTTCGAGCTGCCATTTCTTCGGGAATGACAGCAGAGGCTTCAAACTTGGCAGTAACCAGGGTTTCAAAATAAGGAATCACTACCCCCCTTTCCATTTAACATTTTGGGGGTGAATCTCAAATGTTGAAATTGAAAATAGGCGCAAAATGTTTTAGCGTTTTATTTTTTATTTATTTTTTTTTTTGTCTTGGCGACTTGTTATTTGGGGTGGATACTTTTAGTTGGGACACCCTGTGTATATATATAACTAGGTCACATTTCACTATTCCTAATAAACTGCTTATTTTGTTATTAATAAAATTATTCTTTTGGATAAAAGAAAAAATATATAGAAAAGTGTGTTTTTCCTCGAGCAATTCAATATGTTAAACTCAAACAGTTATATATTAATTAAAATCATTAAGAACAGATAGGTTTTTTTTTAACTACTTGGCTAAATTACGGCGATAATTCTACAACTGTAGAATTACCGTGGGATATTTTTCGTATTGTTTTGTTAGTCATTTAGTCACAGTATTGACACTAAATATAAATTGATTGCAAGCTTATTAAATATTTTCATAAACGACTAAGCAAACATAAAAGAAAAATATATAGATGTTTCGAGTTCAATATGTTAGTGTTATATAATAAAATAGTAAAAATTAATGTAAATTTAAATTGTGTGTACGTTTATGTCGCAATAACATTCCCAGACAACATCAATGAGATATACTGTAAAACCTTGGTCTCTGATTTGAATCAGTAAAACATTTTATTTGATTGATTAAATAGACTACCTATTAAAATTAAGTTTCAACTTATGAAACTTTATCTATTATTTACGTTAACACATTCAGTCCTCATAATCATCCAAACGCATGCTAACACTTACACTTAAAAAATATCGACAACAGAAGTAACAACAGCAAATGTGTCCAACCATGGTGTTGTGGAAGGCGACACTATAAACATCGCACATTTTTTTGAAATTGTAATATATTTTTTCAGAACCGTTCATTTTTTTTAATGCCAAAAACGCGAATTCTCAGCACGGGTCTCTTTAACGATAGACAAACAAGATTTTGTTCATTTTAATTACTAACTTAATATTCACTTCGAATAAATCGTAATATGTTAGGCAAACTGAAAATATAATTAGATGTGACCGCAACCTTCATGATCTAGTCACCACCTGTTAGAAAATGAATACAATGCACTAAATGTTTGACTGGATCACACGAAAATAGCTCCAGCGATATTTATTTTTATCTACATTCAACAATGACTTGGCTATTCCACAATTATTATTTAGGTTCTTCTAATAAAAATTACATTAACTAGTGACCTAATTTCATAATTTTAACATACGGTTGTCAACTTACGCCTGTCTACTTTCGCATATTTTATATATTTTACTATTCCTGTTGATATTTGCCAGCTTAAATAAATCGAATCGAGGAACATACTATTTACATTAAATTGGTTACCTTTTATTAAATATATAAATAAAATAACGTTCTGAGAATATGGAAAATATTGTCTATACTATTATATTTGTTAGCTATCAATATTATTATTACCATTAGTGTTTAGTAAACTCAACTTCCATGATTCAATATGGGTTGTTTCGAGTCTTAAAATACGAAAATCTTGGTACAGCACTAAAAGATCTTTTTAAATGATTTTTTTTGTTTAACGTTAATTAATATTTATTGATGCACAACCCTTTGGAGGCAAATCTGGGTGCCCTATACTTAGGTAGCCACTGGTACAAACATACAGGAGAGACGAAGTGCCAATCCAGGCAAAACTGTCGTTCACTTATAGAATCAATGGCTCCTATTTTAAGTTTCAACAATATTAATATCCAAAATCAATTATCTGAGAATAATAAATAAATAAATAACGGCATCTTTCACAAGACAAAAAAAATACATGGTGTGGCAGAGAAAACAGCTAGAGAATACACAACAACTCTAAAACTATAAAGGTGTGAACAATGTATAACACACAAAAGTGTATGTTAAGAATTTTAAAAGATTCTAAATATCCTTTAAGTGTCTTTTACATCCTTCGTAAAAGGGAAGTAATGTAATCGTGAAATAATCACCCTCCTAGTGGGGATGACCTCGTAACATTTTGATAAAAATTCAATATGGCAAAACAAAATGGCGGCCTAGTAAAATGTTAAAAAAATTATTACTAAAAAACTACTTATCCAATTTATCTCAAATTTCGTACAACTGGTAAAATTTGGGTACGAATCCAAGATGGCGGTACAAAATGGTGGTTTAATAAAATATTTAAAAATTCAGCCTGAAAAACTATTTAATGAAGTGAATTCAAATCGTGCGCCATAACTAATTGTTAGAGATGAACTAGTAAAACTGTGGTTCTATTTCAAGATGGCGGAAAAAATGGCGGCCAAATAAAATGTGTGCAATCGTGAAAAAGTCACCCTCTCAGGTTTTACGTACCTTCACTTTTTAGCGGGCTTAGATGCCAAAAAATATGTTTTATCAATTCCGTCAGTTTGTCTGTATGTCTCTTTGTTCTGTCAGTTCACGACATAGTTTAAAAACTCAGATCAGATTGACTCAAGGGCGTCGATAATTTTTTTTTCTGGGAGGGGAGGGTAGTATAGCAGCATGTTTAGGGAAAGGTAAAAAAAAGGTGATTTATGCTAAGATTTTCTGCAATTGGTAAGAAATTCAATTGAGATTAGCGTCAAAATAGTTAAATATTAAGAAAAAGAAATGAAAATAAGTTCTCTAAACAGTGTGTAAAAACACTGGACTCGAAAATAACTACCTAAACAAAAAAAAAACAAATGTGCTGATTCTTAAATAAAGTCTTAAAAATTGAATATACCCATACATAGTGTCTATCCAAAAACATACCATGTATAATACCTCTTTTAAGTCATAGCATATAACATAAACACTACAGTATCATAATTTATACTAAAACACCTAATAGTCTAATACTTAATACCTAAACAAAATTTTAATTATTTAATAAATCTATTATATTTACTAATATTTTTTTATTTCATTTGGTCAATTGTTATAGCATTTAGATGCTTTAGCAATTGGATTATTTATACCTATATTAGTATGTGTAACAATCATATATATATATATATATATATATATATATATATATATATATATATATATATATATATATAACAATGAAAAATCTTAATAAAACTGTCCAACAACATCTTATTTTTTCAATCCAAAACCGTTCGTCTAACGAAAAAAAGCCAAGAGGTTCTTTTTGTTAGCAACTAATAAGTGATTACGAAAATTATTTTTATTTTGACAAAAAGCAGTGGCGTGCCATTTTTTAATAAAATAAAATAATATTTTGGTCAATATCAACGGTTCAAAAAAAGGTAGATGATAAATTATTCATTAAATTATAGAGAAATTTATCCCCTTTTAAAATATGTAAAAATGAATATACCATTACATTTGTTTTTTTTTTGAAAAAAACTAAAAAATATGCTACTAATTCAGTTAACGCCATCTAGCGACGCCAGCAAAAGTCAAAAATTCAAAACCAAATAAGCGTTTTGTAGTGCAAATTATGCTCTTTCATATGCGCCTAAGTTTGCTAAAATCGGCCAAAAGAAACGGGAGACATCTTGGTTTGTTTGAAAAAACAATTGAACTTCCCCCACCGCTTTATTTTGATATATAGAACAAAACATTTTAGAAAAAAGTGTAGGGAAATGGTCACTAAATATGAAAATGATATCATCGATATATTTTCATTAGGCAAAATTCTATAAACACCCCATTTTTCTACTTGGTGTTGGTTGTTACGCCCTCTAGCGGACGTTTGACAAACTCGAAAATAATTTTCAGCAATTTCTCTTGGCGACTTTTATTACGATTTTTTTTCTCAAATCTATACGACCAATATCTTATGAGATATGGCCGCTCGTTAACTGATCACCCTGTACATGTGTAGGCTAGTGCTGTGTCATATGCATATATAAAATATTTAGCTTATAAACCTGCGTTTTGGAGACTCAGAACATAAAGGGAATACAGCAGAGGTCCCAGAACCGACCCTTGAGGCACCCCATACTTATTATTATATTTTTCCAATTTATACATATTGTTTTCTGTCTGCAATATATGTTTTAATTAAATTGAAAATAGTGCCCCTAAAACCCATTTTCCAGTTTTTTAAATAAAATGTTATGATCCACCACATCAAAAGCCTTTTGTAAATCCACAAATATGACCACCAGTATCTTTTTTTAAATCCAAAGCCTTTGATATATATAAAATCAGTGGTAGCACTAAGTGTAAAACAGTGTTTAATGAAACCATATTGGTAATATCCATATGTTTTACTGATTTAAGAAAGAAATCATTCTATGCTTTATTATTTTTTCAAGAATTTTTGAGGATATACTTAAAATTAACAATGGGGAACTATTTAGGTCCAATTGATGTTTTAATAATGTGTTGTTATTTTCATGTTTGTTTATTTCCATACTTTCTAGTAAATTAATTTTTTTACTTTTTCAATCTGCATGTAAAATTTCTCATCAAAAGTCCTGAATTAAATGTGTAAAGTAACTGGAATTATCTTTATGCTTTCTGTAACCAAATTATGCACAGTAATTGTTTTTTACACGTTCTGCCTGTTTGTTCAAAATAAAATACATTATTTAACTTGTAAATACCGGATTTATTCTGTTTTTTGGTTTTCGTCTTATCGTTTTTAATATATCTACCAAGGCTGTTGATGAACGTAAAAGCAACAGTTGCATTTATTTTTAGGAAAAACTTAGCATTTGATGTTGTTTTTCCCGTATAAGTGAAAGTATGAAATTGATTATTTTCTATGAACTTATTACAGTAGGATGCACTAACCGCAATGCTTTTTTATATTGTTTCTTTTTTACTATTTTGTCTATAAGATTTTCATGATAACCGTTATTTGTTTTATTATATTTAATTCTTTAGTATAACTTTCACTGCTTAGAGGTATGTTGATCAATCTATGAACAAAATTGTTATTATGCTGATATTTTATGTGCAAAAGGATGATTAGAAGTATTGTGTATTGCAATGTCTTTACGAGATGGCTTATGAAAATTTTGAAACTCGTGTTTATTATTCTTAATAATTATTGTTAGGTCTAAGAAATGAATTTCTAAAATTTATATTTTTATGTAGGTTATTTATACAATCTAAAAATGATTTTAAATGTCTGTCAGTACCAGTAAAACATGCTAATATATCATCAACATACCTATATCAATAAATGAAATTTTTACTAAGGACATATTCATGAATTTTAGTTTCCAAGTGGCCCATAATTATATAACTGAGGTTTTTTGTAGGTACAATAAAAAGTGTTGTATGTACGGATGTTAAATTAAATTTATTTAAGAATTAGGTAAAATAAACATGTTAATAAGAAAATTTCGCAGGAACCAAAAAAACAAAGTGCAAATGTTTGTCTGTGGGAAATGTCTTCAAATTTCACTTGTACCAGAAAATCTAATCTATAAATATATAATTAATAAATTACATCAAAAACATGGAAAAAAGTTAGGGATATTTATAACTTATGAACTTACCATAAATTTTAATATATAAATTTATTTTATTTATTTCATAACCATTTTATTACCCATTACTGTTTTAAGTTTTAAGGACGAATTTGTAATTTTCACTATTATGAATAATATATTTTGTTCGCGAAGCAGATGTTTTGCAAACAAAATATTTTTTAACAACCCTAGCATTTTTCCAACTCAACTGAAAAGTGAAACGCTGGGAAGCAAGACAAACATTTTGAAGGTTAAAAGCGGATAACAGCTTTGAGTACCATTTTTAAAAGTATAGCAATTTGGCAATTCACTGCGGATAATATTTTCTATTATAAATTTTTTATTATTCTTAATGATTATTGTTAGGTCTAAGAAATGAATTTCTAAAATTTATATTTTTATGTAGGTTATTTATACAATCTAAAAATGATTTTAAATGTCTGTCAGTACCAGTTTTTAAACATGCTAATATATATCAACATACCTATATCAATAAACGAAATTTTTACTAAGGACATATTCATGAATTTTAGTTTCCAAGTGGCCCATAATTATGTAACTGAGGTTTTTTGTAGGTACAATAAAAAGTGTTGTATGTACGGATGTTAAATTAATTTTATTTAAGAATTAGGTAAAATCAACATGTTAATAAGAAAATTTCGCAGGAACCAAAAAAACAAAGTGCAAATGTTTGTCTGTGGGAAATGTCTTCAAATTTCACTTGTACCAGAAAATCTAATCTATAAATATATAATTAATAAATTACATCAAAAACATGGAAAAAAAGTTAGGGATATTTATAACTTATGAACTTAACATAAATTTTAATATATAAATTTATTTTATTTATTTCATAACCATTTTATTACCCATTATTGTTTTAAGTTTTAAGGACGAATTTGTAATTTTCACTATTATGAATAATATATTTTGTTCGCGAAGCAGATGTTTTGCAAACAAAATATTTTTTAACAACCCTAGCATTTTTCCAACTCAACTGAAAAGTGAAATGCTGGGAAGCAATTCTTTAGACAAACATTTTGAAGGTTAAAAGCGATAACAGCTTTGAGTACCATTTTTAAAAGTATAGCAATTTGGCAATTCACTGCTTTACTATTTTCTATTATAATTTTTTTATTATTCTTATTAATTATTGTTAGGTCTAAGAAATGAATTTCTAAAATTTATATTTTTATGTAGGTTATTTATACAATCTAAAAATGATTTTAAATGTCTGTCAGTACCAGTGAAACATGCTAATATATCATCAACATACCTATATCAATAAACGAAATTTTTACTAAGGACATATTCATGAATTTTAGTTTCCAAGTGGCCCATAATTATATAACTGAGGTTTTTTGTAGGTACAATAAAAAGTGTTGTATGTACGGATGTTAAATTAAATTTATTTAAGAATTAGGTAAAATAAACATGTTAATATGAAAATTTCGCAGGAACCAAAAAAACAAAGTGCAAATGTTTGTCTGTGGGAAATGTCTTCAAATTTCACTTGTACCAGAAAATCTAATCTATAAATATATAATTAATAAATTACATCAAAAACATGGAAAAAAAGTTAGGGATATTTATAACTTATGAACTTACCATAAATTTTAATATATAAATTTATTTTATTTATTTCATAACCATTTTATTACCCATTATTGTTTTAAGTTGTAAGGACGAATTTGTAATGTTCACTATTATGAATAATATATTTTGTTCGCGAAGCAGATGTTTTGCAAACAAAATGTTCTTTAACAACCCTAGCATTTTTCCAACTCAACTGAAATGCTGGGAAGCAGGACAAACATTTTGAATGTTAAAAGCGCAAATCAGCTTTGAGCACCATTTTTAAAAGTATAGCAATTTGGCAATTCACTGCGGATATTATTTTCTATTATAAATCTTATTTGTTCCCAGAATAAACGTTATTACTTGGTTACCCGTTAGCATAACTTATTATACTGATAAAAACAAGCTGAGTATTATAAGCAATACTCACCTATTAACTCGCACACCACTGTGAGATAAGTATTATTAAAATTGCAAAAAACTTACAAGTGGCAAGAAACAAAACTATTTCCTTAGAAATCACTTTTAGATAATAGTGCATTTATGAATTGTTTCCTTGAAACTGTAAAAAAAACAGGACTTTTTTTTCTTAGTCAGTAGCAAAAAGTTAATAATTAATTACAATTACTCGCAAGAATAGTTACAAATATTACTCTTCCTGGACAATATGGTGAATGTGTCTTCAGCATGCACCAGAAACTAATATTGTTATTAATATCTTTTTAAAATAAGGAGTCGCCCGCGATGGGCTGAGATGATTTTGGATAGAAGGGTTTTCATATACAGGGTGTCCCACGGAAAAGTAACACATTTCGCGACTTAAACTCGAAAACGAAAAATGATACCGAAATGCGGTTTTCACCGAATGGCTTAGATTTGCCCCGAGTTTTTTATTGTCAGTGTTGCCAAATTTTCTCATTTATCCTGGGATCACGGAGAAATACCTATTTTTTTGGGACTAAATTACTGTTTTATTTTAAATGGGACACCCTATAAATTTGTATGGTCTTGGATAGCCTGACACTTCTTCTTTTCAAAAATACATAGTTTGTGGATATTTATTTTAAGTTCTTAGATTTTAAAATTAACTTTGTAAACTCTTGCATAATAATTAATCTTTCTGTTTACATAAAATGTTGCTTCGTCTGGCATTATTAATTACGCATTAGGAAATTGTCTCGTTAAATCTAGAATTGTTTCATATGTGTATCTAGCATCTTTGTTCATAAGCGTGGGAATAATTCGTTGAAATGCTTGAATTTTGTATTCCTTAGATTTAATATTCTTTAAAAGTCACTCTACTTTTCGACGTCATCCATCGCTATCCATTATTTGTAGTTATGCGACACCATAACTGCTTCGGAACAAAAGTAGGTATGTAGACGTCGTCCTGTCGACCAATAAAAATAACTTTGTTGTCAAATGCAGCTGTCAGATTTTTAATTTCTTCGATTTTTAAAATGTTTAATCAAATTGAAAAAGCATTTTTAATAATCACATATGCAGAAATGAAATCAATAACAATATCCAAACGTAGATCTTGTACAGTACAGGGTGTCCGGATTTGGTTGCAAAAGCAGGGTATCTCGCTTATTTTTAAAGATAGAACGTTTTCACGAACCTGAGCTAATTTTTTGTGAAACTCATGAAGCCGTAAACAAAATTTTTATAGCCTTCTTCGTTTATGAGATATAGGGCGAAATAGAAAATTTTGCATTTTGGGACCCCCCTCATATCTCGGTTATCCTTTAACTTAACGCAAAGGGAAAAATTGCTGCTTATACAGTTTTTTACGCTGGATCCAGTAGCGTAGTCATATTTTTCATTTGAGTTGTTATTTTTTAGATATGACCCAAAGTTGTGTTTTTTTAAATGGGACACCCTGTATATTTGTCCAGAAATTGATTTGTCTTTTTAAAAGCTTCTCAAAAATATATAATAGTATGGGTCTATTTTAATAAACAAATTTTGCAGTAGGCCATGCAAAACGATGCCGTTTTCTTTTGTTTTCTTGGAAGCAAATGACATTTCCCAATTTTGTACGCGTATATAAAATATAGCGCTAGTTTTTTGTATTTATTTATTGTGTAAAAATATATTTGTATTATTATGGAAGAAAACCAAACTTTCGAACATTATGAAAAGTACGATATGTTAGCTTGTGTTATATTAAGTAATGAAAATGTTGAAGCGGCTTCTGAGATGTATTTTAACAGGTAAATAGTTAATTTTTAGGTATTTTGAAATACTATTGCTTAATTTTTATTTAGATATCCAGAAAGGAGGCAACCTAATATATCCACTTTTTATCGGATAAAAAAGAATTTACTTAATCACGGATCATTTATCAAACCTCGTACGAAAGCATATAATAAAGAAAATCGGGAGGCTGAGGAAATTACGGTTTTGGCTAATGCAGAAGCTTACCCTACAAACTTTTGTAGGGCCAGTGAAAAGAGCATAGGGATTCCAAAAACTAGAGTTCAAAAAATTCTAAAAAAGCACAAATACCACCCATACAAATTTAGGCTCGTGCAGCACTTACAGCCAGGGGATGCAGAGTCGGGTAGTTTTCTGAAATTGTTTCGAGAAAGATGCGATATGGTTAGAGATTTTGAAAGGAAGGTTATATGGTCAGACGAAGCACATTTCAGTAATTCTGGTATACTCAGGCACAATAGTAGATTCTGGTCCCAGGAAAATCAACACCAAATATTTCCCAGAAGACAGCAGGGCCGGTTTGGTCTAAATTTGTCTTGCTTCATATTAGGAATACATATAAAATTGTATATATTTGAGGAAAATCTAACAGCCAATCGCTATATAGAAATTTTAGGGGCAGCTATACCTGAATTACTTGACGATGTTCCTCTAGCGCAAATTAACGAAATTTATTTTCAACAGGACGGTGCTCCTGTACACAATTCTGGAATGACGAGATTATTTCTGGACAATAATTTTACCAATCAATGGATGGGAACAAATGGACCTATAAGATGGCCCCCTAGGTCCCCAGATTTGTCGATTTTAGATTTCTTTCTATGGGGATATCTGGAAAATAGAATTTACAAAGACCACTATGATAATGTCCAAGATTTAGGAAATGCAATAAGAGAAAATGTTCGCTATTTACAAAATCATCCCGTTATTTTGCTTAATTCCCTAAAACGAATACGAAAATTGTGCCAAGCATGCATAGAACAAAATGGAAATCAGTTTGAACAGTTCTTTTGATTTCCTTGGTTACTGTAGTTCTTATACGACAGTTGATTTTTGCTGAAAGGCTTGTTACATAATAATTTATTACTGTTTTGTTCTTGTGTTACATAAATCTAGGTAGGTGGTACTTTTTTGGTGCAAAATTATAAATACATATTTTGATAAATAGATTTAATTACATATTTATTTTGATTTATTGTTAGGATGTAGATATTGTTAACGACTTTAAATAAAAGGCAGCATTGTTTTGCATGGCCTACTGCAAAATTTGGGATGATAATTATAAAAATTAGGATTTTTGTTGTTGTTTATTAAAATAGACCCATACTATTATATATTTTTGAGAAGCTTTTAAAAGGACATATCAATTTCTGGACAAATATACAGGGTGTCCCATTTAAAAAAAAACACAACTTTGGGTCATAAAAAAAATAACAACTCAAATGAAAAATATGACTACGCCACTGGATCCAGCGTAAAAAACTGCATAAGCAGCAATTTTTCCCTTTGCGTTAAGTTAAAGGATAACCGAGATACGAGGGAGTCTCAAAATGCAAAATTTTCTATTTCGCCCTGTATCTCATAAACGAAGAAAGCTATGAAAATTTTGTTTACGGCTTCATGAGTTTCACAAAAAATTAGCTCAGGTTCGTGAAAACCGCAAGGTTCTATTTTTAAAAATAAGCGAGATACCCTGCTTTTGCAACCAAATCCGGACACCCTGTACACCAAAAAGATCCCCCATCCGGAAAGTCGATTTTGTTATGGGTGCAACGGTTTAGGGATACAGGCTCTTTGGAGAGAATCAAGCGACGTGACAATCGAGCAGACGTGCTACTGAACGAAGTCTTAGCTGTAAGGGAAATTTTATGTAATAATAATTATAAAATATCTATTCGTAAAATGGAGAGCACATTGATGATTATCGAAAACTAAAGTGGAACAACTTTTAAAGATAATTAAATTTAAGGCATACAAAATTCAAACATTTCAACGAATTTACTACACATGTGAAACAATTCTAGATTTAACGAGACAATTTCCTAATGCGAAAATAATAATGTTAAACGAAGCAACATTTCATTCATATGGGCAGAGGAAAATCGGCGAGAATTTGTCAAATTTGAAAGGGATTCGCCAAAAGTAAATGTGTGGTGTGCGATGTCGTCCACCAAGGTGTACGGTCCTTTTTTCTTTATGGAGAATACCGTCTTTGGATCTAACTACACCGATATGTTAGAACTTTTCTTTTATCCGCAACTTGAAGAAGAAGGGATAATTAATAACATATATTTCCAACAATCCGTTATCCAAAGATTGCGAGAAATTCATTGTATCGAGTTTTCCCATGCAGGTGGATAGGCAGGGGAGGTCCTATACCGTGGGCTCGATATTCCCCAGATCTAACGATCTCAGACTTTTTTCTGTCGGGTTCTGTGAAGGAAGCGTGCTACAATCCTCTACAACGAAATTTTGAAGAACTTAATATTAACAAAAGAAATGTTATAGAATTAATTCCACAGGAAATGTTTCAAAACTCATATGGAAATTTTCTCTATAGATTGACTAAGTGTGTGGAAGTTAATGTAGGTCACATACAACAATTGTTATAGTTTTTATTTATCTTCACGAAAATAAAACTTTTTACCTTTTGTTGTTTCACTAAACTGTATTTGTAGCAATAAAGAAATTTGAAATTAGGTTTAAATACAAGAATTTACAAAGTTAATTTTAAAATCTAAGAATTTAAAATAAATATCCTTAAACTATGTATTTTTGAAAAGAAGAAGTGTCAGGCTATCCAAGACCATAAAAATATATAGGGTGTCCCATTTAAAATAAAACAGTAATTTAGTCCCAAAAATTTCTCCGCGATCCTAGGATAAATGGGAAAATTTAGCAGGCAAGCAAAAAGAGATTCGTTTTAAATTTTTAAATTCAGTACGAGTTACTGATGAATGCCGGATTTTGACGGGTAACATTGTAAAATCATTCATCAAAACTCAACTCTTCTCCAGATAATGACTTTGAAAAACTTGAATTTTTATTAGACATTGAGGGAATTTGACTTGAGAAAAACGAATTACACATTTTATCTTAAGTTTTTTATATTCTACTCCTATCTAAGTTTTCAGTTTATCAAAGAATATAAATTGAAAGATGAAATTGTAATTGTTTTGACCATCTGTGCCAACAACTAAAGGTTCAAAATTTCAGAAAAAATTGAGTGCCAGAAAAAAAAAACGGAAATAAACTGAACTTTTCTTATAAACAAGCAACACTGGCGCTTAGTTTCAAATAAAGGAACTAATAGCTACTGGATGTTCGTTAGCCCTAAGACATAAAATATCAAGACACATGTGACGTCATAGGGAAAGAAAGACAGTGTTCAAAGACAAGCCGTTGAAGACTGACTTGGCAACCTTGGTCGAGGAGGCCTGTTAAGTAATAATAAGTAAATGCATTGGAAATGAAAGATTGAAAAGGTGCAAAAATCTGTGTAATGCCAATAAACTAAGCAAAAATAACGGGTTTGGATCAAAACAAAAATCAAAGACTGTGTGGATAGATTGAGAGAGCCGAACAAAATATATCGTAAAAAACAATTGGCGAGTAATGACAAAAACAAATACATTGTTACTAACCTTAGCATACCTTTAAAATGAAATTGAAACAAAACTAGAACTATGAGAAACCAAAGCAAATCTTGTTAAATTAAATAATTATAGTTATTGAACACAGGTTGTCCATTATATAGAAGGTCAGTTAACTTCCCACATCACACAATTTTGTCAGTAATTTTCAAACCGTTTCAGTACAATTACTAGTCCCAACATATTTTATATTTTATTGATCTTTATTTATTTTATATAGGCACACATTAAATTGTAACACATTTCTGTTCAGCTAGTTCCTTTGTCTATGTCCCCACAAGGCCTTCCTTTGGTTTCTCATAGTTCTAGTTGTTTGAACTTCACTTAAAATGTATACTAAGGTTAATAAGAATGTATTTGTTTTTGTCATTACTCGCCAATTGTTTGAAAGCCACTTTTTATTGATTTATTTTTCTCAGCTCTCTCAATCTATCCTCTGTGTTTTTTGTTTTGATCCAATTAGTCTTATTTTTGAATGAAATCCAAACATTTATGTTGCTTTTCACAATTGGTGTAGTTTATTCGCATTACACAAGTTTTTGCATCTTTTCAACCTTTCACTTCCAACATATTTATTTATTATTACTTAACGGGCCTCTTCAACCAAGGTTGCCAAGTCAGTTTTCAACAGCTTGTCTCTCTCGCTATGACGTCACACCGGAGTTTCCAATCAGATTTGTAATCAATATCTATTGGCTGTTGTTCTGTTTTCACAAGTTTACAATTTATTCTATATTTAAATTTCTATTTTGGTTATACTCATTAAGATAACATGTGACATTTTTATTAATTCGTCTATTATACATACGGTTTTCAATATTATCGTTTTTTCTTTAACAGTTGTAGTTTCTTTAATTCCATATAAATTTATTGGCAATCCAGTCGACTGTCAATTTTCTTTTCTGTTAAAGAGATTCTCCTATTTCTTTGTTTCATCATGCCTACATAAACTATAGGTATTTTTAAGCAATAATTAAAAAAAAAAAAATAAAATGTAATTTGATGTTCGTCAACTTTTGTTTTGTCTGTAATGTAAAAAGTTTTAAAGTACATTGATTTTGGTACCATGTATCTTTCTGCCTGTCTTTTTCGGCTTTTTGGCTTTGTCCACCAACTTTATAATTGGAGGGTTTTATTACTCGATGTATTTATTTATAGGTAGCATTGTCGAAAGCGCTCTGCTAAATCCTTGAAATTATCACATAATTAAGCTTAAATAATATTTGCATTTGTTAGCTATATTAGCTTACTTTGGACAATAAGCAGCAAATATGTTTTTTTTTAATAAATAAATAACTAAATCAAAACTTGGGGTCCAGCTCTAAAAGAAATCTCAACAGGCTGGGCAACAAAAAAGTTTGCAAATTAACAGCCTGCACTTTTAATTGACACAGCCCCAGTAGTGCAAGACCTCATCAACACATACATTGCTTATCTAAGGCTAGATGAAATAATTGAATAGATATAACTATTATTAGTTAAAAAAAATAATGTTAGTAAAGATAAATATTAGAACTGAAACATCATTTAAAAAATACTGCCTTCAATAGTTAAACAAATAGCATACCTTCGTTCATGGCCATGTCCATAAGCTGCAAATCTTCATCATTCAGCAAATTGGACAAGAATCCGTCGGTCTGATTAGTACCAAATTCAGAACCAGTGTTATTCTGAAAACAACAAAAAATATTATTAGTGCATTTAAAACAAAATTTTAAAGCTATGAAATGTTACCAATAATCGAAAAATAAAAATTCAGAATGTAAAAAAGGAGCAGAAAACTAAGAACTAAAAAAATAATTTTGAATTTTATGGGAAAATTATTATCGAACGATATTCCAGACAAAATGGTGAATTAACCATTGAAATTTAAAGTAAATGAAAACACGTTATTACACTGTCAGTTTGCTGGTATTAATTTCTACAAACGTTATTACCAAAATGAACCCTATAGGTTATAATCTTTAAAAATGATCACAGTGAATACAGTGTTTAAATATACAGGGTGTTACAAACTCGGAGGAATGGCATTGGCGTCTGAAAAATCTAAGATATACGATATTGGTTAAATAAGGACAAAGTTGCGCAGTTTAATATCGAATAATATACCGTTGACAGACTTGAAAATTTCCGGCTACTTGCGAAGATATCCGTAAAAAAACGAAAATCGTGATTTTCCTTTTTATTTTTTCAGGCTGCATTTGAAGAGAAATTACAAAATAAATTTTACATCTTTCTTTCCTCCTCTACAAGATGGTGCACTCAGATTTAAAATCCTACGTTTCGTCTTTGAGGTCTCATCATCAACTCAACTTATTTTTTTTTAATACGGACCTGGATTTTTTATTTTTAACAAGCATTCGACCTCCCAAAATGAACACTTAAGGTTTGAACAGAAGATTTAAGATTTTCACATAAGAGACAATGTGTTAGAGAGAAAAACTAGAATCTTTCCAAGTTCACAAAGGAGAATTTTAAAAACTCTAAATGTATGAACACATTGCATCATCGCTTTTGTGAGGTCAAGAGCTTTTTAAAAATGGAATAAAAATCCAGGACCGTATTAAAAAAATGAAGTTGATGATGAGACCTCGAAGACGAAACGTCGGATTTTAAATATAAGTGCACACTTTTGTAGAGGTAGTAAAAGTGGCTATAAAGACGTAAAATTTATTTTGTAATATCTCTTCAAATGCAACCTGAAAAAAATAATGAGGAAAATGACGATTTTCGGTTTTTTACGGATTTCCTCGCAAGTAAGAGGAATTTTCCAAGGTGGTCAACGGCATATAATTCGATATTAAATTGGGCAACTTTGCCTCAATTTAACCAACCTTGTATCTCTTATGATTTTTGAAATGCCAATGCTATACCTTCGAATTTGCAACACCCTGTATATGTCAATGCTAAATTAGTATTCGTGTAAGAATTATACTGTAAGGAATATAAGTTAAAGTATTTTGAATTTCCCCCTCCCGCGTAGTAAATTAAAGGAATGTAGTATTTTGGTCATTATACAGGGTGGCCCAACGAAAAGGTCCCACCCTTATTTATGACTTTCCTGGTATATTTTGGGAAAAACGCTTGGACACGTCAATTTTGATTTTTAGGGGGACGTCTTTTCATGTATGATTGTATAATACAGGGTGTTCCAAAAATAAGATATCGCATTACACTTGACATTTTTAAATGGAAACCCCCAATTTTTTTTCTATTTTTGGATTCTCCAGGAAGTTTTTAGTAACTTTTGTATAATAGAGTTTATACCTATCTTCAACCATTTTGAAGTTTTTTTAATTTTTTTTATAAAATTCGCCTCATTTAATTTAGTACTGATAATACGGAAAAAAATAATAATCACCGATACCAGCAAGAAATTTAGCATCCGTCAATGTCATCGTAAATCATAGAACAACTTTATCTTTGATTTGAAATCGTTAAGTTGCCTAGTTCTATTATAATATTTTGCAATGATTTATTCAATTCAAGAAAGGGTCGAAATAACGAAACTGTATTATCAAAACGGAAGCATTGCAAGAGCTACCGCCCGGTTGTTTAATACGTTACATCCAGACAAAAATATTAACCATAAGTATGTGGCTAAATTAATAAGAAAATTTGAAGCAACTGGATCTGTATCTAATATTCGCCGGAATCAGGAAAATCGTCCAAGTAGAAATGAAGCCAGAGAAATAGCAGTTTTGGGACACGTGGCTCTTGACAACACCCAAAGTACTCGTGGTCTGGCTACTTCTTCAGGATTTACACGCTCAACAGTGCAAAGAATTTTGAAATCCTATAAATTTCACCCGTACAAAACTAAACTTGTCCATGAGCTTAATGAAGACGATTATGATAGAAGGTTGGAGTTTTGCGAATTAATGACACAACGTTTGAACAATAACCCAAATTTGTTATTTAACATTTGTTTTTCGGATGAATGTACCTTCTATTTACATGGTGCTGTAAATAGACATAATTGTCGATATTGGAGCGACTCGAATCCACATTTGTTTCGAGAGGTACATTCGCAATACCCACAAAAAATTAATGTCTGGGCCGGCATTTTCGGAAATCATATTGTAGGACCTTTCTTTATTCCTGGAAACTTGACGGGGGAGTTGTACTTGGACATGTTGGAAAATACAATAGAGCCACGAATAACCGAAATAATAGAAAATGAGGTTAATTATAATGAAAATTTTCTTCATTTCCAACAAGATGGTGCACCACCGCACTATGTAGCTCCAGTACGACAGTTTTTGGACACCCATTTCCCAAATCAGTGGATCGGACGGCGCGGCCCCATTGAGTGGCCACCAAGGTCTCCGGACTTGAGTCCTTTATATTTTCTTTGGGGACATATAAAAAGTAAGGTTTTTAGTACGAAGCCAGACTCCATCCAAGATCTTCGGGAGCGGATCACGGCGGAATGCAGACAAATAACTCCAGAAATGTGTGAAAATGTTAGGAATAGATTTGAGCAAAATATTTATTATTGCATGGAGGTAAACGGACACCACTTTCAACATTTATTACCACATTGACTTTTTGACACATTGTAGCTAAGTAACTAATTTTTGTTTAAATTTTAATGTGAATGTAAAACTGTAAATGGTTTAGTGTTCCTGATTCCGGCGAATATTAGATACAGATCTAGTTGCTTCAAATTTTCTTATTAATTTAGCCACATACTTATGGTTAATATTTTTGACTGAATGTAACGTATTAAACAACCGGGCAGTAGCCCTTGCAATGTTTCCGTTTTGATAATAAAGTTTCGTTATTTTGACCCTTTCTTGAATTTAATTTATCAATACTTGATATTATTCAATTATTCAAATAACTTCAAAATGGTTGAAGATAGGTATAAACTCTATTATACAAAAGTTACTAAAAACTTCCTGGAGAATCCAAAAATAGAAAAAAAATTGGGGGTTTCCATTTAAAAATGTCAAGTGTAATGCGATATCTTATTTTTGGAACACCCTGTATTATACAATCATACATGAAAAGACGTCCCCCTAAAAATCAAAATTGACGTGTCCAAGCGTTTTTCCCAAAATATACCAGGAAAGTCATAAATAAGGGTGGGACCTTTTCGTTGGGCCACCCTGTATAATTAAACTTGTATTTAAGTTTGTCCCCACCACAAACTCTTCCCATGCTCATAAAATTATCTCCCTTATAAACATTAAGTTAGCCCTTTAAAGGGTGCCAACTTTAATATTACAAACCAGCAATAGAGCGAAATTCAAAGGATATTGATATTACTTTTTGTTAATACTGCATTCACCATTCGGTCCAAAAGATATTGAAAAACTACACTTACATCAATTAACGCTTTGGTGAACGCGCAAGAAAATCGATAGAATTGCAAACAATAAGGTCGCCTGCTGGGGGGATTGGGGTTTAAAACCCGTTTAGATGTCTGTTTAATTGTTAAATTAATATTTTGCAATATAGCACTTTGGCTTATTTTCACCAATTAAAATTATAAGATGAATTTATTTTGTAATATCTCCTCAAATGCAACTTGAAATGAATAAAAAGGAAAATGACGATTTTTGTTTTTTTACGGATATCCTCGGAAGTAGTCGGAATTTTGAAAGTTTGTCAACAGCATATTATTCGACATTAAATTGGGCAACTTTGCCGTAATTAATTCAACCTGGTATCTTTAATGATCTTTGAAATGCCGGTGCTATCCCTTCGAATCTGTAACACCCTGTATATGTATATACCAGATTAGTATTATTCGTGTAACAATTATACTGCGAGGAATATAAGTTAAAGTATATTGAATTAATCCAAGAGTTAGTTGAAATAAGTTAAATTCAATCTAGAGAAATTAACATTAAATAAAATATGAACACTATGAAAATTGCACATGCATTTTTTGAATAAGGCAGACACCCAGGGGTTTTAGGGGCTGAGAAAATTAAGGAATATAAAAAATAAAATGAATGTGGAAACAGTATTATTTTCGGTCATTATGTTATCATATAAAATTATCTCCCTTATTATACATTAAGTTAGCCCTTGATAGGGTAACCACTGTAATATTAGAAACCAGCAAAAAAAGGGAAATTTAAAAAATATCGTTTTTATCTTTATTTAAACTTTCAATTCGGTCAAGAGAAATTAACATTCAAATAAAATATAGAATAGCAAATTATTAATCTCTTCTCCTCGTGTTCAATTTCAAACTTAAATGAAAATTGCACTTTTGATGTTTGTTTAATTGTTAAATTAATATTTTGCAATATAATACTTTGGTTTATTTCCACCAATTAAAATTATAAGATGACTTTCTACTGTATTATACAAAAACGATTCATCAAAACAGTTTTTCATTTATTAAAATTAATCACAAGATTGTGTAACAGTGACTTTGTAACTTGTTACATAAAAAAAAGTTAATCTTTTTTGTTGAACAGAATTGGCTGTTAGTTGATGTAAATCTATTTTAACAAAGTAAACGAAAACACTTATTTAAAATGTCCCCTTAATTTATTTCACAAATTTCTAAGATTTAACATTTAAGACAATGTTGCCATGTGATTCATTTATTTTTTGTAAATTCATTGTTTTCGTTTAATTTGTTAATGTTTTTTGCTTTAAAGCTTAGACAATTACAGTTTTTCTAGCTAATGTCTGATTTCTAGTATATAAAGCGTTTGTTGAAAACATTTACCTGATAATACATCATATCATTAGATGGTTCCAGTTTGTAATGTGGAGCTGAGTTTGGTTCTCCCATTGGTTCGCTACTGTTGGTTAGATTCATCGACGTGGCAACTGCATTACCAATAGTACCACCTGTAATAGAAGTTGTGGCTGTTTTGCTTTAAGAGTCCTAATAATATAATTAAATATTGTTGAGTTAACTTCGAATCTTTTGAAAAATATTGTTCTAAATTTCTTACTTTTAAATTACCACAAAACTCGACTAGCCTAACAGACAAAAATGTATATATTGTATCTGAAGAATTTTTCTTCTTTATGTATTTAAAGGGTGTAATTGAACATTTTTGCCTAAGTGTTATTATTTAGTAAGATTTAGGATACCAAGACAATGTTTAATTAATAAATCATGGTTCTTGGGATTAGAATGTGTTAAATTGGAATTACTATCCGACGTTTCCCCTTCGAGAGCACGAGGCATCTTCAGGGATATTTACTCCACGAGATTTGAACACTAAATAAGCTGGTGTTCAGCTACAGGAGATTGAACAATTTATTTCTTTGTCTCTTGTGTCTAGTGGATATTGAGCGTCCTTACTACATCTTTCGGGGATCGTAGGCATTGTCCGATCTTCTTATGTGTATTGATGATTGTACGTATGTTGGACCGCCGAAGTAATCGTCATGTTTTCTCTTGTAACGGTGTACTGTCGTGCGTTACGGTCAGACAAATTATCATGTTAGTAAATCTACATTTTTTTAAGTAAACATATTTAGTATTTAATAATTTAAATATTTTATAATAAATAAATAATTAATTATAATAAATTAAATAAAATTTTTCTAGATTCAGTTAAGCTTGCGGTTGGACGTAAATAGGCTAATTATAATTATTGTGTATATTTAAGTTGTTATATCACTATATTTCAGTATTTATTTGACGCTAAGGATGCATGAATTCTTACATTTCAGTGATATCATTTATTTAGTTTTTTTTTGGACACCTACGAATCTCCCTCGTATTTGTATAAATTTGTCGGCCAATAGGCGACACGTTGTTCACCGCGTGGTGTAGACTAGTTTTTGGCTTTCCTTGTTCCTCTTAAGGCAGATTTAAAAATGCGTTCTTGTCGTACACTCAATATTGCTTACTTCGTTGGCGAATAATTGCATGAATGTCGTTGATCACAATAATTACAAGGGGATTTGATATTTAATATTATTATCCTTCAATTGGGAAGATAACATAACGATTAAAACTTATTTTCTCTAGTTATTTTTCTGTTAATTTTGGTTTGTTGAATTATATTATTTATATAGCTTATAATGAATTGAGTTAATTAAATTGCTCTAGTATATATTTAAGCAATAGTTTTTCTTTTCAATTAAAATCATTTAAGACATACGTTTACTCTGGGGTTTTATTTGCGCCGTCAGCCTTTTTTTGAATTCTTGTTTCTCTGCTAAACGTATTGGTTTCACGTTTAGCAAGCCATTTTATCTTCAGAACTTTGTGCAATTCGGAAGCCATTTTGACGGGTCAAACTCTTGAAACGTAATTTGTTAGTTTTTCCCAGAGTTACATCAGTCAGGTAATGCATTAAAATTTGTAATTACATTATTGATTATTTAGATTAATTTGTTCAAAATTTAAGTGTGAATTTTTGTATTAAATTTTTATATTATATTACTGGATTTCGAGATCACGCCATGCCATGCTGACCCCTATTTTTTTATTTTCCTTTCAGCTCTACACCGACTTGTCCTTTTGCCTTGCCTTTTATTTTTCTACAAACTAGCTTTTTTTTAAAAAGACTATTAAAATTGAAATCTAAAATTTCATGTCATAATTTTGTCTTATCCATTTTGAATTCAGTACTTGGATTTCTGGATAAGTTTTTATAGCTAGACGCCTAACTAGCCGCCTTTAGAACTAGCCACTAGTTGCTAGATAATTTTTTGTTGTCTACCACAACTATATATTTAGGCTCGCCTAAATTAAATATTGGATAGAATTCCGTTCCCAATTGCATCTTAAATTCAATTTTGGTTCCGAGAAAATAAGGTCATCCCGGATACAATTCGTCATAAATCCTGTTCGAGAACCATTGAGGGAGAGGAGTAGGTAGGCGTTAAAAGAACTGATGCAGCCTTGAGCCGTCCACAAAGGTCGTGGGTTCTCCACCACGTGGCGCAGCTATTAAGAGTTTTGGTGAGAAATTTCCATTTTTTTTTATTGTCTGAAAATTTTTATTAGTTTATTTCATCCGAAAATTTGAGTAATTCATTATCTTAACAGTGTTTAAATTATTGGCCAATTAGGGTACATATAATTTAATATTAGTGACCGTAATTTTACAAATTATTTCACAAGAATTTTCCTTTTAATAATTACTAATTATTTTTAAATTATTAAATAATTCACCATCTACGTTGATTTTGAACATTTGTCTTAGTGTAATTTAATTATTTTGTAATAAATTTGGTAACTTGTTGTTTAAATAGGTTTTTTATTTTGGTAAAGTACAGTTAATAATTTCGGAAGAAGGATTTTCCGCAAAGTCCGACTTATAACACGGCAGCACATTTATTTCTTTTTTTTTATTGCGGATGGCGCCCTTTTAAAAATCTTACTTAAGCTCCGTGTTATAAGACGTGTCTTCTGAAAAGTATACTGTATGCATTAAATTATCGAAAGGGACAGAATGAATAATTAAATTAGTCAAAATAACCCCGCCTGTCAACTCATGCCAGAGCCGGCAAAAGGAGCTGTCGTGCCTAGGCCCTTTTATGAGGTTTGCCTAGTAAAATTATGTTCGTTAAAACACCCATACGTTACACTCTGTAGGGCTGTTTATGTAGGGAAGAACAACATTCGCGGAGTTGGATTACTATATCTTTTAATTGAACGCGTAAAATCTTCGAAATGGCTCTAAATACTAGAGAGTTAATAATCCGCCGATTTGGATAAAAAGTGTTCAAGTATCTCCCTACTTTACCTGGGGGCATTCACCCGTCGTGGAAATATTTATTTAAAACCTATTTTTGAAAATGAAATGGCGAATCCCCCTTGGTAAAATTTCCAAAGGAGGAGGATCTCTTGCTTTAAACTATAATTATTACCTCATACTTCACTATACCGGGTGACCACGAAATTACTAACAAGGTTATAACTTTTTTAAGATAAGTATTATTAACATGTAATTTTGCAGTCATATATGGTTATTTATGAGGAAGATTTTCGCTGTATAAACAATTCAAGACAGATAGCTTAAGCTTTAAATGATTCCTGCGGGAAAACAGCAGGGGTCTTTCTTTTTTTGCCAACAACTCCCCAAGAAGTAGAGCGGGTTATCAGTGATATGGAGACTCACAAAGCTAGTGGTTTAGATGGCATCAGTGTCAGAAATGTGAAGTGTATAAAGGTACAATGTGCCCCAATCATAAGTAAATTAATCAACCTCTCCTTTCAAAGTGGGGATGTACCAGACCAAATAAAAGTGGCTAAAGTGCATCCTTTATTTAAAGGAGGTGACAGTAAGTCAGTCTCTAACTATCGGCCGGTGTCAGTTCTTCCTGTTCTGTCCAAGATTATTGAGCATTGTGTAAATGTTAGGTAACAGTCATACCTAAAAAGGATCAATTTCCTTGGAGTTGGCCAATATGGCTTTCGTAGGTTCAGTGACACAGAGATAGCTGTTATTGATCTCATTTCAGAGTTACAAGTAAAAATTGATCAGGGATGCATCCTTGTGTCGCTGGACCTGCGAAAGGCATTCGATACGGTTGACCACTCAATATTGTTAAGGGAACTAGGGAATATGGGCATAAGGGGCACCCCACATGTATGGTTTGTTAACTACCTCAAAAATAGGAAACAGTCTGTTTCGGTGAATAACGCACTAAGTCAACAAGAACTGATTCATTGTGGTGTGCCTCAAGGCTCAATTATAGGACCAACACTGTTTCTAATTTATATAAATTCAATATTCAGTTTAAAATTACATGGTAAAATTAAATTGTATGCAGATACACAACACTCATGTATAGCGGCAACAATAAAAATGACATTAAAATACTTATAAAACGTGATTTAGAGATAATAGCAACCTGGTTGTCTTCCCACAAACTAACTTTAAATATAGACAAATCATCGTACATGTTTGTTGAAAGAGGTGTCTCCTATAATGACCAATCAATTAAGTTTGGAGATTATGATCTTCAATATAAAAATGTTATAAAGTACCTTGGGTTGTTAATTGATGAGGGGCTCTCTTGGGAGAGACATGTGCGACGTATCAGATCAAAGGTAGCATCAGTTGTTGGGTTGTTATATCGCCTTGGTTACCTGTTAAGTCTAAGAATTGGCAAACAACTGTACTTTTCCCATATATATATATTCATTTGCACTACTTGGTATCAGTGTGGGCTACAGCTAGTTGTGTCGTGTTGAACCCATTAAGGGTCTTACAGAACAAGGCAGTCAAAAATGTTTTTAAACTTCCCTTACGCTTTTCCACCCATTTGCTGTATAAGCCTGATGGACTAATGGATATTTCAGGGATATATAAATTTAAAATAATACTTTATATATATTATATAATTCATGGAAATAAGCGATCTGTTATTGAGTTTCAAAAAAATGAGCAGAGACACACGCACTATAACAGGCAGTGTGAACTTTTGCATCTTCCAAGATTCTTCACAAATACAGGTTTAAAATCAATATATCACAATGGTCTGAAATTATTTAATACACTTCCAAGTACACTTAGAAATACAAATAGTACATCCCTATTTAAAACTAAATTAAAAAAATATATCTTAGACTTAGGTTAATATGTACTTGGGATAAAAAATATATGTAAAAAAATTAATTAAGTTTGTAGAAATAAAAAAAAAAATAAATATTTTTTACAAAAAATTTTTAAAAAAAATTTTAAATATAGAATTATCAACATTCAACAAAAAGGATAAGCATATATTATATGAAATAACAAGAAAAACTAAAGGAAGAAACTTAAAATGTAAGTTTTTAAGGACACTAATCACCCTGGAATAAAACACAAGTTCTACTTATTAAATGTTTATATTATGTCTACTCTTGAAATCTGACAACAATGCTTGTATGAAAATCTATTATGTATTTTTTTTTTCCTTCAGGAAAAGAATTTAGTGTTTTTTTTTCCTCAAAATATGGTGTAATCACAAGATAAATTAGTTTCTAAGATGTTATTTGCTGATAATATATAGTGTTTTTTTTTCTGTAGCTTTAATTCCTAGCATAAGATTTTTTTTGTATCTTCTTGAAATTAATAAAGCCTTTCAAAAGTAAAAAAAAATCGACTGTCGTTTCCGGTTTAACCGGAAATGCCATCAACTTTAATATTTTAAATGGAACACCCTGTATATTGATTTATTTTTGATTTCTACACTAAATTCTAAACATAAAACATGTATCATACCCTATGTGAATTCCTGATATTTTTTGAGAAAATGGCGAATGAAACTTTAAAAATTTCAATGAATAATTCCGTTTTTTGGAAAAACAGATGAAGATACTTCCAATTTGACACTGTAAATTGTGTTTGTTATGCAACTCATTCCATGTAATGTGACAATTAGGATATTTCCGGTTTACCCAGAAACGTAGTGAAAAATCACTTTCAAACGATATTTTCTCGTTTTATTTTAATGGGACGACCTATAAACCTACTCAACATCTAAATCTTCAAACAATTTTAAATACTTTTGTGTATCATACCCTATACCTATATCAAGTACTTTTCGAGATATTTCCAATTGAACTGTGCAATTACCTTTTTAACGCTTACGCTGATAAATGACAAATATTAAATTGTATGATACATGTTTAGAATTTAGTGTAGAATTCAAAAATAAATCAATATACAGGGTGTTCCATTTAAAATATTAAAGTTGACAGCTTTTCCGGTTAAACCGGAAACGGCAGTCGATTGTTTATACAGCGATTATCTTCCTCATAAGTAACCATATACCACAGTAAAATTTCATGTTAATAGTATTTATCTTAAAAAAGTTACAACCTTGTTAGTAATTTCGTGGTATAGTATTAATTATTACTATTAATTGAACCTATAAAGCGAAAGAGCATGAATAGCATTTTTTGTTCTAAATATCACGCCATATATTCACAATATCTTTTTATTAGCTGAAATACAAAATGTTATTAATTTTGCGAAATTTAAATTACCTCGCATTTTTCAAGCATACCTACCTAAATTCCCATATGGCATGGTACCGTTCAAATCTCCCATGGGAGTCGGTAGCGTGGCGTTATGCAAAAGTACGCCCCTGGCATCATAAGCAGCAGCGGCAGGGTGTGCGTGCGCATGGGGATGCCCGTAGTTCTGAAGGGCGTGGTGAGCCCCGAAGGGGTGTATCTCGCCGGGGTTGGGAAGGCTCAACAAATTCGCCAGGTCCTGCCAGCGCTGCTCCATACTCACGGTGCGCACGAAGGGCATGCGACTCTGAAAACAGGCAATCGTTATTTTTTGCACGCTGGCGAATAAAAACTGTAAGAAAGGGTTGAGATAATGCCAATGTAGTTATAATTTCTGAAAAGATCTTTACGATTGGTACAGTAACAGCAAAAACTAGAAGTGTTAGCAAAATAACTTATATTTTATTTATTTTCCTGGATTATCAAAATTACTTAGATAAAAAATATTTTCGAATTAAAAAACACCTCTAAATTACAGAAACAAAAAATAAACAGGCAAAAAAACCTTAGTAAGGCAGAATATTCATACTCACTTACATTGGTTTTCAATGGTAACACTTTTCATTTTGGTTTGTTGTTTAGTAAATATTAAATAACAGTATTAAATAATTTTTAGTAGCCAATATTTTAATAATGAGTGAAACGTCACAAATTTTGAAATATCTCATTCCAGAATAACAAAGCAAATTAGCTCCATCGTCACTGCAGTAAAAATATAGGGCATTTCATTAAAAAAGTTATTTGGAGTCGTTTTTCACCTTTCCTTAGTTATTTTGTTTTTTTTAACAAGTTAAACAGAAAATAAAAATGGTATTTTGAACTTTTCAAATTTATTATGGTTATGTTTTTCAATAGTTTAACTATCCAAAAAAAACAACACTAGACGGACAGAAATATATTACTTCACCCAGTGGCGTATTCAGGATTTTGTTTAGGAGGTGGGGGGTTAGAGCTCATATTTTGTGTTGTTGACTAACACTTTTTTAACATTATGACTGACTATATAAAAGATCAAGGGGGATCCATACCCTGGAACAACGAAAAATCTAAAATAATATCACCTATTGTCCGTAATATTATGCCTTCCGTGGGGGGGGGGCTGAAGTTCCGGACCCTCGGGACCCTCTTCCTAAATACGCCACCAAAAATGCCAAACTTAAAAAATTCCGACAATTGATGTACATTTTTTTGCTAGAGGGCCCTTAAGTCATATTTTTTTTATAATGTGCACGGTCTGCACCACCCAGAAAATACACAGGGTGTGAAAAAAATGTGACAAGCTTAGTTAAAAACCTAGCAATCCTAAAGATCATATACGTATATTTCAACAACCTATAGCATAAAAAAGGATTTAAATTTAAAAGCTTTTACTTAAGTTTTAAAGAGTACCGAGTATTTTCTCCAAACGGTTTTTTAATTTTCTCTCTATCTTTATTATTTTAAAAAATAAAGGTGTTGATTTTACAGCCAAAGTTACCAACATCGGGTAACACAAGACAGGCTGCCATCTTTTTAGTTTTAAAAATATCAAAAAAATTAAACTTTTAAGCCATAAAAGTTCAACCATACATCCTAGGACAAAATTAATGTTTTCTTCGTTTTTTATGGCACCAAATTAGCACATAAACGAAGTTTTAGGAAAATCGATTTCCCAAAAAAAAATCGAAAATTCTGCATTTTTTAGGTAAAATTTTGACGGAGAAAATCTTTTTGGAACATGCTATAATAATATGTAGTTTTATAGGCATTTTCAGATAAGAAATTCATTAAACACATTAATATTGACGAGGGATTAATATTTCCCAAGATATTACTAAATTTTACAAAAAATACAAATTTAAAAATTCGCGAATTTTCAGAGGGCCATAAAAGTTCAACCATACATCCTAGGACAAAATGAATGTTTTTTTCGTTTTTTGTGGCATCAAATTAGTACATAAACGAAGTTTTAGCAAAATCGATTTCCCAAAAAAAATTCAAAAATTCTGCATGTATATGTATGGATTTTTTAGGTAAAATTTTGAGGGAGAAAATCTTTTTGGAACATGCTATGATAATATGTGGTTTTATAGGTATTTTGAGCTGAGAAATTCATTAAACATATTAATATTGACGAAGGATTAATATTTCCCAAGATATGACTAAATTTTCCCAAAAAATACATAAAAATTTAAAAATTCGCGAATTTTCAGAGAGCCATAAAAGTTCAACCATACATCCTAGGACAAAATAAATGTTTTTTTTTCGTTTTTTATGGCATCAAATAAGTACGCAAACGAAGTTTTAGCAAAATCGATTTTCCAAAAAAAGTTCGAAAATTTTGCATGTAAATGTTTGGATTTTTAGGTAAAATTTTGACGGAGAAAATCTGTTTGGAACATGCTATGATAATATGTGGTTTTATAGGTATTTTGAGCTGAGAAATATATTAAACACATTAATATTGACGAGGGATTAATATTTCCAAAGATATGACTAAATTTTCCCAAAAAATACATACAAATTTAAAAATTCGTGAATTTTCGGAGAGCCATAAAAGTTCAACAATACATCCTAGGACAAAATTAATGTTTTTTTCGTTTTTTATGGCACCAAATTAGTACATAAAGGAAGTTTTAGGAAAATCGAGTTCCCAAAAAAAAATTCGAAAATTCTGCATGTATGGATTTTTTAGGTACAATTTTCACGGAGAAAATCTTTTTGGAACATACTATGATAATATGTGGTTTTATAGGTATTTTGAGCTGAGAAATTCATTAAACACATTAATATTGACGAGGGATTAATATTTCCCAAGATATGACTAAATTTTCCCAAAAAATACATAAAAATTTAAAAATTCCCGAATTTTCAGAGAGCCATAAAAGTTCAACCATACATCCTAGGACAAAATAAATGTTTTTTTCGTTTTTCTCTTTCTTTTTGCAGTTAAAAATACTCGTACAGATATTTTTAGGTACGAATCAACCCAAATGCACGATCATTACATCGTCTAGTACACAAACAGATATTAAATAGTTCCTTTATTCTTGATCTAGAATGAAGAATTTAGATAGACGGAGACTTGTTTTCGTTAGTCAACTATATCCTGAATCTGAGCACACTTCAGTGTGACAGGTAAAAAGATAAGTGACTTCGTCACAGCGGGACCTACGAACCTTCCCACGGCGCGTATTATGGCCCTTAAATTACGGTCTGCAGGCTAAGTAAATATTTTGGTACCGGTGCCACAATAAAGACTGTTATTAGAAATTAAAATAATTTAATAACACAAACCAGGCATAGAAATCAGACTTTTGTGTTTAATTGGATTTTTTAAAACTTTTTTGGCAAGTCAGATATATTAAGGATATTGCAGAGACCTAGGCGTTACTTGATGGAAATCCATTTTAACCAAGTAAACGAAAACACTAATAACACTGGCCGACACATGGAAATCCCCTTCCAATAATAAAAAAAATATTCGCAAAGGCCTAATACGTACCATTTTTTAATAGCCTAATTAGAACCTTTTATACTGGCAGATAAACAATTTTATTGTGGGGCGGCTAAAATGTGTGTTAATTGGGGATCAAGATAAGCGGTGGGCTCCCCATGTGTGCTGTGTTAGTTGTAGTGTATCATTGGTGCAGTGGATGAAAGGAAAGATAAAAAGTATACCTTTTGCAGTTCCAATGGTATGGCGAGAACCCACCAATCATTCTGACGATTGTTATTTTTGCCTGACAAAGACTGAAGGTTATTCCAAAAAGGGAAAGCACAATACAGAATATCCAAATTTGCAATCTGCCATACGACCTGTTCCTCATAATGCAAATTTGCCAGTGCCGATTGCGCCTTTAAATTGTCAAGCTATTGATATGTGAATTAAATGATTTAGTACGTGATTTGGGGTTATCCAAGCAACAGTCAGAACTTCGGGGTTCCCGTCTTAAGGAATGGAACCTATAGGCCAAAGAAACAAAAATTACGAATTTCAGAAAAAGAAATGCTATGTTTTCTGAATTCTACAGTATAGAAAATTCCTTGTGAGCGTATACTGATATAGACAGTTTAATGCAGGAACTTGATATTGAACATTCTCCCCGTGAGTGGCGCTTATTCATAGACTTATCTAAATATAGCTTAAAAGCTGTGTTATTGCATAATGGAAGTTTAAAACCCTCTATATCAGTTGCCCATTCAGTTGCAATGAAAGAAAATTATGAATATATGTGCACGATTTTGCATAAAACTACAATAGGTATAAATGATTTATTAAAGGATTTACAAAATATTGCTGTTTTCTTTGTTTATGGGACAGTTGTGCAATAAATCAGCATTATGTCATAAAAATTTGGCCAGAAAGAAACGAATTTCAACCGGGATCTCAAAATATTAAATTTATACCTCTTGTTGATCCCAAAAATGTCCTTTTGCCTCCTCCTCACATTAAACTTGGACTGATGAAAAACTTTGTGAAGGCTTTGAATAAAGATGGTGATGTATTTAATAACATAAGACAAGTTTTTTTTGAAATTAAAAGAAGGCAGTTTTATTGGGCCACAAATCAGAAAATTGCTGGACGATGTCAATTTTACGGAAAAGCTTACCAGGCAGGAACTTAGAGCATGGAATTCATTTGTTAATGTAGTAAGAGGAATTTTAGGCAACAATATGGATGAAAATTATGAACAATCAGTTAATGAACTCTTAGATGCCTATAAAGCGCTTGGTGCCAGAATGTCATTCACTTCCTCCATTCGCATCTGTCATTTTTTCCTTAAAATTTGGGAGCTGTTAGTGACGAGCAGGGTGAAAGGTTTCACCAAGATATCAGAACAATGGAAATTCGGTACCAAGGACGATGGGATCCAACCATGATGGGTGACTACTGTTGGTTTTTGAAGAGAGAAGGTAGAACACCTCATAAACGGAAAAAATAAAGTTTAATTATGTGTTTTAAGTTAATATTTTTCTCGTTTGCTTTTCTCTTAGATGTATGGTATGTTTAATAGGCGAAAACTGTAAACATAGTCAATAAACAGGGTTAAGAATTTTCTGAAATCATTTTTTCTATAGATATTAAGTATCGTAACATTCGATATGGTTCTACAACTCTAACAAGAAAACCCTACAATTTTTTTTGTCGTCCAGTGTAATGGGGAACTATTTAGGTCCAATTGATCGTTTAATACGTGTTGTTATTTTTAGGTTTGTTTATTTCCGTACTTTCTAGTATATTAAGTTTTTTCGTTTTCGTTCTACATGTAAAATCTCAAAGTTCTTATCGAAAGTATGGTTTTCCTGAATTAAATGTTTAGAATCAAATAAATTACGTAGAAAATGTTTACATTATTACTTGAAAGATGATTGCACACCTAGATGTATCATCTGTGTGTGTACAAAAAATTTTGTTGTAATCACCTATTGCTAAATTCTTAAATTGTAACGTATACTAAATAACTGATACTGCCTACAAACTAAATATGTGCCTAACCTAAAATCATATAATTTCACACTAACCTAAGCGATAGAATAATTTTTAAAATTATAGGATTTAAATAAGGCTTATTTGAAGTAAATATTTGCTATCTACTTAAGGTGCCAGTAAATACCGCGACGTTTTGTTTCAAGAAAATTGAGATTTTTTTACTAAAAAGGTTTCTGTTCTGTATACGTCGGATTAAGCGAAAGCAAGTTATAAAGTGTAGGACCAAAGTATGTCAGATATCTTTGGTTTCTTCTTCTGGACAGAAAATGAACACATACGGACTACACCGATCTGCTTCTGGTATGATAATTATTTAGAATAGGTTGCTGCCTTAGTTCGGAATGTTTGTAAACTATCAAAAGTACTGACTTTACATACAACTGTTGCAAGGTTAAAACTTGGGCTTTTTGATACAGAAGTTCGGTAGAGTATCTGGCTTTTTTTTGTAAATTACTTTAAGGAGATATCTTTGAGTTACATTTAAGATATTTAGCGTTGTATTAAATGCCCCTCCCCAATTGACAATTGTGCAACTAAATTTATTCTAATTAATTTTTTTAATGTTCTGCCTGTTTGTCCAACACGAAATTTTGAACCTGTAAATACTGTAAGTTTACTACAAAGTACGGAAATAAACATAAAAATATCAACACGTTATTAAACGACCAATTGGACCTAAATAGTTCCCCATTGTTAAATCTTTATTAGGCTATAACGAAACTTTTATTCAAGATTCTAACATCTGATGAAGCCTCAGTGTTGTCGAAACAATAGTCATCGGTTTTATTTTTTGTAAAATAAATTAATTAAGGGTGTAATGAATTTTATCATAAAATAGAGGGTTTTTTAGTTTTCCTTGCTAAAATATCTGTAGCAGAAACTCCGCCTCCCTGTCTCTATCCAACAGTTTCTAAGATAATTTTTATATTTTTATTTAAATAGACAATATAATTAGAAAAACTGAGTATTAAAAAGATTAAACTTAGATAGTGAATAGAAAGAGCTCTTAGGAAAACTTAGGAAATCTCCTAAAAAATTCGAGTCAGCCACAAGTCTCATCAGTAGAGGTTAATAAAGTAGTGCTCAATATATTGTGCTACAACCTCTCAGAAAGGGTTTTAATTTTGCGATATCTTCTAAGGAAATTCCTAAAGAAGAAATAATAGCTGGGGTGGAAGCTGTCCTTGACTCCCCTGAAGAAACGAAAGCAGAGGAGATTCGATTTTTGCAAACCACCGAAACAAAACCTAAATGCCACTGAGCAGACAAAGCTTCGAAAAAAGAATCGCAATCCTTCCAGCAGATAAAGGAAACGCAACCGTAGTTATAAATACCCAAGACTACATACAAAAAATGCAGGATATCCTATAGACAATTGTTATAAGTCTGTTCCAAGAGACCCGACTACATACCTAGAAAAAAACAACTAAAAATAAAATAAAAAGTTCACCAATAAACCCGGAAATACACCAAAAAAACCATACAACGGGAAAAGTCGAGCAGATGTGCTAAACTCTATGGTTTACCAAAAATAAACCAACCAGGGGCGCCTATCAGACCTATCGTTAGTGCTGTTAATTCGCCGCTACAAAAACTAGAAAAAAATTTTGGTGAAATTATGCAACCTGCTGTCCAAAAAGCTGGTTCATTTGTCAAAAACTCGGAGCATTTCACTCGAATTATACGAGATAGCGTTCTTGAAAAAGACGATATCAAAGCAAGCCTAGATGTCAAGTCGTTGTATCCTAGTATTCCCATCGACGAAGCACTAAACAAGATTACTATGAACGAGGATATCTAGGCACATATAATACAACTCTCGGAGCATTGCCTTAAAAATACTTATTTTTCATTTAACGGGCAAATGTATACACAAATAGATGGTGCTCCAATGGGGTCCTCGCTATCACCAGTAGTTTGTAAATTTATTTACGATATACTTCGAGAAAGAAGCTCTTGAGAAAGCAAGTTTTTCAGCCCAAGTTATGGATTCGTTATGTGGATGACATATTTATTATATGGCAGCATGGACATACAGAGCTCGAAAACTTTTTAACTCACGTAAATTCAATACATCCCAGAATATAATTTACTCTACTATAGTTAGAGGAAAACCACAAAATTCCATTTTCCACCCAGCACAAATCCAAGCTGTGGCCAACACTCTAACATCTAGATCCGTGAGATTAACTGAAACACAGACGAGAAAAAACGAACTAAATATAATATCTGGGGCTTTAAAGAAAAATGACTATACAAATCGCACTATAAAGCTATTAGTGCACAGGGTTCCCGAACAACGAACACCAAAAATTATGAACCGGGAAGTCTGATGATGCTCGAAAAAGCGAAACACATGTCATCTTAACGTTTTAAAAATTATTGAAATTGAATTGAAAAAAAGTTTTTTTGAGAAACATGGACCAATTTTTTGAAAACTATATTTGCCAATTTCTCCAAATTTCTAACAAAGCAGGAAATAAACTTGAAGGTATTAATATTAATTTTCCCTAAATTTCACATTATTATATACCTCCATAAAGAGAAGGTCTTTACTCTAAATAATGGAATTATACCGACTTTTTAAACATATAAATTAGGCCACTATTTCGTTTAGCTATATAGGATTAACGACATTTTATGAGTTCATCCATGAATCTCCAACTTAACTGAATAAGTAGTTTTTAATAGTGATATTTCAAACCTTTAATTAGGGTATTCCGCAAACAGACAGACGGACAGACCGACAGCAGAACATGGTAATTGATAAAACATGTTTCTCGGTATCTAGGGTCTATGAAACGTAAAAGATCTGCAAAAATCTCGAAGAGTGATTTTTTTACGATTACAAAACCTTCCTAGGAAGAAAGTAAAAGAAATAAGTAGTTGATAATAAATATGAGTATGGGATTAATTTTACCTGATTCATTTAGATATCCTAATTCCACAAAGTGCACGTAAAAAGGATTAAAAGAAAATCCTATTGACTCTCCCTTGTTGTTTTTACAAATTAACCGTATGCGGTTAGGGCTCTTTTGTGAAATTTTACCATTTTACACCTGCAGTGACAGTTGGGACAGGTACCCAACAATGCGACAACGATGAAAGATGAATGTTGCGATGATGGCACTTTAAAACCTTAACAGAATGATAATTTGACAAGAGGAACCCACTAGTAACAAAAGAAGCCACTGGCTCAGACTCCACAACTCATTTGTCATAATAAAAATTTTGTTTGAAATTTTTACCATCCATCTTCAAATCACTTTAAAGCGTAACTATGTAAAAAAAGACGCGTTTGTTGTGAAGATGCGGTATGCCTTTTGAAATTAATTTTATTGCACTTTAATTTCGAAAAGGTAGAATACAACAAATCCTTAAAACTAATTAAGGAAACATTGCTAAGGGTAGTTAGTACGTGTGTACAGGGTCATCATTTATATTTCGCCACCCATTTTCAGGGTTTACTTTTTAGATAGAAAAAATAATAAATACAAGTTGTATGGATTTCAGGGAACTTCCTAGACAAAAATAACTTTGAATATACAGAAACTAGTAGCGTACCAATCATAATGCCCTGTATATTTTTGATTTTTTATATTCTCCTTTATTCCCTTTTCAAAAATGTGTGATATTTCTATAATTGCATCGGTAATTTTTGAGATATTCGACTCTAAAATTCCACCTTATCCTAGTTAATTTACATGAAATCGTTTATAAGGTGCCTTGCTGGTACTGGCATTGTCAGATTGCCACTATCATTTAACTTGTGTGTGTTAGTTTTGCCCAACAAAATGGGCTATTCCTTTGAAGACAAAGTAAATATAATACGCTTATATTATGTCAATAATAGAAACCCTATTATAACACACTCAAAATAAGTATCATAGGCATTTTCCCGGTGGAAGCGTGTTGCTATTCTTTACAGATAAATTTTTGTTAGTTTTCTATACTTAGGACTATATCTGGCTCATTTTTTGCAGAAAACCCTGAGTCCTTTGGCAAGATTCAACAAACTCTTCATCGTTATAATTTTCACCCATTTAAATTTCTACCCTTTCATGGACTAACTGAAGAACATAAAGGACAAAGATTAATTTTTTGTCAAGAAATTGTAAGATGTTTGTTAAATCTGCTCTTTTTACACAATATACTTTTAACCGATGCAGCTACATTTACTACCAATGGTATGTTTAATCGTAGCAATAAACATTTCTGGGCGACAAACAATTCTCACAAAATTCAAGCAGTCGAAATTCAAGGACGACAAAGTTTAAATGTTTGGCGTGGCATTCTAAAAAATAAGGTTATCGGACCAATATTTTTCCGTGAAAGTCTTACTGGTGTCAGATATCTCCAATATCTGGAAAATGATATAGAACAGCAGTTAGATAACATTCCTTTAAATCAGAGATTTACATTCGTTTGGTAACAGGATGGTGCTCCAGCGCACAATGCTTCAAATGTTACTCAATTTTTGAATCGAAACTGTGATCTGTGGATTGGACGAAATTGACATATAAGATTGCCAGCAAAGAGTCCAGATCTGACGCCGCTTGACGTATTTCTATGCGGGTTATCTAAAAAACAAAATTTACTACAAAAGAGCCGAAAATATAGCTGTATTGGAACAGAGAATTAGGGAAAAAATGCAAAAGGAAAATCACTCTGATTTTATTTTGAACTGCATTAATTGCAAATTGTTACAAACTATTGACAGGTGCTTGGCCAACTAAAGAGGACATGTGAATTTATTTGTCATTTTTTCTTTCATTTTATACATTTTCATTCAGCATTTATTGTTCATAATAAAATATTTCTTTACAATAATCATTTTTTACATTATCATCAAGACACCTTAGACACTAAATGTTGAATTTCAGTTAAGGGGGAATTTTGAAGTTGAATAGCTCAAAAACTACCTATCCAATCTAAAAAAAATCAAAAATATACAGGGCATTTCATATAACAAAAAGAACAAAATTTGGTATGGTACTAGTTTCTGACTCACCCTGTATATTAAAAATTATTTTTCTAGGAAGTTCTCTGAAATCCATAAAACTTTTGTATTTATTATTTTTTTCTATCTACAAAAATAAACCCTAAAAATGGGCGTTATAAATAATCTTCGACAATTTTTTAAAGTTGTATTTGATGCTGAGATGTTGAACAATTTACCTTTACAATATATGGCAGACGGAATAATATTGATCCACATCTCCATCTTTCATAACATTTTCAAATTTGCATATCAGTGTGTTGTCACACACGCTCTTGTAATTTTAGCTGTTTAAGATTAACCACCAATAATGGCAGACGAGAGAAAATCGTTTAAAAAATAAGTGTCAAGGGGCACCGGTCGCATATATAGGAACAGCACCCGTGCTAGAAATTCTGCTCAACTTCGGCATCCCAAACTTTATGTCAGTAACGACACCTGCATACGAGAACGTAGTAGAAACGACACCCACGCTAGACTGCTAGAAGCAGAGACATCATATGAAAATATTAATCTGTGAATTCAGTTGTGGAATAAAGAATAGGATTTAAAAATTATGATTTAAGTAAAAGAGATTAGTGACTTTGATGTGACAGAAATAAAATTTAAACTGTAAATCTCGCAAATCACGATCCAGTAAAAGTGGCGCCAAGTTTTAGAACATAACCTCACATCGACCTTATTTGTTAACAATTTTGGGTAATACTTTAATTTTCAAAAAAGTATCTAATAGTGCTAAATATTTAATTAACCATAGAAAATCGAAATTATTGTTTATAAAAACAAAACTTGGAAGGATGAATTGTCAAAGTCAAACCATAAGAAAATGCTGCGTTCTGATTGGCAGATTGTTATTCAAATCTAACAAAACAATTCGGTGTTTTAATGCTTAAATCTTATTCCTTAAATCCAAAATTTTAATTGTGCATTGTTTATATTGATTTACAAAATCAACATAAAAAATTAAAATACACACATGGAAAAGAGTTAGGGATAATTAAAAAAAGGTCGTTTTTGCAAACAAAATATATTATTTATATTTGCAATAATTAAAAATTTGCCTTTATAGCCTAAATTTATATTATTTCAAAAATGATTTCATGATAATAATACGAAATAAAATTGACTACTGAATAAGGTACAGGGTGAAGTCAAGGCATATGTGGTTTAGTGAATTTTTGAAACACCCTGTAGCATAAAATTACTTTAATTTTTAAACTGTATATCGGTTACTTTGAAGCCTGATTCTTTAAAAACATTTTGTTTTTTGGATGATCAACGTATCTTTGTTTTTGAAGAAAATACAGCAATATTAGTATGTATGATGACCTTACTCAGTAGTCAATTTTATTTTGTATTATTATCATGAAATCATTTTTGATATAATATAATTTTAGGCTAAAAAGGCAAATTTTTGATTATTGCAACTATAAATAATATATTTTGCTTGCAAAAACGACCCTTTCTTAATTGTTTTTATTATTGGTTGAATTGTCTTTAACACCAATAATGACACAGTAAAACAAAAAACACGAAGAACACTACTCAAGAAAGAACAATAAATACCAAAGGAGTACATTGTAGTAAAAAGAGTTGTTTTACTACATGGTGTGAAAATATTTGGCCAACCAACTAAACGTTGTGTCGAAAAGAAAGGACTTTCAAGGAAGAGAAGAAGAAATCATCACGCGCTTGCTAAATACGTTAATGAACGTAAATGTCTTGGGTCTAATAAATCTAAAAAATAATAGTGTATACGTTTAATTATGAATTTTTTTCAGTGTCTAAATATGTTATAATAAATAAAACTTCTGGTTGAACTGCTGTTCTCGTGCACTATTTCTAGCGCAGGTGCTTTTATTCTTTCTAACTTCGGCTCGCTAGATTCGCCTAGAACGGGTGCTGTTACTGTATATGCGCAGACATATTTTCTAATCTTTTCTAAAATTAAGGCAACCCAAATTTTATAAAAAATACCTCGGAAAACTGTAAAAGGTGAGCCTAATTCTGAACCAATACATATTGGTACAATTTTGTGGTAGTGGTAGTTATGTTAAGTGTATTTTGGAGATATTTAGACAGAGAATGTGTAAATATCGTAACATACCTTCAAAGCCTTTTTATCCCGTTGTTCAATATTAGAGATATTTTTCTATTTTATAGAGTCCGCTACATTTTCTCATGTTTATGACTGAACTTGGACAATAATAAATGCCATTCAAGCTTTCACTTCAATTTGGGCTTCAAATGCATCGTGAATACATCAAAATCTTAAAATTTAGTTAATCAGCGTCCACATACACATTCGTATCATTATTTACACATTACACTTTAAATATTTTTTTAAATCTCGCACTGTCACAGGCGCATTACTTTTTATCTTTACCGCAATTACACGCAGGTTAAAACTGTAAACTCGGAATTGACTGTTTCTAAACTAACAAAAATATTAAATAATATCAAAAATAAATTGCTTTATCTATTTTAGCCTTCAATAGTATCTCTAATGAAGGTTAAGAAAAGTAAAGGTATTACAATAATTGTCACGTAATTTGAGAAATGAATGAATACTATCTCTTTCTTATGCAGATTAGTTGATTTCTGAATGTAAATTTTTGATAATTATATGATAAAGTGAACATCAAATATACGTCTTTCTCTCTTCTTCACATGAAAAAACAGTGGCATGTAGGTAAGTAAGACAAAGCCAATTTTCACTGACCTATATTCTAAATTTGAATTTAACTATTTCAAAATTTTAAATTATCTTGCGAAAATAAAAATATTATTCTGTTTTAAGTAATAAACTGTTTGATTAAATTTCATCTTTAAAATTCATATAGATAAAAAACTACACTACTTTTACTGCATTTGAGATTAATCAAGAAAGATTGTTTGACAATATTAAATTAACTCAGTAAGCAGCTGTAAGTGGGTTTAAAACCGACGGTTAAATTTTCGTTATATTTTCTTAAGAAAAATACTGTCTTTTCAAACATTTTTATAGAGCAATTGATTTTTTGACATAATTTAAAATAAATTGAATAGTTTTTACACTGATTTTTTTAAGACCGCCGTTTTGTTACGCCATAATGAATTCATACCAATTCATCACATTTAATTTTTTTAATTTATTTTTGATTTTACATTTTATTTCGTCGCAATTTAGTTCCGCCGCTTCGAATTTCCACAATTTCACCAGTTTATCTGTATATAACACTTAACTGATGTTTTAACTACTTTATTGGGCCGCCATCTTGGATTTATACCAAAATGTTACCACTTCATTTCTTTGTAAAACTTGTTTTTTGTGCCAAATTTAAGGTAATTTGGATAACTAGTTTGTAGTGAGTCTTTTTTAACTTTTCACCAAGCCGCCATTTTGTTCTGCCATACTGGATATTTACCAAAATGTTAACAGATGATCTCCGTACAGTGGCGCAGTCAGGCTGCCTCCCTCCCAGGTCAAAATAATATCAATAATAATCGCAAGGCATAATAGATTTTTAGGTATTAAATTGTGATTTTTTGGTCATCAAAAATTATGAGCCCCCCCCAGCTGAAAACCTGTTTGCGCTAAAGTCAATGGGTTAAATTAAATAGTTTTTATGTCCGAAATTGATAGTCAAACAGGCCCACGGAATTAAGAAAACATATTTTTAGGCATCTAGAAACGCTAAAACTTGCAGATATGTCTAATCTTGGAGAAGATTTTTTTCACGATTATGAACAATTGATTCGGTCGTCATCTTGCATTCGAACCACAATTTTACCAGTTCATCTCTATATCACCCTCAATTCTTGCACAAAGTTCGGAGTAAATCTAATCAGTAGTTTTTCAGGTTGATTTTTTTAAATATTTTATTAAGCCGCCATTATGTTTCGTCATCGTGAGCTAAATTTTACCAGTTGATTTTTACGTATAGTCAAAAGCAGTGTTATCGTGCGGGTCATACGATTTATCAACGACAAACTTTTTAAGTTTGTTTTTCTTTTATTACGTGTAATCATATCCTCCGCATAAAATCCGGAAGATGAATTAGATAGACCTATGATATTTTCATACGAAAAAAGAGGATAAACATATAAATACCAGCAGTTGCAAAAATCTTTGAGCTATGTCACTTCAAAGTCAGATTGACAAGTCAGTGACAAAATGAGTAATAGAAAACAATTTTCGGGTTTTTTGCATCCACAAGCGAAAAAAATGGTATTAAATCTAATAAAATATTACGAAAATGAAAATTTACCGTCCAATATCCAGGAGACAGTAGCAAAAGCTCTGGGAATCGGTATAAGGACTGTGCAGAAAATTGGGCATGAAAAAAATGATAATTTACTACCGAAGAAGATTAAGAAATGTACACGAAAAAAGCCAAAGACAGAAGACCTAAGTGACAATGTAAAAATGGATGTTCGTAATGCAATTTACGATTTATACACATCAAAATCTAATATAACCCTTCAAATTTTAAAAGAAGCTTAAAATCGAGGCATATTGGAAATTGGACTAAAATCGTTGTCAAAATTAATAAAAATGTTGGGTTTTTCGATATAAAAAGGACTGTAATCGATTTTTATATGCCACAAGTCAGTATCCAGTTTTTAAAGAAATACACGGAAAATGTTAATTCAAAATTTAGAAAAGTGGTATTTTTAGACGAGACTTGGATATTTCCTAATGGAAGTGGTTCGAAATCTTGGCAGGACGAGTCTGTAAAAAGTGTCAAGAGAAAAAAGAGATGTGGGACGGGAAAACGTTTCATCATTTTGCATACAAGTTCTTCAACAGGATTTCTCCCAGGTGCAAGTTTACTGATTTCTACAACATCATAAAGTATGGACAAACATGATAATATGAACTGTGAACAGTTTGAAAAGTGGTTAAAAGAACAACTGATTCCAAATTTATATGCTCCATCGTTAATCATTCTGGACAATGCATCTTATCATTCAAGAATCATAAATAAACAACCTACTCTATCCTGGAAGAACAATGATATTTATGACTGGCTAATAAAACAAAAACAAAATCCTTTACCCAATATGCTGAAACTAGAACTTCTTTTAATGGCAAAATCTATTAAAAAACCAACAATATATGCCGTAGATGAAATATTACGGGAAAATGTACATGAGGTTTTACGACTGCCGCCATACCATTGCCAGTTTAACGCAATAGAATCAACATGGGCAGGGGCAAAATCATATTACGAAAAACACGTGAACGATGGTCTTACATCAGATGAAGTGCAAATTGTTTGGCAAGATTCATTAAATTATATAAATCGGTGGAACATACGGAGAAATTAATATGGGATTGGTGGAATCGAGAATGAGTTCTAGATGTCGAAATAGCACCAATGATCATTGTGTCGACGAGGACGACTCAGAAGATGAGGACTTTTTAAGTGATGATGATATTTTTTTAGTCTATAATATTAAAAAGTTTCTGAAGGATTATATTAGTCTTTGACGTGTATAAATCATAAATTGCATTATGAATATCCATTTTTGCATTGTAACTTAAGCCTTTTCCCTTTGGATTTTTTCGTGTACATTTCTTAATCTTCTTCGGAAGTAAATTATGTTTTTTTCATGAACAAGTTTCTGTACATTCCTTATACCGATTCTCAGAACTTTTGTCACTGGCTCCTGGATATTAGCCAATGAATTTTAATTTAAAAATTTTTTTATTAGATTTGACACCATTTTTTTGCTTACTTTTTTAGTATATTTGTAATTTTGTAGCCAATAAATAAATAATTATAGAATACTTGTTCCAATTTTAAAGCGTATTTAAAATAAGTAAATTTTTTTTATTAATTATAAGACAAAATTTGATATATAAAAATCGGTAAAATTGCTTTACCAGAAACTCGGGGCTAACGAAAAATACCAGGATATATATATATATATATATATATATATATATATATATATATATATATATATATATATATATATATATATAGCCTGTATTTTTCACATGCATGGCCCTTAATTTTAGACTGAAATTTGAAGAAATCGGATAAATAGTTTTTTAGCTATGCCGCGAACAAACTGACGGACAGACATACCTACAGAAAGACGGAATTGAGAAGACATATTTTCCGGCATCTATGGACCCTTAAACGCAAAGATCTGAAAAAATCTCACGAGGGAAGTAATAACTAATTATCTTGTGTTTTTAACAAAAGTGTAAAATAGCTGGATAAAAGAATCACACAACATTTTGGTATTCACTGCGTTTTCTGATTTGATTCATAATACTTCATTTTTGTGTAAAATTTAAAGTAAATTGTATAAGTAGTTTTTAGTAATAATTTTTTTAACATTTCACTAAGCCGCCATTTTGTTTCGCCATCTTGGATTTTTGTAACATTTCACTAGTCATTTTGCTTTATTCTTTCGTACAAATTCAAGATGGCTCAATGCAAAATTTTAAAAAATAGCCTGAAAAACTACTTATTAGAATGGTTTTAAATTGTGTACAAGATATAAGTGTGATATAGAGATGAAGTACATTTCTAATGTACTTCTTTTAGGATTCTATTATATTAATATTCTAAATTCTTGATTTAAATATTATTTTTCTATAATATTTATGATGTGTTTTTGTTTTGTTTTGTTTGCTAATTTTGATGTTTGTAAACTATTTTTTTTTTTTTTACAACAGCTTTGTCCACAAAATTTTAAAATTTTTTTGACAATAAAGCATTTATTTATTTATTTATTTATTTATTTATTTATAGAAGTGTTAAAATTATGGCACGAATTCAATTATGGCAAAACAAAATGTTGTTTAAATAAAAAATTTAAAAAATCAAAAAAAACCTTGAATTTAAACTGAGTTTAAATTTTGCACAAAACTTATATTATATGTATATTTATAACATTTCTAAATCTCCGATCTTTGTTGCCAGGAAACATTATCCGGTAACGCTTTTATAAATCTGTTAACTTCCATTGGGGTGAACGTTTTTGACTTTTTTGCTATGTAACTTTCCGATTTTCGTTTTAAAATGCACGTAATTTGTGACTCTAATATTTTCTTTACTAGCAAGCGCAATAGCGACGTACTGTTGTTTGACGTATAGATACGATGGCTAGTGATATCAAAAAAATATTGACTGATAGATTGGCTGGTTTTTAAGCATTTTCGATTGCTTTGGATGAGAATGAGAGGTGCAAAGTACTTTTGAGCAATATGGTTTGCAGTGGTGTAAATTAGTTGGAGTGTGCACAGATGGTGCACCTTTAGTGGTCCGCTCACGAAAAGGTTTTATGGGAATTCTGAAGGAAAGAGCAACCGCTATGAATGTGCAAGAATGTGATTTAATAATTCTGCATTACATTGTTCACCAATAAAACTTGTGCTCTAAGTCCATTCGACTGAAAAACGTTATGGATGTGGTAGTAAGTACAGTGAATACATATTTGTGTTATAAAACATCAAATGGCCAATCTTTTACATATTTTTTTAAGTTATATTTGAGGTACAAAAAATGGTATTTAAGAATAAATCCAATTTATGTATTGTGTTTCAAAAATCTAGTTTTTATGAATGTAAATTAAAAATTAAATACATTGTTGTGTGTTGAAGTCAATAAAAATAAAAATAAAAATAAGCAATATTTCAAATACATATTTTAAATTTGCTAATTTAGTACGACTAATAGTTAATAGCTCTACATTTTAATAAATATTGTGATGTAAACGTAAAAAAAACTTGTTATACGTTGAAAGAGAAAAACTGACCAATAAATAAATACTCAGAGAGAAGAATCAAAATAATAATCCAATTCTTAATATTCAAAAATTAAACTTACACACTATTTAAACCGAATAAAAACACAGAGCCAAATACTTTTTGATTTTCATGCCTGCGTACATTCTTAATAGTATTAATAATAACAAAAGAGTTCAACACTCTTATCTTCAATACCATTAGAAACCATACAAACCGGTCCCGCGCCGTATCGGGAAAATTCGCATCAGATAGGCATTAATTAATCTGTTTTACTGAGCAGCCACTAAGAAAACAAACCAATTTAAAAATATTTTAGGGTATCGTCGTCAGCGCCTAGCAACAAACAAATAATCCTTAAATCGCTGGGTGAATGCAGACCTAGCTATATCCCGGTATCGAGAATTCGCTGCTGAAGTATCAATTTCATTAGGTCCCGCGGTCTTAACCAAAACATGATGATGTCATATACTATTGCGAAGTGAGGTGGCTAAGCAAAGGTAAAACGCTAAAAAGATTTTATGACCTTAGAACAGAAATAGCTGATTTTATGGAAATGAAAGAGAAAACATTGCCGCAAATTTGTAGACATCACAGGATACTTAAACGACATGAGCTTCAAAAACAAAGGCAATTGGTAAATTAGCTGTACAGTCATCTTAAAGCTTTTCAAAACAAAATTCGCCTGTGGGAAAGACAAATGAGAGGTAAAAACTGTTTTCATTTTTTAACGTTATCCGGTTACGAAAACGCTGAATACGGTCGCAACGCTGAAGAACTGAAACTACTGTCAGAGCAATTCACTGATCGGTTTTCCGATTTTAAGAATATAATAATAATAATAATAATAATAATAATAATAATTAAACGTTTATTAACCCAAATAAGGATGTACAATGTAGCAGTAAAAAAAATCATTAATTTTGAGGGTTAGGTTTTCAGCCTCCCATACGAACAAAATAAAAAAGGCTCATATCTGGTCGAATAAGAGTTGATTGCTACACTTAAAGATATGAGGTTTACATAATGAGGTAGAAAGGCTAGATAAGAAAAATAATGTTAAAAATATTAAATTGAAGAGGAAAAGGGAATAAAGGAAATGAAAATGAGAAAAATGGCTTATATGGACATATAATTACAAAACCATCGCAATGACAAAACAATCATCAAAACTAGAGTTAAAAAAAAGTCAGGCGGGCACAATTAAAAAAAAAAATTAAAACTCAATTCAGCAAAGTATTATAATTGCTGAGCAAGTAATTTGTTTTTCAAATGTCTCTTGAAAACTATAAACGCAAGTGGAAAATCAGTAATTTCAAATTTATTGACACATAAAGCAATATTGTACGAAAAAGAACGTTTAAATAACTCTTTATTATGTGTTGGTATTGTCAATATGTTCTCCCTACGGATATTTAAGTTGTGTACATCCGTTCGATAAACAACGATCTAAAAGGTAAGGAGGAGATTTATATTTTAAAATTTTATAGTAAAAGCAAGTCGAATGTAAAATGCGTCTATTGTACATGTTTAGCCATTTTATGGTTTTAAGTTTATGTGATATATGTTGTCTTCGGCGAATTCCAAATATTAGTCTTAAGCAAGAATTTTGTAACGTTTGAATTCTTTTTACGTCTAAGGCATTTAAACAGGGTCCATAAATACTATCACAAAAGTTTAATGGTGACAAGACAAGAGATTCGCAGAGCATTTTTTTTGTTTCGCAACTAAGATAATTTCTATGGGAATATAACATTTTTAAGGTAGAATATCCAATTTTTAATTTCGATGTAAGATGTTCGGTGAATCTTAATTTGTTATCCAAAACAAGCCCTAAATTTTTCGCAGAATTTTTAAATATGATAGATTTATTTTCAAGTGTAGGATGAAGATTTTGTAGCAAGTTATTTCTAATATTATCACTACAAAAAAGAATAGCAACAGATTTCATAGGGTTTATTTTTAAAAGATGTCTTTTACTTTCATTCAGAATCTTCTCTAAATCGGAGTTTATGCGATTATTAGCAATATCGACGTCAGGGAGCTTAAAAGGAAAATAAATCTGAGTATCGTCAGCGTACATGTTACAAAATCTTAGACATCTTTCAAATTGTGAAGTGTATATACTATATAACTGTGGGCCTAGTATAGTCACTTGGGGAACGCCAGTTGTAACGTTCAGAGGCTCTGAGGTATTTCCATTAACAACAACTTGCTGCATTCTATGTGTCAAAAAATATAAGACAAAACTTGCTGCACTTCCACTAAAACCCACGTACCGCAAAATGGAGATCAAAATTTCATGATTTACCATGTCAAACGCCTTGGTAAAATCAAGTAAAACCAAAACACAAGCTTTGCTTGTATTCATAGCCCTAAAAATATCGTCGGTGACAATTGAGAGTGCACTCGGACAACCGTGGCTCGCTCGAAATCCAGATTGTTTCCTGGGAAGTATTTTATTGCTTTCCAAAAAATGGACATCCATAATTTTTTCAAGCACTTTGGAAAGCGTCGGAAGAATTGAAATCGAACGTAACTGGCTGAACTGTGTGGGACTGCCTACCTTGGGTAGAAGTACAATAATCGCCTGTTTCCATTTCTAAATACTGGGACAAGCTAGCGAAATTAGAGTGATATTTAACTGATCTATCCCAAAGGCATTAGTGTTAATATTTTGCAAAATTCTCATAACCACATCTTCTCTTACTGGAGAAAAATTAAATGTAGAGTTAGTAAGTCTATTATTACTATAGAATGTAATCAAATTCTGATCAGGTATATCGTTATTGGTAGCAATTCTAGAGAAATATGTATTTAAATCATTTACATTTGTTAAGGATTCTGGCAACCTATTTTTTTCTCTTTTAATAATATTTAGTTTATTTAGCTCGTGCCATTTTTGTCTTTGATTAGAAATGCTAAACTTATAGTTTAGATAAGCTTTTTTTCCGACCTTATAGTTTATAATAATCCCAACTTGTTATGCTTTTCGTTTGTCGAAATTTATTTAAAGCTTTGTTTCGTAATTTTTGCATTAAACGTATATTAGGCGTAATCCACGGTTGATACGGTTTCTTTTTACCTTTAACTGTTTTTAATGGGGCATGCATATTTATAATCTCTAGAATGCTTGACGTAAAAAAATCGACTTTACTGTCATTATCTGTCATGCCATACATAATGTGCCATGGCAGTGATTCAATATCCAAATTAAAGTTCGTTAGGTTAATATTATTCAACTGTCTGTAGGCAAAACTGTAATTCGGCGGGGAATCTGACATAGACAAGTTAACCTGGCAGTATACCAACATATGGTCAGATATTTCGATATCTCTAATACCCTAATCTGTAACATTATCAGTATTACAAAAAATTAAATCGATCAGAGATCGGCCGTATTCGAAATCCTGGTGGGCACACTAATGATTTGTTTGAGACTGAAAGGCCCTGTAACAGTGTTTAGCAACGTGGACATTTTTCCACCTAAATCGAGCATATTTATATTGAAATCGCCTAAAATTAGCATAAAATCAGCAGAGTCAGCAAAAAAGTCTGTGAGCTTGTTTTCGAAATAAGAACAGAGTTGGGGGGCGGTATATATTACCTATCAATAACTTTTTTCCTTGGGTTCTAATTTCTATCCATATATGCTCAATAAATTCTCTAGTTTCACTAAGAATAATTTTAAAATTTAGAGACCTTCTCAAATACACCGCAATTCCACCACCCCTTCTCATGAACCGGTCTTGTCGTACTATGACATAATTCTCAATGTTCAAGACAATATCATTTATTTCCGCGTGCAACCAAGTTTCCGAGACACCCAGTATATCATAACTATTATCCTGCAAATGTGTTTTAAAATGATTAAAATTATTTAAAAGTGATCTAGCATTAATATGTCCACAGGATACCATATAGGAAAGAAGGAACGGTTAGTATTCGCGAAGGGCCCAATGGCCCAGAGGACCCACCATCCACCCGACTTCCCTCCTGGGAAGCCGCCTCTCGATGATAGGTACTACCGGTTGAACGGGCCTAGGGCCTAAATAAACCATAAGTCATCGCTATCTTAGGTGTGTCAGCTCCTACACATCAGGATGTGTGTACTCACATCGCACCTCTTCTATATTGTCGCGTCAATATAGGAGAGTGTCTGAAAAACGAAGAGAGTGTGTGTGTTATCAGTGTAACGGTGTGTGATCGCGGGGCCTACGGTGGTAGACCCGGTGTACCCGCCGCTCCTCCTGGGGGTCGTAGTCCACTAGCATCTTAAGTCCTTCGAATGGGTGTGCTGCTGCCCGCTCTATGCCTTTCGTGGCTTTCTTTCTGATTGCTGTCTGGAGAGGCTCCCAGTCCAGGTCCCTCTGGATCTGGGCATTTCTTACGTACCAAGGTGCGTCTACCGCAGTCCTTATGTACTTGTTTTCTGTAGCTGCTAGTTGGTTTATGTTCAAGAGAGGGTATAGCCTGGCCATAGCCCTGTTTGTCTTTGCTCTTGTTGCCTCTATATGGGGTTTCCATGTTAACCCCTTATCCATAATCAGCCCTAGATATTTAATCGTGTTAGTCCAAGGGATGTCATCTCCGTCAATGCTTATAGCCTCTGGGTGTATCATCCTCCTCTTTTGGAAGAGGATGGCCTGGCTTTTTTGTGCATTTATTTTGATTTTCCAAGTGATACACCAGTCACTTATCAGATCCATTTCTTCCTGTAGTCTCCTACAAATGATACCTGCATTTCTATGCTTTGCCGCTATAGCACAGTCGTCGGCGTATAGGGCTATAGAAGTGTTGTGTGTCTTGGGGATGTAATGTGTATACACGTTATATAAGGGCGGTCCTAACACAGATCCCTGAGGCCCTCCTGCTTCTAGTCTTCTTGGTATCGATTTGGAGAGTTTGACTCTGACGCTTGCCGATCTATCATCCAGATAGTGGGCAATCAGTTTACATGTCTTTGTTGCAAAGCCTGCATTTTGCATTTTGTGCACAAGTCCTTTGTACCATACTCTGTCAAAAGCTCTGGCTACGTCTAGGAAGATCGTGCCAGTAGCTTCTTTCAAGTTGAAACCGCTGGTGACAGTGTCAACTATTCTCAGAGCCTGCAATTCTGTTGAGTGGCTGCTTCTGAAGCCGAATTGCTCCTTAGGGATTATATCTAGGGCGTCTGTTTCGTCTTTGAGCCTGATGTTCAGGACTCTTTCGACGATTTTACTGAGTGCGGGCAGCAGACTTATCGGACGGTAGTTCTGTGGGAAAGTTTGGTCTTTCCCAGGTTTACCTATCATCACTACTTCAGCATGTTTCCACCTGTTGGGGAAGTAATCGAGTCTCATGACTGCGTTCGTTATGCTAGTTAGTGCAGCAATTCCTTTTCTAGGAAGTTGCTTTATCATTTGATAGGTTATGCCATCTTTGCCTGGAGCTTTGCGCTTCTTGAGACATTTTATGACAACGGTTAGTATGGGCGGAGGTAAGTGTAGCAAAAGAAAAATAAAAAACTGCTTTTAATGGATAGCTTTTTCCATATGTTTGCAAATCCTTGTAAGTGTATTGTGGAAGATGCTCCTTCAAGAAGAATCATATTTGAGATATACATTTGATGATGTGGAAATAAGAATTTTACAGAACATAATTTGTACATTCGGTACCACGTATAAATATGAGCAGCTTTTTTCAATCATGATAATTAATAAAAATAAGCATCGTACTCGGCTTACAGATGTTAATTTACAAAATACTTTGCGCCTATGTACTAGTGATATTGAACCCAATATTGATCATCTTGTTTCTCAGCTTCAAACTCAAGTCTCTCATTAACTCTCATTTGATTTTTCTATCTGTTTTTGTTAATTGGTTTTTTATATGTTTGATTATGCTATTATAACTAATAAATAAAAAAATGTGTGACTTTTTATCGCTTTTGTATTCACTACTACCTACTTATTTCTTACCTACGGCCCGCGACCTGATTAAGTCAGTAACATTATCTAACTAAAAATATATTATGCTCTAATGTCATAGAACATATTAGCGCAGTGGGCCTTGTCTTATGAAACTAGTATATTTATTATACTATGTATTATTATTATTATTATAAAATATCCTTATTTTACATGTATTTAAGAACAATATGATTAATAATACAGCTCTAAATAAAAATGTTTTCCATTGGGTGAACTAGAGCTCTAAGTGGATCATTCTGTCGTTTATGGTTCAACGTATTTCTTATTTCATGCGTCGTTGCCTTTGGTGCCCAACGATACGCTCGAAAATATGCCAGAAGTATTTTTCGGTTCACCAGACGAAAACGATTTTTTTGTCTTTTTGAGTAATGAGAAAATAGTTCAAATATACAATTTTGACTCAACGCTAAAGGTTTATGCAGAAACAGCTTTTATTCGTGAGTTGCCAGATTATTTTATTCAATTAACAGTTTTTTTTCGGTCAATTGACAGATTTTTATTGTCAATTGAAATAAACTGCTTAAAAAATTAGCCGGCACAGCAAGACTGTATCACGGAGATATAACAAGATTCTGAAAGGCCATTATTTGTTTAATCAATAGCCTAAAGTGGTAGGCCATAAAAATTATTTTTTTTGTGTTATACAGGGTATGAAAAAATATAATCTAAAAATAAGAAATTTTAACTCTCTGCACCTCTTGCAATAGTTATTCTAGAACTTTCATAGTAATCACATTTAGTAGCTTTGTTGGATATCTTGGGTCGTATTTGGCAGTTTTTGATTTATTTGTTTAGAAAAATAGTTACAGGGTATTTTCAAAAAGTCTGTGTTTTTTAAATTAAAAAAGTACAAATTTCTATGAGTCCTTACATTGAATGTAAAACTTTCGGGACCTTATTATCCCAGCTTTTCTATACATAGAAGAATAGCGGTTTTGTACGTTTTTGTTTAGAAAAAAGTTACAGGGTATTCTCAAAAAGTCCGTATTTTTGAAATTACAGAAATTTCTATGAGCTCTTTTTATTAATGTGTAACTTTCGGTACTTTATTATCCCAGTTCCTCTGTACACAAGAGTATGGTGGTTTCGAATTTTTTTTTTTGGTTTAGGAAAGAAGTTCAGTACATCCACTATAAATGTCTAACCATTTAACTTTTTTTGCTTTACATCAAAGCTTTACATTTTAGAAAAAAAATTTAAATAGTAAAAGTTGTAGGATTTAATAAGTAGTTTTTAGCGCATGTATTTTTATGTATACAGAGTGTCTCAAAAAAGGCTAACAGACAAAAGTTGCTTTGTTTTAAACAGAATACTCCATATTTGACTTGATATTGATTCTTCTGGAGAAACTAAGAATTTTGATACCACATCATATGCTCAATTTTTTGTTTTTGAATTATGAATAATTTAAAAATTATTATTGAATTTGGGCATATAGTGTGTGGTACCAAAATTCTTAGTTTCTCCGTTAGAATCCAAATATCAAGTCAGATATAAAAATATAATATATATAAAAATATATGCGTTAAATCCTACAACTTTCATATTTATTTTTTTTTCTAAAATGTACAGGGTGATCTCTTATATATCTGTGTTATTTAAGAAGATAGCAAAAAACTTCAAATACAAAAGTATAAGGTTTTTACAGAATTTTTATAATATGATATCAGAAAAAACAGTTGAACATAAAAATCAGACATAGTTACCAAAACTGTATATTATAACTTTATCAAATAGCTGATTGTAAATATACTAGGTTTGATACCTTTTTCTCTAAAAATACCCGAGAAATTTAAGAAAAACCTTGCCATAAGAGGAAATGTGTATGAGAGAGAGGCAGAAGACTCCACTCTAAGAGAGTCAAATAGGATACATTGCCTCTTATGGCAAGGTTTTTCACAAAATACTCAGGCATCTTTAGAGTTTTTAAACCTGGTATCTCTGGTGGAGGTGCAAAATATAAGAGATCACCTGATACAGTCTTGTGTAAAGCAAAAAAGTTAAATATGGTAGATATTTATAGCGGATCACCCTGAACATAACTGTTTTTCTGAGCCCAAAAAATACGAAACTACCATACTTTTGGGTACAAAGGAACTGGGTTAATAAAGTCCCAAAGTTCCACATTAATAAAAAGAGCATATAGAAATTTGTAATTTTTGTAATTTCGAAAATACAGACTTTTTGAAAACAACCCGTAACTTTTTTTCTAAACAAAAAAGTGCAAAACCGCTACACTTCTGTGTGCAGAAAAGCTGGGATAGTAAAGTCCCGAAGATTTTATATTAAATGTAAAAACTTATAGATATTTGTAATTTTTTAACAAAAAAAATACAGGTTTTTTTAAATAACTTGTAAATTTTTTATCTAAACAAAAAAATGCAAACTACACTTCTGGGTATAGAGAAACTAACATAATAAAATCCCGGAATTTCACAAAAAATAAAAGAACCCTCCGAAATTTTAATTTTTTGAATTTAGAAAATATAGACTTTTTGAAAATACCCTGTAACTTTTTTTCGAAACAAAAAAATAAAAAACCGCCAAATATGGCCCTAGTGGAATAAAGCTTCTAAATGTAAATACTTTGAAAATTCTAGAATAACTAGTGCAATTGCATTATATTCTTTCACACCCTGTATAACACAAAACAAAATATTTGTATCAAAGACCACTCCAGGCTATTGATTAAACAAATAATGGCTTTTCAGAATCTTATTAATTTTCAAAAATCGGGTAAGGCGTTTACGAAATACAGCCTCCTAAAAATGACGAAAAAATTTGCCGTGACAAATTTTTTGAGCATTTTATTATTTCAGTTAATTTTCTGCTTTAATCTGTCAAACATTCGATTCAAAATAATACTTGAGGGGCACTACTGTCGTCCTACAAAAACAGTGATCAATATAACACCGAGCAACATTTTAGTGAAGGTTGTTGACCGGAACTAGAGCGTTCCTACACTCTGACACCGAATAAAAAGCTTTTTGAAGCAAATGTTTCTTAACCTTTGATTTGAAAGCTAAAAAATTAGTCTAATAGGAGCCAGACAATTGATTATATAACTTGATGTTTAATGTATTTTTGACAAACTTTTCTAACCTATAATTATGGAGACTTAACAAATTAGGTACTTTAGTATTGAGAATGACAATCAGAATTCGTATTCAAACTAAATCCCTAACATTATAAAATATGTTTTTACTTCCCTCGTACGAAAGATTTTTTTCAGGGTCCCTAGATGCCGAAAAATTTGTTTTCTCAATTCCTGTCTGTCTGTCTGTTCGCGGCATAACTAAAAACTACTACCCGATAGAATTCAAATTTTGGTTAAAAATTGGGGGTCATATGGGGGTGACCTGGTAATGTTTTTGTAAAAATCCAATATGGCGAAACAAAATGACGACCTATTGAAATGTTAAAAAAATTATTACTAAAAACTACTTATACACTCACCGGCACAAAATTCCGCCACTCTAAAATTTTGACTAAGTTCAATGTTTTATAACTTTTTTATTTTTTATCCGATTTTCATGATTTTGTTATCAGTTTTTAGATCCATTTAATGTGTTTTTCTTCATTTATTTTGTAAAGTAGCATTTTTCGATTAGACTATATTATACAGGAGTAGATCAAACTGTTGTTTTTTGACGTCACTTCAAACCACCCTGTAGAAAAATTGAGGTAGATAATTTTATTTACATACTGTTTCTGGTAATCAATAATGTATTCTAAACATTTCGTTTTTTGATTTATACCGTTACCTCATTTCTGCTTCGAGCTGCAAAATTTTAAAAGGAACGCTGATTTGAAGCCTATTTTTATTAAGAAAAACACAAGGTATATCACAAAGATAATTAACAATAAAAATTCAATAACGTGTATTTCCTCCTCTCGCGGCAATTACAGCTTGCAGTCTTCGTGGCATCGATTGAATAAGGTTACTTATTCTTTCCTGAGGAATAGCCTGATATTCTTCGGCCAGCGCCAGTCGTAAGTCTTGCAAAGTTTGTGGTTGCACAGGACGACGCCGTACGGCCCTTTTAAGTTGATCCCAGAGATGTTCGATTGGGTTGAGATCCGGGCTACAATTCCAATCTTGGAAGTCCAACTTCATCCAGATATTCGCTCACTATACGTGCAACGTGAGGTCTAGCATTATCATGCATTAATGTGAATTGGTTCCCAATGAAAGGAGCAAATGGAACAACCACTTCCTGGATTATTTCCTCAATGTAACGCTGTGCGGTTAGGGTTCCATTTTCAACAAATACAAGATCGGTTCGTGCTTCGGTAGAAATACCCGCCCAAATCATAACTGAACCGCCGTGATATGAGATTCGTTCTGATATGGTGCAGTCAGCATGTCTTTCATTCCTACGTCTGTATACCCGCTCACGACCATCTGGCGACCTCAAACAAACCCTGGATTCATCTGTGAATAGTACGTTTCCCCACTGTTCTAGAGTCCAGTCAGAATGCAATCTTGCAAACCTTAGTCGCTGTTGCCGATGACGAGGAAGGAGTTGTGGACATACTGCTGGCCTTCGTGAATGAAGACCAGCTTCTGCCAATCTTCTACGTATCGTTTTTTCACTTACATTTAAAAACTAGTCATTTGCAAGTCATTTTTTAGACACACAGCAGTAGATCTTCGATCTCTTAAAGAACTAACGACGACAAAGTGATCATCAACTGCAGTGGTTTTTCTTTTTCTGCCAGAGCCTTGCCGCCTTGTAAAAGTTCCCGTCTGTAAGTACCTATTCCAGGCATCTCGAACGGTAGACCTCGGAATTCTCAGAGTACGAGAGACATAACTTTTGCTACGGCCATCCTCTAGTAACGCAACAATTTTACCCACGTCTGCTGGAGTTAATACCATATTGACATACAACATACAACAAATTATAATATTGTCACTGTCAAACATTCTGTCACCTACTTAGCCAACGTAGATAATTTTTAACCGAAAGCTTGACATGCATTTTCTAAAAATAACATTGTTTTAATAAAAAATCTGCAGCTCGAAGCAGAAATGAGGTAACGGTATAAATCAAAAAACGAAATGTTTAGAATACATTATTGATTACCAGAAACAGTATGTAAATAAAATTATCTACCTCAACTTTTCTACAGGGTGTTTTGAAGTGACGACAAAAAACAACAGTTTGATCTACTCCTGTATAATATAGTCTAATCGAAAAATGCTACTTTACAAAATAAATGAAGAAAAACACATTAAATGGATCTACAAACTGATAACAAAATCATGAAAATCGGATAAAAAATAAAAAAGTTATAAAACATTGAACTTAGTCAAAATTTGAGAGTGGCGGAATTTTGTGCCGGTGAGTGTATAATTTTTCTCAAATTTTGCACAAAATTCAAGTATTATGTAGGAATCAACTGAAAAAATGTTGATATGAATCTAAGTTGGCGGAACAAATGGCGACTTTTGGTCGAACTAGTAAAATTGTGGTACTAATTCAAGATAGTGACATAAAACAGAGGCCAAATAAATGTTTTGTAATTGTGAAAAAATCACTCATATCTTCACATATTAGCTTTCCTAGATGCCAAAAGCTATTCCGTCGATCCGTCTGTCGGTCTGTTTGCCTGTCAGTTCGTCATGTCATGACCTGGTAACGTTTTGGTAAAAATCTAATATGCCGGATCAAAATGACGGCCTAGTGATCCGTTTAAAAAAATATTACAAAAAAAACTAATTATCCACTTCAATATTTGCAGCAAAATTAAATGTGACATAAAAATAAACTGGTGCGAATTTAACATTACGTAACAAAAATGGCGGTGTGTGTCAATGCAAAAACTATTGAACTTATAGAAACTGGTAAAATATCGGTAGGAATCCAATAGATGGCGCCCAAAAAAAGATTAAAAAGACAGTACAGCGAAAAATGTACAATTGTACATAGTGCCATCTATGTTTAGGAGGATGAACTACACATACTCAACCTAAAACCTAAAGCCAAACGTTATCTGGCTTGTTCCATGAAATTCTATCGCGCAAAAACACAGATGACGCTATCTGAACGTTCTGGAAAGAACTCGAGAAATCACAATCCGTATATAAGCCGTGTTCGAGAGTTTCCAGTCGTTCAGTGTTTAGTCAGTTATGAGTCAGTTGCGATAAAGTTTCGAGTTGAGTTGCGCACTTATTGTTACAACACTTAACAGTACTTATTATAATTTATTTCGGATACAGTTTTTAACCTGCCTCTTTCAAAACCAAGTAAGAGGAAACTTGCAGATGAGCATCGTATCTTTCAAGAAAAGTGGGAGTTTTGGAGTTTTTTTGCTGTGAAGTGAAAGAAAAAATTATTTGTTTGATTTGTAATAGTACAGTCGCTGTCCCAAAATTATATAATATAAAACGTCACTATGATATTCATAAAACTATGTTTGACAAGTATACAGGCATGGTCAGAAACGAAAAGTTAAATAAGTTAAAATGACGGTTGAAAGATCAGCAGCTTATGTTTACACGTCCAAAGCAAGAAAATGAATCTAGCAAGCTACGTACTGTCGGAGTTGATCGCGAAACACTCAAAACCATTTGTTGAAGGTGAATTTATAAAAGAGTGCCTTGTAAAGGCCGCGGAAATTGTAAGTCCCGGGAGCGTGAAGGCATTTCAAAATATATCCTTGTCCCGGAATACTGTCGCTGAAAGAGTTACTGAATTGGTTGCCAATACAAGGGATCAGATAAAAACAAAATCAGACTCTTTCATTGCATGTTCTATTGCCTGTGACGAAAGTACGGATGTGTGTGGTGTGGCGCAACTCACTGTTTTTCTTCGTGCGGTTGATACAGATATCAATGTGTATGAAGAATTACTGGAATTAATACCATAGCATGATACAACAACTGGGAAGGATATTTTCAATGCTGTTTATGGACTTCTGCAAAAATACAATTTAGATTTGTCAAAACTGTGTTCCGTTGCAACAGACGGAGCTCCTTCAAAAAAATGGGTTCGTTAAAATATTACAGATAAAGATCAGAGAAACGGGCAGTGACAAACCAGATTTTCATAATAATCATTGTATAATCCACCAAGAAGTTTTATGCTTAAAAGTGATTAAATTGGAAAGTGTTTTAAAGTCAAAAAAAATATAAACTTCATAAGGTCACGAGGCCTTAATCAGCGACAGTTTTCTGCATTTTCACGTGATTTAGAAAGTGTGTACACTGGTTTACCATATTATGCAGAGGTGCGATGGCTTTCGTGTTCTATGGTACTCGACCGGTTTTGGAAACTCAAAGAAGAAATACACGTTTTCATGGAAACAAAAGGAGAAGATGTCAGCTTATTATGCGATGTGCCTTTTTCATAAGATCTTTCATTTATGGTAGATATCACAAAACACTTGTCGGACTTAAACACGAAATTGCAAGGACCACGTCAAGTTATTACAGATATGCATGATCATGTGAAAGCTTTCAAGTGTAAGATGATGTTGTGAGGAAAACACTGAGCAGAAGATAATCTGTCACATTTTCTGACTTGTAAGGCATATCAAGAAAGCACAAGTGTCCCAGTATCATACAAAATATATTCAGAGAAAATGAGAAGCCTTCTGGCAGAATTTGAGAAGCGTTTTCAGGATTTTAAGACCCAAGAAAACAATTTTTCTCTATTTACTAGTCTTTTCACTATCGATATTGATAAAGATCCCCCTCACATGCAAATAGAAGTAATTGAGATTCAATGTCAGACCCATTTAAAACAAAAATTTGATAATGTTGGTACATTCGAATTTTATAAGTACTTGCCTGTTCAATACCAAGAAATGAGAAAATTTGCCTGTAAAATCCTTTCAATGTTTGGAAGTACCTATAAGTGTGAACAACTATTTTCTTTGATGAAAGGAAAGTGTGCGTCCGTCAATCGCAATTTTAAAAGTTATTTCCGCCGATAAATTCGCACCTCAAATAGACAACTTAATTAAAGACAAAAGATGTCAAATATCTGGCAAAAGAATTTAATGTTTGTAGTTTTTTTGTAATGTCTTTTTTATTGGAAATTTAATAAACAGACTTTTCCTATAATAGTACTTGTTCTCAAGATTTTCAGTAGTTTGTCTTTTTTAAGATAAGGTTTTGTGGCCCACCTAGTTGATGGTCTTCATGCTTTTGGCCCACCAGTGACTTCGAGTTTGACATGGCTGGTATATATGTGTTACTAGATGACTACGTACTAAACTTAATTGGGTCACACTTCACTATTCCTAATAAAAGGAAAGATTCATAACAAGGGAAGTTCTGGATAAAAGAAATTTACTGATTTTTTTAAATTACTTTGTTGACATAGAGTATCATTCCTTTCATATTTCAAAAATCGGCGTATTCTTTTTCATGATCATTAATCCTACCTGCATTATCATGACCCAAGCAAAACCAAAGTCAAAGGTTAGATTTGATTTATTATTTGGGCTCTAATTCTATACTTCTAAATTTACCAGAGAATTAATATACCATTTCGGCGACGACTTTCAAGTATCCTTTTGTTTATTACACTGTTATTAATAAAATTACTGCAGGCTATTAGATTTTACTGTAAAAGTGCATTTTTTATTCACAGGTTTTTCATATTCCTTTATAAGCAATATGAAACGAAGTATTATTTAATAATTTGACAATGCATTAATAGATCAGGGTGGGCGGGTACTACTTACTTGGAACGCAGCCCTGTGGTGAGGGTGGTGAAATTGGGGAGTCTGAATCATGTCTGCGAATAGATCAAACTCGTCCCCTACCTCGCTGCTATTAGCATTTGCAGTTGATGATGGGCCAGCTGCCTTCTTGGTGTTATTTTCTAGCCCTTCGAGAGCTGCTAAAAGCCCAGAGGCATTTTTCTGAAAGAAAAAAATTATAAGAATGAAACAGAGCATTTAATCTAGTGTTCAATGAACATATATAATACCAAAATTAGACCTAGCAGGAACGTAAAACACTTAAGAATTATTTTGTTTGAATCAAGGGAAAACGCTAAAAATACAAATAATTATCCTGAGACGTTCCATTTCTGCTAAGATACTCCAGAGTGACGAGATCTTTAAATATCTAACACGTATTGTAGTTGGGTTCACAAACTCAAAACGATGTTAATTCTTGCTAGTAAAAATCTAAGTGAGGGCTCACTGGATTCAGAAGGACGTCTAGAAAATTATGCAAACATTTCAAACCTGCGCATAAACAATTTCAAAAATTATTAACAAATTAAGATTTAAAAAAGGAGTTTAGTTTTTTGCAAATAACTGGTAAACTAACAAGAAAGGATTTTTAAAAAAAGGGTCTACAAGAGGAAGAAATTTCCAATAAATAATACCCGTCTCCCTGACTCTATCTCTATTATTAATAATTTGAATTTAATGTTGAAAATAGAGCTCCGCACGGTGAGAGGTAAGCCATTACGATGACCCAAAACCGCCCGTAACAAGCAAAAAAAAATGATTCTATTAAATAATAATTTGAAAAACTTATCTTGAAGAAACAATATTCAGCTGAAAAAATGTCTCACTAATTTTTGATAAAATGAGCCTATTGTTAATTAACACTTTTTTTTAGTTTTCGTTGTAGACTTGCGTGTTTGTTCTTCACCCTGAACATTACTTCTCAAAAAATACTGATGGCTTGATCATTATACAGGAAGAATTAAGACTTACTTTTCCCCTTAATTTCTTAAGGCCCCGTAGAAAAATTGTGCGGCAAAATTTAGCTTCATTATGGTTTGGTTTGGAGGATGGCTTTTTCTTAACAAAATGTTTTTTGAATTAAGTCACTATCTGGTTTCTAAGAGAAGATACACATGTTTAAAGAAAGTATTGCGTTTTTTTCAAATTTATTAACAAATTCTGGATGATTATAATTAAGATATTGGGGCTTCGTAAACTAAACAACAAATAACTAAACTAAAAAACAATCAAAAATCAATAGGGCGTAGTGCTACCTTGTACTCCTGTTATTTCTATGCCTTTTTGTAACAATCCATGCAACGTGAGGCCTGGCATTGTCTTGCATTAATCGAAAATCGGATCCGATGAGGTTGGCGAAATGTATGACGTGATTAGATAACCACTGTAATATACAGGGTGTTAGGGGTTTGACTACAAATATTTTAACACGTGATAGTATGGACCATTTTGATAAAAAAATTATTTACAAAATTCCTACAAATTTTTTCTTAGTAAAATATCTGAACGACCTAAATTTAAAAAACAAAAAACGAGTAAATCGTTTTATTTTACCATAGAATGCTTATTTGAAAACGGCAACACCGCCCACCGTAGAGCAACGAGCAGGATTCAACTTAAAATACTTTTTCCCCCTTCCTGCATTGTAAGCAACCTATTTTGACACTGCTTTGACAGACTTAAGTGAAAGTTACTCAACAAGGTATTGGTTGCCTTTAACGACAAGATGTAAGTCAACTTACATCCCTAGGGAAATAATAATCTAAAATAATTATAAGTAACAACATGCTTTGAGCATTGATGATGTTTCTGACAAAATTTTTCTCAATGAACACCTTTCCTCCGAAAATAAGATGCTTTTCAAGAAAGCAAGGGATGCAGCACGCCTGAACGGCGTTAAATTCGTATGGGTCAAAAACGGCCATATTTTTCTGCGCAAGGAAGAAGGCAGTAAGGTCATACAATTGCAGTCGGAAGCAGACCTAATTCACCTTTAAATGTTTTTTCTCTCGGTTCCTTCTTTTGTTTATGTTTCATGTACATTTATGTTTCCACAATGGAGCAAAATCTGTCAATCTATGTTCAAAACGTTAGAGGATTACGGACTAAGACAACTGATTTCAAGTTAAGTGCATGTACCTCTGAATATGATTTAATGTTTATCAAGGAAACTTGGTTGAATTCGTCAGTGTTTTCTTGTGAAATTTTTGATGAAAAATTTCGTGTGTTTCGGCGAGATCGTGAAACTAGTGCTAGTGTAAAACATGATGGTGGCGGAGTTCTAATTGCAGTGAGCAGGGAATACGAAGCTGTTAGTCATCCTGAATGGCAGAGCGACGCAGAGGACATCTGGGTAACGCTTTACACTCAGAACAAAGGTAAAATCAACCTATGTTGTGTATACCTGCCGCCCGGTGATGATAATGCGTTGTCATGTTTTTCCAATAACCTATACCGTCTTTTTAACTTGATATCGAGCGACACGGTATTAATTTGCGGAGACTTTAATATGCCGGACGTACTCTGGATGTCAAAAGTTGATTGCACTTATCTGACATATGAAAATATTCCTAGAAAATTTAATGACTTATGGGATATAATTAGTTTTTATGGCCTTAGGCAATACAACTCAGTATTCAATAGCAATACTAAAATCTTGGATTTAATATTTTGTAATAAATCTTTAATTAGCAACTTAAGGGCAGCAGACCCTCTAATATATGAAGACATTTATCACAAAAGTATAGAATTTAACTTGATTTGCCGTTCTCCGGTGAACTTAATATATAATATCGATTTCATTCGTAGTTTCAGACGAGGTCATTATGATGCGATCAACTTAAAAATCCAGAGTATAAATTGGGCAAATTTGTTTCGGAAGTGTAGCAATGTGGATCAGTTTGTTGAAGTATTTTATAATCAGCTCTACGAAGTCGCTGACTTATATATACCGAAAAGAAAAGTAAAAAATAAATTTCCGGCGTATTTTACTAATAATACAATTAAATGGATCAAACTTAAAAATAAACAACATAAAATATGGAAACAAACTAAACACATAAGAGATTATCAATTGTTTTGTAACCTCAGGCGTCTTTCTAAAAATCTCATCCGGAGGGATCATGCTACTTATTTGAATTCCATTCAGGACGATATACCAGGCAACTCAAAAAAATTTTGGCACTTTGTATCGATAAAAAACCGTAATAGAACGATACCTAATATAATGCATCTTGATAGAGAATTAGCCGAAGGGCCGGCCATTAGTGAATTGTTTGCAACATTTTTTAGAAGTGTCTTTCAGCCTTACCACCAAAAATCTTTTCATTTTGTCCCCCACAACAATAATCAAATAAGTAGTAAGATACATATAACTGAACAAAACATCCTGCAAGTTTTGTTAGAACTGGACGAAAATAAAGGTAGCGGTCCCGATGGATTACCATCTTACTTTGTAAAAAAATGCGCAGTTAGTCTGTGTGTGCCTTTGACTATGATTTTCAACAAATCTTTTAGCGACTGTACTTTCCCGCTGAAATGGAAAAACGCATATGTCGTTCCGATATTTAAAAGCGGCGACCTGAATTGTATCTCAAACTATAGACCTATATGTAAATTAAACATTTTTAGCAAGGTTTTCGAAAGTATTGTACAAAAGCATTTGATAAATAATCTAAAAATGAGCATATTGTCGGAGCAACATGGCTTTTTTCCTAAACGATCCGTAGATACCAATCTAACACAGTTTACTAACTTCATTTTGAACTCTATGGACTCACAAGTGCAGGTGGATTCAGTGTACACCGACTTTAGTAAGGCTTTTGACAAAATAAATCTTAACACCTTAATATCTAAGCTCTCTGGGGTCGGTGTGCATGGAGATCTGCTTCGTTGGTTGACGTCATATGTGTGTAATAGAAGCCAACTGGTTGTAGTCAATGGGCATAAATCTAAATCTTATGTTGTAACCTCGGGAGTGCCCCAAGGGTCTCACTTGGGCCCCGTTCTTTTTTTAATATATTTAAATGATATAAATGAATGCTTCAGGTATTGTAACTTCTCTTTATATGCAGATGATCTAAAAATTTATTTAGGCATAAAAAGTATAAGCGATTGTCTTCTGCTTCAGAGTGACCTTAACTCGTTTTATCAATATTGTCAAAATAACCAGTTGGCTCTTAATATCGATAAATGTTGTTATATCTCCTTCACTCGTAACTTTCAAAAATTTATTTTTCTTTATAACTTCGATAATGTGCCCTTAAGACAAGTGGACTCTATCAAGGACCTAGGTGTGATCCTGGATAAAAAAATGACTTTTTCGCTTCATGTTGACTATGTAGTTAAGAAATCGAACAGAATGCTTGGATTTATCTCGAGACAATGTAGACAATTTAACTCAATTATAGCTATGGAGACTCTGTATTATTCATATATTTATAGTAGACTAAACTACGCTAGTGTAGCCTGGAATCCACAGTACGGAATCTATAAAAACCGATTAGAAATAGTTCAAAATAACTTTTTAAGATATTTATATTGTAAGGAAACAGGGACGTACAGCAGCACCATTAGCACATCCGTTCTTCGAAGCCGATTTAAAATTTTTTCACTAGAGGCTTGTAGAGAGCACACCGATGTAATTTTCCTTTTCAAAATCGTCAATAATCTTGTAGATTCTCCAAATATTCTGTCGAGTATTCACTTTAATATTCAACAACGTGCATTAAGAAATAATTATTTATTTTTTGAACCTTTTTGTCGAACAAACCTCGGAAGAAATGCCCCATTAAATAGAATGCTTACACTATATAATTCGAGATATGCTAATGTTGACTTATTTAATAACTCTTTAAACAGTTTTCGCAAATTGATCAAACGCCTTTACCAAATTGAATAATTTTTTTCTTTTTTTTACTTTGGAATGATTATGAATAATTATGTACCACTTTTTTGTATTTTTTATATTTTCATAATTTGTAGTACCTCATGAGACTTGTTCTACCTTTATATGTATCCGTAGATATCATTTTGGACCTCGGTCTGTTGATATCTTATATGAAATAAATAAATAAATAAAAAAAAACATATTACAAAAATCCGGTGACATTAATTGAAATGAATATTAATGGTACAATTATTACAATTATTAACATTATTAACAAAATTTGGAAACACGTTTTCTCGTTTCTTCTCGATGTGTATTACATTTTCTGACTCCACAGATCCTTAATTTCTAACCAATGTTTCTGTCACTGTTGAAGCACTGCAAGAGACTTCTGGCTGGGTCTTACTGTATAAAATTTTATTCGTTACTTCCATTTTATTATTGAGGCTCTCAGCTACGTAACTTTCCGCAATGGTAGCGGATTTCCATCCACCATGTCGCTTGATAGCTAATACATCAACTCCAGTATTTGCTAATAAATTTGCCAACGTTCTTCTAATAGAGTGTCCAGTATACATTTTGAAGTTCTCAAACTTTAGAAATTTCGAAATTTTACTTGGAATCGACGAAAACGTATTTTTCCCGACAGGCTGGTTTAAGCACTTTCCATTTTGATATCGCCTAAAGCGTGGATTAATAGTCGTCATGTGGGATCTTGTATCAATGTACTTTTGAATTATTTTGAAATGACAAACCTGAGTGTCGTCACTTTTTGTCACTGTAACTGTACGTGATTCCATTTTTGGAGTCAGGAATGGTCACAATTATGACTTCTTGACTTATTTTAACATTGTCCATTTTCATTTCACAGAATTCATTAGAACGGCACGCTCCAGCAACTCCCATTACTATTACGACCTTCATCAATAAGTATATATCATCGGGGGCTTCAAGCATGAACTTAGTGACATCTTCCCTGTTAAACACATTCGATTTCTTGGGTCTATAACCATCATTTTTTCTTTTCAAAAATGCTCGAAGTTTTGAATATTTAGAAATATCTATATATTCCTCTATAAAAAGGGTTCACTTCAACATCGAATACTCACACAATAAGCTTGATGGGGACTTCAATATAGCAATTTTTTCGTGGAAATACGCCAAAAACAAGGTTTCTGAGACTGCAGTAGCCGTCTTGCTTTGGCAGCAATTCTTAAAGGATTTATATGCTGCTTCATACCTTTTTTTTCGACTTATAAATAAACAAGCAATATTCGCTGAATCTTCTATGTCTGAAACATCTATTTTGTCCACACAGAATCAAACAATTCGACTTTCTCAAACCTTTCGCTATGAATTGTCAACTTGACGTTGTTGATAAAAACTGCTTATATTGCTCTGGCAACGGATCACGGGTGCCTTCATAATTAATAATAGAATGCTATCGAATGTAATGATAATGAAAATCTAAAAATATATCCAGCATTTTCTTGTAAACATACAATACAGGCAGGGGCAAAAATGTTATATACTACATGGGATATATATACATTAACCAGTTTCGAACTTTTTTGCCAGACCTCGTTATCGCTCGGGCGCAAACTCGTCTTCGACTAGTAAATGTTACTTACATCATCCCTTATAGTATAAATAAATATGCTTGGTAAGTTCATATTCTTTATTAAATTTTGGAAACTAATAAACTTAATTAGGGTTGCGCAGTTAAAAACTATCCAAATAAATAATCTAAAAAGTTTTAATAATAGGTTTTTACTATTTTTTATACGCGCCGATATTACAACAAATCACAATTTATTAAAAAATTTATTTTTACATTCCACAAAAATAATCAAAATAAAATAATTGAATCCTTTTCAAACCTACAGGTTTTTTATACATTTTTGTTGACAAAAGACAGGTGATGAGATTGTCGTCACATTCATGTCCAAGCAAATAGCAACGTTGCCATGTTGTCTTGGAATTAGTTGAAACCTTCTCCAAAATTAAACATTTTAACCGATGGTTTATAAGAATATTTTGTTTAAAACATTTGTAGTCAAACCCCTAACACTCTGTATAAGGGTCGAAAGTTAAAGACCCATTTCAATATTTTTAGATCCGTACGGTCATGTAGTGATACCCCAGCCCACACCATAACACTGTCGCCTCCAAAAGAGATTCTTTGAGATATGCAGTAGTGTGCAAATCGTTCACCTGTATTTTATAGCAAAATTTAATCGCCCTCTACGGCTGGAAGTAAACGAGGACATGCAGCGGGTCTTTTGGACCTCAATCCCTCTTCTAGTAACCTTCGTTGGATGATTCGTGCCCATGCTACGGTACCATGTGCATCTTGAAGTCTACGGTTAATAACGGTAGAGGGTATGCTACGATCACGTAAAGCTGTTAGATTTATAAAACGGTTATCACGTTTATTGATAACCCGTGGTCTTTCTGATCCTTGATGTTGTGTATACTCACCAGTCTGACGAAATCGGTTAATCGTATCTTGTACATTACCTTTAGCTTCTCCTAAGGATCTCGCAATATCCTCGGTATACTGCGCCCATCGTCGTTCAATGCAATAGCACGTGCAACATCTTCTGGTCTCATCTTTTCCTCAACGAACAACTTGGGGCGCGAAAAAATTTGAAAAATGTGTAATTGGCAATGACAGTATAGTGTCACTGTGAAAACAATGCTCTTAACGTTACTAAGCAACCAGAGGCTATTCGACAAGCTATTCTGGAATTGTTAATAAAGTTGAAAAAGTTACAGGGCTATCAAATTGACTAAAATTATCCTTAACCGGAATTTTTTGGCGGGGAGTGTATTTTAAGCTGGATAAGTGTTGATCAAAACCCACTAAAATTATTTCGCTTTGTGGAGACTTTTATCATAACTATACTAAACGAGATTGTGAAGCGACATAATTTTAGTGGTTTTTGTTTAACAATTAACGAACTTGAAATATAAACGAAAACTCTAAAAAAAAAATTAATTACCAATATAGGCTCATTTTGCAAAAAACTAAACTTCTCTTTTTTAATCTTAATTTGTTAACAACTTTTGAAATCGTTTATGTGGGTGGTTTGAAACTTTTACACATTTTTCTAGACGTCATTCCGAATCCAATGAGCCCCCACACTGATGTTTTCACTAGAAGTAGCAAGAATTAACGCCATTTTGAGTTTGTAAAATCTATTGGTATTTTTCACTATCAACAATATTTACATTAAATTGACACTTAAATAATCTGGTCGGATATGTGATACTTCAAGAAGATCTTAAGAAAATCTCAGATCGAGTCTAAAGGACAAATGTTTACTTGGTATAAGAACAAATTGAGTTTGTTAAACACTCTGCCGAAAAAAGGCTCTTATTTAGAAAGAAACAATTGAGTAAGTTTTACCGGAAGCAGAAAAAAAGTCCAAAATTTATATAAAGGTCTATTTTGGATAAAAATAAACTAATCTTGTAGACGAATCTTACCTGTTGGGAGTTTTCATCGTCGAGTTCCACTAAACGTAGAGCTTCATCTAGAAGAAATTCTGGCAGGGGTAAGGCAAGGTCTTCTAAGTCGCATGAAGAGTTGGCCTCTGCCCCGGGTTCACCTTTTATCACATACTCTCCTATAAAATGATTAGAAGTCAATTATTGACATAAATAATTCACAATTTTAGATTTTGAATTTGAATTTCCATAAATAGATATCATTGTACCTTCTTGTGCCATGCTTCATAAATCTAGGGTGTACAGGGTGTTCACGTATATTTTGAAACCCACTTACAGAGTTTATTATTTAAGATAGAAGAAAATGTTGGATATAAAAGTTATTTGGTTTTACTTGAACCATCAGAATATGTCGAGAAAATAAACAAATAAACAATTGGGAAGCAAAAAAATTGAGCATCGACTTTGTAATTTTAAATGGAACATCTTGTATCATAATATTTCAGTAAATGAAAATCTTCTTGCTGATTATGAAAATGCTTATTTTTAAAGACTACCGAGAAAACTGACAAACACTCATCCATAAGGACCAATGTGTTCTTCTGTTATGACTTTGCTTATGTTTTTTCTCTCTCTTTCTAACACATTACCCATTATGGCAGGGTTTTTGACAATTTTCTCGGTTGTTTTTAAAGTTAGGGGTATTAAAACTGGTATATAACAAGACGATGCCCATTTTATAAAAATAATATTGTACAGAGTGTTTCATTAAAAATAGCAAAGTCGATGTACAATGGTTTTTTGTTTATTTTATTGACTTATTATGATGCTACAGGTAAAACCAAATAACTATTAATATTAAACATGTTCTATCTTGAATAATAAAATCTGTAAGTGGGTGTCAAAATATACGTGAACACCATATATACAAGTTTTAAAAACTTTGGAAGTTAGTTGGACATTGGTTTTTTTAATAGGGGTTGAAAAAGTTTCCAATAAATTAAACCAAAATCGTGTATTTTTTTATTTTCCAACGTTTCGGCAGTTGATATAGCAAACTAAAATGATTTTTTTTTGTTTAGAAGAGTAAAAAGGAATTTCAAAACACGTAAAAAACAATGGTACTAGTAGATGCTTTTAAGAATTAGGAAAATTGACAAGTTCAATATACATACAATATCACAAACCAAACATATACCGGGTGACACAGAACATAGGGTACACGCTCTAATTGTTTTACCTTTTCAGATATCGCTTTGAAACTTAGGTGCGTTTAGTACCTTATTAAAATACATATTTTCACAGATAATTGGATTATACATCGGTTTAACGAGAAGTGAGCTAAACTTCAATATATTAAAGGGAACCCTGTATATTTTTTTTTCATAGTCGTATTCTCTGCAAGATTCCCTTTCCAATGATATTTCACAAGTTATATTTTTCTTCCAAAATGGCGGCAATAAAACCGGTTTTCTGAGAAACGTTATATTCACCATATAACATATAAAACAAAAGACAGTGTCAAACTTCTGAGGTGACCTGATTAAAATTAAACTTTTTAGGTTAGAAAAAGCATGAAAGCATGTTATTATGTTTTTTTTTTTTCAAAATATTACGCTTTTTCGAAAAAAAAAATAAAATGGCTACTTTTAATGTAAATCTTCTGCCAAAATTTAAATTGGACCTCGTATATTTTATTTATCCGTTTAATTTCACGTTAAATTACGTTTCCAATAATGTGCCACAAGTTATCCTTTTGTCGTTAAATTACAACAATATTTCGATTTTTCCTTCGAGCTACATAATTTTTTATCAGGGAAACTACTAAATCAAAATGTCAATTAGAGCGTGTACCCTATGTTCTGTGTCACCCGGTAGATGTGGATAGTTTAGACTCATGGATATTTTTCGTAGATCTAAAACTAAAGGGGTTTCTAGTTCGTGAGAAATAAATCGATATTATATAAACATTCTATCATTTAAGAATAAAGTAGAAAATAACTTTGTTAAAAATAATCAGATATGTCTTTGGCTTTAATGAAGCTGTAAGAACTGACCCTAAAAGAATAAAAACTAAATTCAAATACTTTTAGGTTTGAGGACAAATATTTAAAAACTGTCAGAAAAAAGTTAATGTAAAGTTTTTAAATCCGAACAGAATAAAGCCTCTAAAACAATGCCCAAAAATCAGACAATGAAAACAAAATAAACTAGAAGGTTTTATATAAAAACTGTCACTCACTGTCTATTAAACATGGCGTTATATATGAAAATGCGAAAAGTTTAATTCGCTATTAAAATGCGTTTTAGTAGATACAAAATATGTAGCAATAATTCTATATTTCTTCTCGTAAATGGATGGGTATTCAGAAAAAACATACAGTAAAGCGAATACACATAGAAGCCTACTCGTAATTCTAAATAACATCCGCAGATTTCTGTAATATTTAAGTAATTATATAAATCTGAGGCAGAAAGGTGCAATTCGTTTTGCCCTAAGTCGAACCATTTGTGTTTTACAGCTTCTCAAAGTCGCAAATTGTCAATCTCGAATACAATCGATAAAATTCGATTTTAATTTTGTGTAGTTTTCAAATATTCTTGTCAAATGCCTTAGAGAAGTCTAAATACATTACGTCAGTTTGCAGGCTAGGCTGGGCAGTCCGAATTGCCCTGATTACCTTAAAGCTTGACGAAAGCACCCGAAGATTTCACAGCTACCGAGCGGCAGCCGAACGTGATAGCAAATGGAATATGAAATGGCGATTTGGGCCATCAGCCGGTCTCTTCTCATAATTCGATCGATCGGTCGCGGCATCACGTCGGCATGCGGAAGTTCAATTGTTCAGAGGTCGCGCGGTCGTTTTTAATCAATAAAAATTGATTTATATACTGTTTTTTTATAATATATATTTTTATATTTTTATGATCCACGTGTGAGTTGGAAATATACAGGAAATAAAATGTTGGTAGTGACTAGTGCAAAAAAATAAACAACTGAAAAGTGCTTACGAACTTAATTGTGCAAAAATAACCAATTTCAAGGTGGTCTGTTTGAGTTGTGAAAATGTATCCAAAAATCGCTATATTTTAAACAAAATTATAGATTGTGTAAAATTTTGTGGGGCATTCGAGCTGGCACTACGTGGCCATGATGAAACGGCTTTGTCTGAAAATCCAGGGGTTTTTCGAGGGCTTATGAATTTTGTTGAGGAGTTGGGCCAAGATAGACTATCCGCTTTAGCAATGTTAAGCATCGAGAAATCGTTTATAAAATTAATGTGCGTGCAATTTTAACGCATTCAAGCAATTCAGCATTTTTCCAATTCTAAAGAACGAAGAGTAGACCTGAACTTTAAAAGAATTTAAAGCTCAATTTAAAGTAATATCTCTTTTACTAAATCTAGATATATTTATATTTTGGTCGCTACCTGAGGATACATTATTGAAAATTTGAATGTTACTGGATATGATAATAAGTTTGGAAACAAAGTGATAAGAAATTAACTCAGTTCTCCAATGTGGTAATAAAAGATAAATCTAGTTCTGGGTTTTTGTAGAATTTTTGAAATTTATTGTTCAACTGCGCCCCCTTGGGGTCAATTTAGAAACTTAAAAATATTTTCAGTCAATTGCTACTGCCACTTTTGTTACAATATTTTTTTTTAAACTTTTAAACACTTTTGTTACAATATTTTTTTTTAACATGAAGGACCTCCGAGGTATGGATAGTGAACGCCCTTAAGTGAATAGCTTTTATATTAGGTGAAATATTTCAAAGCATATCCAATAAAAATATTAAAAGCCGTCTTTATTGCGCCTTTCCAACCGTGTTAAAGGTTAACCTTTGGTAATTGCTTTCTAGGTGTGTACAAAAGATCTTGTTCAAATGTAAAAGATATAGTTAAGTATCACTGGTAGAAATTCTATACGTCTTTAAATGAGCTCAAAGGTAACTATTAGTATTCCTCGTAATTATAGTAAATGCGATGTACCTAATTATAATTTATATTCATTAATTGGCTAAATAAATAGGAATATAAAAATATTGTATCCTTTTATTTTGTTTTCAAATATATCGATTACGTTTTGAAACCTCTTCTTGTATTGTACTTCAAAAACACCAGGGGGCGTGGCTAATTAAAAACTCTATCATCATCCAACTGCATAATGAACCTAGAAAGTAAGCAGATTAATTACCGTGAAGATAATTAATATTTGTTTATCGGTTACTTAGGTTATTAAATATTAAAGCCACTCGTTCCCAATAAATGGAGGCTAATTTAAATAATTGTTGTTCATTCAATATTTGCTTTCAATTTGCTTAATTTTGTACCGAGGGCTGGGGAATTTATATCGAACATCAATCGAACTTTTATTATTAGTTCAATAAAACATTTTTGTGTGTTACCTGTTTTTCCGATTAATATAGAGATACATTTTAGACACTTTAGGATAATAAATTTCGAACAGTTTTAGGCAGCGATGAATTCCGGGGAGTGCCCGAGGAATTAGCACCTCCCTTCCCCGGAGTACTTTGATAAAATACCATTAGTCAGTTAAACAAATTACATCCAAAATCCATCCCCTCGTGGGGGTGAGTTTCAACACCAAAATCTTAAATGGAAAAGGCTATTTTCAAGGCGTCTTATTTTTGCAAATTTGATGCAGCCATTTTTGAAAAAATAAGGGTAGAGCAATAAAAAGAAAAAAATCATTGGTCGGTGAAAAAATGTTAAAATCCGTTGATTTTTGTATCGAGAAAAGTTTGTTCGCTTATTTTCGACTCTGTCACCTTAACCTACCGCAGAGGTAAGCTGCAACCATTAAAAGGTTAAATGGGATTAAAGGTCAAAGGTCATTACATTCTGGAGGGTGAAACGAATTAAGCCTAACAGAACATTCGGGAACGATTTTTGAAACTATCATTGTCGTTACGTGGTTAAAAATTAAGATAAGTCTACTTCATTAAAATAACAAATAATAAATAAATTCATGCAAAAATCTATAACTGGGGCAATTTATTTATTATTTGTTGTTTTAATGAAGTAGACTTACCTTAATTTTTATCCATGTAACGACTATGATAGTGTCAAAAATCGTTCTCGAATGTTTTGATAGGCTTAATTCTTTTCACCCTGTAGCATTAAGATTATTCTAGAATTTTCTAGATCATCCTTTTCTAAAGGCAATATAAGCGCGCCGCGAGGCCACATTTTATTTCATTTTCAATGAGATTTCGAAGTGTCAACAAGCTGACATTGACAAGTTTAAAGTTACCTTAGTTACGAATAGCTTTTATATTAGGTGAAATATTTCAAAGCATATTAAAAATATTAAAGTCTATTTCCAACCGTGTTAAAGGTTAACCTTTGGTAATTGCTTTCTAGGTGTGTAGATCTTGTTCAAATGTAAAAGATTGTTAGGTATAAATAGTGTTGACCTTTGATACATCTAACCTGTGTTTTAAATAAAAGGAGATGTATATATTTATATATATAATATATATATATATATATATATATATATATATATATATATATATATATATATATATATATATATATATATATATATATATATATATATATATATATATATATATATATATATATATATATATATATATATATATATATATATATATATATATATATATATATATATATATATATATATATATATATAGATTTCGAAGTGTCAACAAGTTAATCAGATGTCTGGAAACGGTCAAATATCTCAAAAACCACTTAACCGATCTGAACCACGTGTGGTGATTAGGCATTACCGAATTCTCCCGACCCCTTGGTGCATACCGCAATGTTGTCAGATTTTCAGTTTTTAGGCAAACTAACCTAACTTTTTTTTCAAATCAAATGATATGTTTTTTTTTAAGCGTGATTTATTCCTGCTATTATCCTTAGTATTACTGCACAATTGCAAACTTTTATCTTGATCCTTTAAATGTTAAATTTAATAAATGTTTTTAAAAATACATCGACAATTTAGGAATTAAAAACTAAAATAATATAAGAATTAATAGGATGTTGACGGTATCCTAAACGGTCGATAATTTCTAGAATAGTGTTTTGGAGCCCTTCCATTGGTATTCCTTCTATTCTAGCTCTAATCCTTCCCATTAGAACTTCAAGGTTCTCGGGCTTTGTACAAGGTCGTTTTTAGGTGACCCCAAAGGAAAAAGTCAAGCGGATTTAAATCCGGTGACCTTGGAGGCCACTTAACAAACCCCCTTCGCCCAATCCAGCGTCCCGGATACGTGGCCAAAACCATTACGAAAAATATCATTTAATGCAGGAATAATTTGGTATTTCAACAGTTGTAGATAATTAATATTTCATATTCATATATTCATATTTCCTTGAAAGAAAAAGGATCCAATAAGGCAACTACCTAATATGCCAGCCCACACATTGACTTTTTCGGGAAATTGCGTATGCCTAAACAGTTGTATAAACCGGCATAATTGGCGCTATTGGTCTGCAAACAATCTATATTGGACGATAGAGATCCATACGTAATTTCCTGAAAAATTTAATGTATGGGCTGGCATATTAGGTAATCGCATTATTGGGCCCTTTTTCATTCAAGGAAATATGAATGTGATACTTTATATACAGCTGTTGGAAAACCATTTATTCCAGCATTAAACAATATTTTTCCTAATGGTTTTGGCCACATATGGTTCTAACATGATGGGGCACCACCGCATGTCGCAGTTGCTGCCAGAAATTATTTAAGCACGACGTTTGCGGGACGCTGGATTGGACGAAGGGGGGTTGCTGATTGGCCTCAAAGGTCACCAGACTTAAATACACTTGACTTTTTCCTTTGGGGTCACCTAAAAACGTGTACAAAACGAAGCCCGAGAACCTTGAAGATCTAATGGGAAGGATTAGAGCTGAAATAGAAGGAATACCCCCGGAATGACTCGAAAATACTATTCGAGAATTTATTCACCGCTTAGCATACTGTCAAGCTGTGGAAAGATAACATTTTCAACAACCTATTGTACTAAGGATAATACGAGGAATAAATCACGCTTAAAAAAAACATATCATTTGACTTGAAAAAAAAAAGTTAGGTTAGTTTGCCAAAAAATTGAAAATCTGACAACGTTGCGGTATGCACCAAAGGGTCCGGGGAATTCGGTAATGCCTAATCACCACATATGATTCAGATCAGTTGAGTAATTTTTGAGATATTTGACTGTTTCCAGACATCTGACTAACCCTGTATATACAGGGTGTCCCAACTAAAAGTATCCACCCCAAATAACAAGTCGCCAAGACAAAAAAAATAAAACGCTCGGACCCGTCGATTTTTCTTTTGGGGGGGAAACATTTTGCGCCTATTTTCAATTTCGCAACATCACCCTCTGAGCGGGGGTGAGATTCACCCCCAAAATGTAAAATGGAAAGGGGGGCGAGTGATACCTTATTTTGAAGGGTTTCCGACCCTGGTTACAACTGCCAAGTTTGAAGCCTCTGCTGTCATTCCCGAAGAAATGGCAGCTTGTCCAAAAAAAAATATTAATAAATTAACTGCAAGAGTTGGCTGCTTTAAATTTAGGGGATGATGCAAGCTAGTGAAAAGATTTTAATAATAATTACTCCGGACGAGAGGAAAATAAAAATAGTAAATGTAAATTAATGGGGAATTTTTGCGTTTAAGAAATGTTTTCTACAAAGACTAAATTATTTTATGAATTGTTCGAAATGTTCGCCATTTACTTCCATGCAATGATACAGACGAGCCTCGAATTCCTCTCGAACATTTTGAAATGTTTCAGGTGTTAACTGACGGCATTCAGCTACTATTCGCTGTTTTAAATCCTCAAGTGATTCTGGCTGCACCTTAAAAATCTTTGTTTTCAAGTGTCCCCAAAGAAAGAAGTCCAACGGCGTCAAATCAGGTGATCGTGCCGGCCATTTGATGGGACCTCTTCTTCCAATCCAGTGATCGGGAAAAGTATTATCGAGAAAATCTCTTACCGGACGAGCGTAGTGAGGAGGTGCTCCATCTTGTTGAAAGAATATCTGATCTTCAGCTAAATCCTGGTCGTTTTCTAGAATCTCAGTAATCTGCAGATCGATGGCAATTTCAAGTAAATTTAAATAACTTTCACCATTTAAATTGCCTTCTATGAAAAAAGGTCCAACAACGTGATTGCCTAGAATTCCCGCCCACACGTTTACTTTTAAAGGATGCTGGCTATGGGTTTCCCTGAATAAATGGGGGTTGCTGTCGCTCCAATACCTGCAGTTGTGACGGTTTACTTCTCCATTTAAGTAAAATGTGGCTTCGTCAGAAAAACAAATATTGTACAATGAAATGGAATGGTTGTTTAATTTTTCAGAAATATTCTCACAAAACTCTACTCTGCGATCAAAGTCATCTTCGTTCATTTCGTGAAGCAACTATATTTAAAGGGTAAACTATATTTTATATATGAACACTGTTCGGGAGACTCCTGATATTGCAGCTGTTTCTCTGATGGAGTTACTTGGGACCATAGCAACATGGCCAAGGACTGCAACCTGAACATTTTCATTTCTTATTGGTCTTACTCTTTCATGCTTTTTATTGACAACTGAGCCGGTTTCGAAAAATTTGTTCCACAGTTGTAATACACTTCTATGAGTCAAAGAATGTTCGGGATGAGATTCATTAAAACTTACAGCTGCAGCTCTCGCACAATTATTGTTTCTAATGTAAAGAACAATAATTTCGATTCTCTCATCATAGGCAATTGTTAGAAACTTTCGTCTTAACACTTTCAGACAAAATAAATTTTAAATAAAATGCACAAACTGTAATAAACGCATGAATGCTTGACACTAAATAAACGATAACAATGTGATTTTATTTTGTTTGTTGCTGATGTTTTATGATAACAGTAAGAATGGAATGCTGATTTTTTTTTTAATTTTGTACAGTGACAATTCGACAAGTTAGCTTAAACGTTTTGGCAACGGTCTGTTTCATTGCAAGGGAGTAAATGGCGAACATTTCGAACAAGTCATAAAATAATTTAGTCTTTGTAGAAAACATTTCTTAAACGCAAAAATTCCCCATTAATTTACATTTACTATTTTTATTTTCCTCTCGACCGGAGTAATTATTATTAAAATCTTTTCACTAGCCTGCATCATACCCTAAATTTAAAGCAGCCAACTCTTGCAGTTAATTTATCAATATTTTTTTTTTCGACAAGCTGCCATTTTTTCGGGAATGACAGCAGAGGCAACTTGGCAGTTGTAACCAGGGTCGGAAACCCTTCAAATTAAGGTATCACTCGACCCCCCTTTCCATTTAACATTTTGGGGGTGAATCTCACCTCCGCTCAGAGGGTGATGTTGCGAAATTGAAAATAGGCGCAAAATGTTTCCCCCTCAAAAGCAAAATCGACGGGTCCGAGCGTTTTATTTTTTTTTTGTCTTGGCGACTTGTTATTTGGGGTGGATACTTTTAGTTGGGACACCCTGTATATATATTTATATATTATATATATATATATATATATATATATATATATATATATATATATGTCAGGAAGCACTAGCAAACATAATTTCTACCTGTCGAGTTAGGGAACACTGACACTGCAATTGGACTAGGACCGTAGGCCAAGAAAAAAACATTAAAACTCTGTAGATGCAAAAAGATTGAGAATATTTTATTTATATTGATTTAATAATGCAAATTTCACCACATTTCTGCAAGCTACGTTTTCAAGATTATGTATAAATAATACACTTCCGTGGTTTAAATTAGAAATATGAAAAAGCAACTGACAAAACATGACACGTTGATAGATAAAATATAGCTTGACCGGTATATGACTAGTAAGGCAAAATGCAATTATAATGTGTTTTTCCTGAACAACCAGGATATATTGAGATACATCAGCCGATAAAGCTATTGACAGCTTATAAGATCTAGTAATTATTTAAATTAATATCAGTTCTTAGCGTATTAGGTAATTATTTTTACAATCAGAAATAGCTGATTGGTTGGCTTGATATTCCATAGATAATTTCTGATTGAGTTGAAAACTCCGCCTTGGGTTCAGTTTGCCCTTTTTTGGTTACGCTTTCAGTGTGCAAATAGGCGATTGTCTTACAATAGCTTTAAATGAATTGGCAATAGCTGACACATCGTAATTAATGTAATATTATCCATATAAAAGGTTCCTTTTCCTACATGTTAGTTGAGAAATTTATATTATATACACGTAGTTCATTAACCCTAAACTCAGTTGCAAGTTAATCTCTTCTCATATATACAGGGTAGGCCAATCAAAATGAAACAAGATCGATATTTCACATACCGTTCGTTTAAAAAAAAATCGCTCGGACCCGTCGGTTTTTATTTCCCAGGGGAATGATTTTGCCCATATCATCAACATTGTCACTTTATTTTAAAGGCAATCAAAATCTCTTTCTAAAGCATCTTTTTTTTTAATTTGATGCAGCCATTTTTGAAAGAATGTTGAGATCCGTTGATTTTGTATCGAGAAAAAAGTTTTTTTCGCTTATTTTCAACTCACTTAACCTCCCGCAGAGGTAAGCTGCACCCTTAAAATATTAAATGGGATTAAAGGTTAAATGATACCTCATTTCAAAGGCCATTAAATTCTCTTTTCAAGGCCTAGCAATTTTTAAAAATTAAGTTAAGTAGTTAATAAGTCAACACTGATAAAATTATAAATTTGTATCGACCCAAATCAGTTTTGAAAACAGCCAGATAATGCGGCCCGCGAACAAGTTGAAAACCGTTTTAGAAAGCGCGCGCCGCTGCAACAACGATTGGTATAATAAAATGTACAATTGTACATAGTGCCATCTATGTTTAGGAGGATGAACGACACATACTCAACCTAAAACCTAAAGCCAAACGTTATCTGGCTTGTTCCATGAAATTCTATCGCTATTCTAACACAGATGACGCTATCTGAACCTTCTGGAAAGAACTCGCGAAATCACAATCCGAATATAAGCCGTGTTCGATTGAGTTCAGTCATTCAGTGTTTAGTCAGTTAGGAGTCAGTTGCGATAGAGTTTCGAGTTGAGTTGCGCCCTTATTGTTACAACACTTAGCAGTACTTATTATAATTTATTTCGGATACAGTTTTTAAAATATCTCTTTCAAAACCAAGTCGAAGTAAGAGGAAACTTGTAGATGAGCATCGTGTCTTTCAAGAAAAGTCGGAATTAGAGTTTTTTTGCTGTGAAGTGAAAGAAAGAATTATTTGTTTGATTTGTAATAGTACAGTCGGTGTCCTAAAATTATATAATATAAAACGTCACTATGATATTCATAAAACTCTGACAAGTATACAGGCATGGTCAGAAACGAAAAGTTAAATAAGTTAAAAACACGGTTGAAATATCAGCAGCTTATGTTTACACGTCCAAAGCAAGAAAATGAATCTGTCCTTCAAACGAGCTACGTACTGTCAAAACCATTTGTTGAAGGTGAATTTATAAAAGAGTAATTGTAAGTCCCATGAACGTGAAGGCATTTCAAAATATATCCTTGTCCCGGAATACTGTGGCTGAAAGAGTTACTGAGTTGGTTGAAAATATAAGTGATCAGATAAAAACAAAATCAGACTCTTTCATTGCATTTTCTATTTCCTATGACGAAAGTACGGATGTGTGTGGTGTGGCGCAACTCGCTGTTTTTCTTCTTGCAGTTGATACAGATATCAACGTGTATTAAGAACTACCGGAATTAGGACTATTGCATGATACAACAACTGGGAAGGATATTTTCAATGCTGTTTATGGACTTCTGCAAAAGTACAATTTAGATTTGTCAAAACTGTGTTCCGTTGCAACAGACGGAGCTCCTTCAATGACTGGAGTAAAAAATGGTTTCGTTAAAATATTACAGAAACGGGCAGTGACAAACCAGATTTTCATCATATTCATTGTATAAACCACCAAGAAGTTTTATGCTCAAAAGTGATCAAAAGTTTTATGCTCAAAAGTGCATCTTTACGTGATTTAGAAAGTGAGTACACTGGTTTACCATATTATGCAGAGGTGCGATGGCTTTCGTGTTCTATGGTACTCGACCGGTTTTGGAAACTCAAAGAAGAAATACGGCGCGTTTTCATGGAAACAAAAGGAGAAGATGTCACCTTATTATACGATGTACCTTTTTTACAAGATCTTTCATTTATGGTAGATATCACAAAACACTTGTCGGACTTAAATACGAAATTGCAAGGACCACGTCAAGTTATTACAGATATGCATGTTCATCTGAAAGCTTTCAAATGTAAGATGATGTTGTGGGAAAAACAGTTAGCAGAGGATAATCTGTCAAATTTTCTGACTTGTAAGGCATATCAGGAAAGCACAAGTGTCCCAATATCATACAAAATATATTCAGAGAAAATGAGAAGCTTTTTGGCAGAATTTGAGAAGCGTTTTCAGGATTTTAAGACCCAAGAAAACAATTTTTCTCTATTTACTGGTCTTTTCACTGTCGATATTGATAAAGGTCCCCCTCACTTGCAAATGGAAGTAATTGAGATTCAGTGTCAGACCCATTTAAAACAAAAATTTGATAGTGTTGGTACATTCGAATTTTATAAGTACTTGCCTGTTCAATACCAAGAAATGAGAAAATTTGCCTGTAAAAGTTTGGAAGTACCTATAAGTGTGAACAACTATTTTCTTTGATGAAAGGAAACAAATCTCCCGTAAGATCGCGATTGACGGACGCACACTTGGACGCAGTTTTAAAAGTTATTTCCGCCGATAAATTCGCGCCACAAATAGACAACTTAATTACAGACAAAAGATGTCAAATATCTGGCAAAAGAATTTAATGTTTGTAGTTTTTTGTAATGTCCTTTTTATTGGAAATTTAATAAACAGACTTTTCCTATAATAGTACTTTTTCTCAAGATTTTCGGAAGTTTGTCTTCTTTAAGATAAGGTTTTGCGGCCCACCTAGTCGATGGTCTTCATGCTTTTGGCCCACCAGTGACTTTGGGTTTGACAAGGCTGGTCTACTCGAAGTCTACTTGATCTTTGATACTACATACGCCCTTACGTTTCACGGAAATATTTCAATATCAACTTTCGCTACAAAACAGCTTGGTCTAAAAAGCTAGATTCTACGCCCAAATACATGTTGTAATAATTGTCTCTGGCGGAGTTTTTATATTTTCTGAATGCAAACCTTGTACTATATCTTATATACACAATTTAAATGAATATCGGCCTACAACCCGAGCCTTTAATTATAATCTCGCAATACTATATTTAAAGAAAAGTCTTTACAACTCTAATATTATTGTGTCTTATTAATCAATTGCATAATGCACTGTTTGGTTCAGATGTTGCGTTTGTATTTGAAGATAAGAGAAACAATTATTGCCGATTTGTAGAGATCAAGATTACCGCACAGAAAAAAAGGAAAAAAGACGAAAATACAAGGATACGCACGCATTTGTTATTTTATAGCTTTACTTGCCTATTTCGAAACTAACAAAATAACTTAATCACGAAAATGAAACAAAAGCGAAATTTTAACTTGGTTTTTGTACAGGGTGAGTCAACGATTGGAAAAAGTAAATTTACGTCGAACAGGTAAAATCTGGAAACAAACTTTTTATGCTAAGTGGTGCTCATTTTAAAAATATTTTAAATTATACGGGGTGAGTCAAAAAAGTAGAGCAACCAAAAGTTGTATTTTTCTAAATGAGACACCCTATATTTGACTTGATTTTTAAATTCTACATAAAAATCTAACACTTTTTTGTATAACATATTATATGGCTAAAATTGATACTTTCTCAAATATTTAGCTTTAAACAAAAAAAAATAACAAATTTGATGCACGTCTATGATCAGCAATATAACGCCTAGTTGTGCCACTAAAAATAAAATATTTTGCTTCTACACCAAATAAGCATGGAATAAAAGACTGCTTTCGTAATATTGAAGATATCACATACAGGGTGTCTAAATTTAAATGCCCAACTTTAACATTTTCAAAGCAATTTATTTCAGTTTTTTTTAAATGGAACCCCCTGTATATTTTTATTTAGTCTTGTTAAGAATAAAAAATCTACAACTTTTATTAAACATATTATATACCTATCTTCAATTATTTTGGAAATATTTTCAAATTTCCTTTTTTTGCGTAATTGGGAAAATCAACAATTCGATCAATCAAAGTAGCCATGGAAAAAACAGTCTATAGCAACTGGCGACCAAATGTATGAAATGTCAAAAACGTGTTGTTGTTAGTGTTTACGTATTCTCGTCTAATTTAAAATGAATTTTTCACAAAATGAAATGATAGATATGGTCTATATATTGGGTGAAGCTCAAAAAAATTGCCCTCTGGCCAAAAGGCTATATGAAGCAAAATATCCGGATGGACGCGCGCCTTCTTAAGTGGCGTTTCAAAATGTTATGGAGAGATTTGATGCTAGTGGCAATGTGGCATATTCGAAGAGAACAGTTGTCAATAAAATTGCTACAAATCAAGATAAAGAGTTGAAAATTCTACTTCATATAGAAGAAAATCCCAGTTAAAGTAGTCGACAACTTGCTAGTTTCACTGAGACATCACAATCTATAGTAAGCAGGATCACAAGAAGATATAAATATCATCCATATCATATGGAACTACACCAAGAGTTGCATGATGAAGATTTTGAAAGGCGTGTTAACTTTTGCAACTTAATGATAAGGCGAGTAGAAGCATATCCAGACTTTTTAGCGAATATCATGTTTTCCGATGAAGCTACATTTAGAAGCAATGGAGCTGTAAACAGGCATAATATGCATTATTATGCAATAACAAATCCCCACTGGGTACGAGAGGTACAACATCAAAATCACTGGTCATTAAATGTTTGGTGTGGAATCATTGGAAATCATATTATAGGTCTATATTTTTTTAATAAACCACTTAATGGATAAAGATATTTAGATTTTTTGAACGTTGAGCTGCCTATTCTTCTCAGACCACTCAGCACCTGCTCATTACCATCGGGACGTTCGTGAATTTTTTGACGCTAATAATCAAAAATGGATTGGTCTTAGCGGTTTTATCGAATGGCCACCCAGATCTTGCGATATAACTCCATTAGATTTTTTCTTCTGGGGTTATATTAAAGATCGTGTTTACACCCATCCATCTACAGCAAGGGAGAACATGCAGGAACGAATCAGGGATGTATGCGCCACTATATCACCAGACATGCTAGTTAAAACTAGGCAAAATATTATTATTAAAAGGTTCAACATGTGTATTCGTGAAGGCGGACGCTTATTTAAGCATCTTTTAAAATATAACTATGAAAACATTTGATTAACTTTTAAAAGCGATTTTTTTAGTCTGATAAGTATTTTTTCTGTATAACTTTAAAAATTAGTACCTATTAATATAAGTTTTCGACTATCTAAATTGAAATGTATTCCTTCATTGAAGTGTATTTACTTATTTGCATACTAGACGAGTAGACCCCTTTTTCAATACAATTTTTAAATATTTATAATATTATGCCAGTTCGCGAATCATTTGCTTTGAAATGTAAGATTCATTCCAAAAACATAATATTGTCTAAAAAGTTCGGAAATGGCTCTACTCTCCTTATCATCAATATGAAAGGGATGATATTTATATTTTCTTGTAGTCTTGCTTACTGTAGATTCTGATGTTAAAATCTTAAGGTTATCAGATCATTTTTTGTAGCAATTTTATTAACAAATTATTATATTATCTAAATTTTCATTGGATTAAGTTTAGATAATAAACTATTGTATTCATATTAAATACTTTTGTTTTACTGACAGCTACTATGGCTACCTGACACTATAAGAACAAAACTAGCTGTTTTCTATATTGAATTTTTTTTTATTTCAGTTTAATACTCTTTACTGATCTAAATATTTTAATGGTCTTTTTAATATTCATTCATAGTTTTCGGTACCCATAAAATACAATATAATACTTTTAAGTACCTTTAAATACTGTTAAATACCTTTAAATATTTTTCAATAACTTTTAATACCTTACTATTTTAAATCCTAAAATTTATTACCTTAATACTTTCAAATACCTAAATAATGAATTATGGTGGCATCTGCGCACTCCTCGCTGTGCCTTAACCATAATTTAAATTTTTTTAAATATTTGCTATCCAAAAAGAATTGGTTTGGAAATATATCTATTTTTATCTATACATCACAAAAATTATTCGATTAGAAAATATATCTATTTTTATCTATACATCACAAAAATTCAGACCTAATCAGTTAATCATTTGACAACTAATGAAATCTAAAAAACATGCTTATATTTCGACAGCCATCCAGAATTAAAAGGTTTTTAAATTCTGCTATATCTAATCTTGTAGAGATATATATGCACAAAGTCTAACGGTCCTAGAATCCGCTTGATTACTGTGGATAATAAATATAGTATTAAACAGTTAAAAACCAAAGATCTAATAGTGTTAAAAACAATGCCAACATTCCACGTATACAGTAAGCATAAGCGCTGAAAAATGCTTTTAACTAGGTAAAATATATAACATTTTTCATATTACAAAAAAGCATATAAACGCACATAAACGTGTATATCCGGATGTCCAATGGAAATATCACCCATTTATACACTCCTGTCAGCATTCCTTCTCTCATCACTCACCAAGTGAATCTTAAATTAACTATTTCACCGGCTATTCCTAACATTCACTTTAAAACAGTCTTTTGTATTTAAACGCACATACAAACACTAATATTTCGCGGCACGTCAAAGTAACCAAAAATAAAAAAAACGTCTTGAGATGTCACTGAAAAGCAATTTAAAAAACCTCTCGTCAGAATGGGTCCAAGGCAAGAAAGGAAACAATTGGCGAGAAAAAAATAATAACTGGTCGAAAGCTTAACATAATGATAGTCCGACGGCGGAATCAGCGTGACTAAAAGTCCTACCTGCATTCTATCTGTCCCCCTCCCCCTCCGGCAGTTTTAAATTGACTTCCATCCCATTGGTCGGACCCAATAAAATGTAACACATTTATGGGCCTTTAGTTCTCCACCCCAGTTCATGGTCTACTTTTACGTAATTACAATGGCCGACGAAGACTGCGTATCTCTTGAGTGTAAGTGGTTTCAAAATATAAACACAACATTATTTCAACCACTAAAAAATTGTAAATTAACATACTACATAAAGAATGATTCTCTTCAGTTTTCAATTTCCAAATTTACCATAAGGAATAGCACTAACTTATAGACAATTAAAACTAATAGCCTAACAAAAATGAAATAATGCATTTTACAATAGTTTTGCAGATTTAATAACTTCATAAGGTGAATGTTATTTCACCATGTTTTTTTTTAATAAATATTAAAAATAAAGGAGATCTAAATACTTACTCTGGAAAAAATATAAAAGTTTCACGGGACATTTCCTAAAAAATCCCTTGAAATGAAACATTTACCTCCCTAATATACTAGCGTATTATAGATTATTAGTAATAGAAATTTTTAAGAATCAAAAGTTGATACACTTGGAAAACAATAAGTTTGTCTTACTTCTTAAAACTAAAATCTGAAGATTAGATTACAATATAACAAAACATTTTTAAAATTATACATTTAGTTGGGACATCAATAAAACTAGCACGAACAACAACAAGAACGAATACTAAAATATATATTCTTCTATGCCAGTATGGGCAACCTTACCTGTAAGTAGTAGTGAATAAAAAAGCCATAAAAATCCACACATTTTTTATTTATTAATTATAATAGCTTAATTAAACATATAAAAACAAATTAACAAAAACAGATAGAAAAATGAAATGAAAATTAATGAGAGACTTGAGTTTGAAGCTGAGAAACAAGATGATCAATATTGGGGTCAATATCACTAGTACATAGGCTCAAAGTGTTTTCTAAATTAACATCTGTAAGCCGAGTACGATGTTTATTTTTATTAATTTTCATGATTGAAAAAAGCTGCTGACATTTATACATGCTACCGAATGTACAAATTATTTTTCGTGCGAAGCCACCTTACTTCACAATAGTATGTCACATCATTGTGTTCTGAATAGAGTTCATCCAAAAATGCTTTAAACTGGCGATAATTAAGATCGCGGATCTAATGAAATTCATGATACTTACTACCACATCCATAACGTTCTTCAGTCAAATGGACTTGGATCACAAGTTTTGTTGGTGAATAATGCGATGCAGAATTATGAAATCACATTCTTGCACATTCATAGCGGTTGCTCTTTTCTTCAGATTTCCGATAAAACCTTTTCGTGAACGGACCATTGAAGGCGCACCATCTGTGCACACTCCAACTAATTTACACCACTGCACACCATATTGCTCAACAGTACTTTGCACCTCGGCAAAAATATCTTTTCCAGTAGTGGTGCGTTCTACTGGCCGTAAAGCCAGTAATTCCTCTGTCAATACAAATTCTTCATCAAAACCTCGTATAAAAATAGCTAAATGTGTCAGATAAATCGGTACTCTCATCCAAAGCAATCGAAAATGCTTGAAAACCAGCCAATCTATCAGTCAATGTTTTTTTATATCACTAGCCATCATATCTATACGTAGAACAGCAGTACGTGGCGATAAGCTCACTTTCTTAAAATCTTTCTTCTTTTTTGGGCACAAAAGTTCTGCAACATCTACTAGGCACTCTTTAACAAATTCTCCCCCAGAAAATGACTTCGATGTTTTCGCTATTTTGGAACTAACTATAAAACTAGCTTTAACAACACTCTTGCAGATTTGATCTTCGTGATCGAACATTTGTTGCTGTCTCCCTAAATCGGTAATGAGTTGTTTAATTTTATCCTTTCCTAACTGGCCCGTAAGTAAATTATATTGAGCGAAATGTTTGCTGCAGTAATGCTGCTTCATATTGTATTCTTTTAAAACAGAAATTGTTTTATTGCACAACAAACACTTAGGTTTACCGCAGCCATGTGAAACATGCGGGCCAGTGAGCATTTTTCTGCGGTCCAAATCAGTTTTGAAAACAGCCAGATACTGTATGTGAATATGTACAATTGTACATAGTGCCATCTATGTTTAGGAGGATGAACTACACATACTCGACCTAAAACCTAAAGCCAAACGTTATCTGGCTTGTTCCATGAAATTCTATCGCGCAAAAACACAGATGACGCTATTTGAACATTCTGGAAAGAAGAACTCGAGAAATCCCAATCCGTATATAAGCCGTGTTCGATTGAGTTCAGTCGTTCAGTGTTTAGTCAGTTTTGAGTCAGTTGCGATAGAGTTTCGAGTTGAGTTGCGCACTTATTGTCACAACACTTAACAGTACTTATTATAATTTATTTCGGATACAGTTTTTAACATGTCTCTTTCAAAACCAAGTGGAAGTAAAAGCAAACTTGTAGAAGAGCATCGTATCTTTCAAGAAAAATGGGAATTAGAGTTTTTTTGCTGTGAAGTGAAAGAAAAAATTATTTGTTTAATTTGTAATAATACAGTCGGTGTCCCAAAATTATATAATATAAAACATAACTATGATATTCATAAAACTATGTTTGACAAGTATACAAGCATGGTCAGGAACGAAACGTTAAATAAGTTAAAATCACGGTTAAAAGTACTGTCGGAGTTGATCGCAAAACACTCAAAACCCTTTGTTGAAGGTGAATTTATAAAAGAGTGCCTTGTAAAGTAAGTCCCGGGAGCGTGAAGGCATTTCAAAATATATCCTTGTCCCGGAATACTGTCGCTGAAAGAGTTACTGAGTTGGCTGCCAATATAAGTGATCAGACAAAAACAAAATCAGACTCTTTCATTGCATTTTCTATTGCCCGTGACGAAAGTACGGATGTGTGTGGTGTGGCGCAACTCGCTGTTTTTCTTCGGGCGGTTGATAGAGATATCAATGTGTATGAAGAATTACTGGAACTAGTACCATTGCACGATACAACAACTAGGAAGGATATTTTCAATGCTGTTTATGGACTTTTGCAAAAGTACAATTTAGATTTGTCAAAACTGTGTTCCATTGCAACGGACGGAGCTCCTTTAATGATTGGAGTAAAAAATAGCTTCGTTAAAATATTACAGACAAAGATCAGAGAAACGAGCAGTGACAAACCAGATTTTCATCATATTCATTGTATAATCCACCAAGAAGTTTTATGCTGAAAAGTGATCAAGTTGGAAAGTGTTTTAAAGTCAGTGAAAAAAATTAAAAACTTCATAAGGTCACGAGGCCTTAATCAGCGACAGTTTTCTGCATTATTACGTGATTTAGAAAGTGAGTACATTGGTTTACCATATTATGCAGAGGTGCGATGGCTTTCGTGTTCTATGGTACTCGACCGGTTTTGGAAACTCAAAGAAGAAATACGCGTTTTCATGGAAACAAAAGTAGAAGATGTCAGCTTATCATGCAATGTACCTTTTTTACAAGATTTTTAATTTAGGGTAGATATCACAAAACACTTGCCGGACTTAAATACGAAACAGATATGCATAATCATGTGAAAGCTTTCAAGTGTAAGATGATGTGGGAAAAACAGTTAGCAGAGGATAATCTGTCACATTTTTTCTGACTTGTAATGCATATCAGGAAGGCAGAAGTGTCCCAATATCATACAAAATATATTCATGAAAATGAAAAGCCTTCTGGCAGGAGTACTTGCCTGTTCAATACCAAGAAATGAGAAAATTTGCCTGTAAAATCCTGTCAATGTTTGGAAATACCTATAAGTCTACTAGTTTCTTTGATGAAAGAAAACACATCTCCCGCAAGATCGCGATTGACGGAAGCACATTTGGACGCAGTTTTAAAAGTTATTTCCGCCGATAAATTCGCGCCACAAATAGACAACTTAATTAAAGACAAAAGATGTCAAATATCTGGCAAAAGAACTTAATGATTGTAGTTTTTTGTAATGTCCTTTTTATTGGAAATTTAATAAAGAGACTTGTCCTATAATAGTAGTCGATGGTCTTCATGTTTTTGGCCCACCAGTGACTTTGAGTTTGACATGGCTGGTTTACCACTATGTATATACAAAAGTAATCATCAGTCCATTTGTTTTGGAATTGACGACATTCTGTGTCCACTTTACGTTTTTTTTTAAACCAGACATCTTGATAGATTTTTTTCAAATAAACTATGTGTGCTACCTATATATTTATTTTCTTGCGCGTTATTTGAAATATCTGAATCTCTCGCGGGCCGGATTGAACCTGGTGGAGGGCAGGATCCGGCTCGGTGGCCGGGGTTGCCCATATATGTTCTATAGTGTCATGAAAGACGAAATTTTTATTTATTAATGGGTCCAGCTCAGTTTTTTAATTGTTGCTTTTGTTTTAAATTTACTTAATACTTAATAACATTATGATATATTTTACTGTGTTATTTTGTATCGTTTTTTGCATTAATGGAGTTTTCATTTTTTTGTATTTCAATTTCATTTCATAAAATTTTCTTCTTTTTGATAGTCTTCGTTTTTTAAAATTCCAATTTTTATCAAAATCGAATGAATGTTGGTTTTCAATAATATGTCTTGTATTCCGTTTTTCAAGTACTAACCGGGCACATAGCCAGGGGGGAGGTCCTGGGCGTCTGGACCCCCAAAATTTATATATGTTGGTATAGGCAATCATTTTACTATATTTCCTGAGGTTTGATCGTTTGGACCCTCCCCTTTTTTCAGGGCAGTTGTTCATCTGTAAAGCTGTTTTGCGTTTGTAATGGATTATTCTCTATATTCAGGATCCGATTTTTTTGGCACCAAATATGACGAGGAAATGACTGTCCTGTTGCATGATACTAAAACTTACAAGGAGTTAAAAAAGGGCCCAACTAATATTTATCACAAAAAAAACAACCCGGTGGGAAAATAAAAAGTATGTATCGCCAAATACGGCAAAGAGCTCGAAAATCCTCAATTCTTTACCTCCAAAAATCTATGGCCTACCAAAAATTCACAAACAGAATATTCCATTAAAACCAATTCATGCATCCAGTCGCCTTTTGAGAATCTGTCAAAATTTCTAAAAACATTTTACAAAATATCGACTTTCTTTAGGGTTTCCAAGGAGATTTTTCAAACTGTTCTCCGTTTTGTAGGCTACTCTAAAACCTATGTTTTTAAATACTTTTTCTAGACCTCTCGTATATCTGGGATCATATGGGATTACTATGAACTTATTGGGAGCCCCAGGTGCTTGAAGAGTAGTGGCATCTTTTAACATTTTCTTATGCTTATGTCTATTTACTAATTTATGTACAAAATTATCATTATATCCATTACTTTTAGCTATATTTTTAATCCGATTCATTTCATTGTTAAAACGTTCTTTACTTAATGGAAAATTGACTAACCTGTGAGTTAAGAAATGAAATGCTGCCATTTTGTGTTGACGGCAATGAAATGAGTCGGATGTTATATACCTATCAGTATTAGTACATTTCCTATAAATATCAAATTCTAATTTATCGTTATTTCTAATAACTAACGTGTCGAGAAAAGGTAATTGCCCAATTGTTTTCCTTGTCGTACGTAAAATTAATGGAAGGATATCCATTGTTTAATGTTCAAATTTTCTGTTTTAGTATCAACAATAGCAAATATATCGTCTACGTATTTATACCACACCCTTGGGAAATACTTGAGTTCTTTTTTGGGTTTCTAATCTACCCATAAACAAATTTGCAAGGAACGGAGATAAGCAATTGCCCGTCGCAGTTCCCTGTTGTTGATGAAAGAATGTATTTAATAATAGATTATTGTATGCATTTGAGAGTATAGAAATAGCTAAATGTGGTAAGAAAGCACTAAATAGAGACAGAGGGCCTATTCCCTACAGTCCCCTCTATTTCATCACATTTACTTATAAATATTCTCGGTTAGGATAAGTTACTTTAGTTTATATCATCTGCTGATGATGCTAACTTGGTTAGCGAAAAGCGCATCCAGAACGTAACAAGTTGTGGCGTAGTGTGGTTAGAACTCTTATATTTTGATATATCTTCCACCATAGGTTCCAGTGTTAGGAAATAATAAGTAAATTTAAAATAAAACCAACAATTAAAAAACTGAGTTGGACCTCTTAATAAATAAAAATGTCATCTTTCGTGACACTATAGAAGAATACATATTTTATTATTCGTTCCGGTTGCTGTTCGTGCAAGTTTTATTTATGGCCAAATAAAATGTATAATTTTAAAAATGTTTTGTTATATTGTGATCTAATCTTCAGATTTTAGTTTTAAGAGGTAAGACATACTTGTTTTCAAAGTATACCAACTTTAAATTCTTAAAAAATTCTTTATAGAAAAATTCAATTTTATGTGTTCTGATGAAGATCACGTGGTTGATCGAAACGTCAATATTTTGTAATATGTGAATTTCAAAAGAAACGTGTTAATTTTCGTTTTACAACGACCCTGGCCCAAAAAAAATAAAAAAATAAAACGTCTTGAACTCATAAAAATCATTGAACATTATGTTCCAAGACATATAAACGGAAAACACCTTATTATAATTTACACTGTATTAAAACCAATAGACGAAAAAGTTCTGAAATAATGAAAACAAACGAATTAGTTTAAAAAAATAATACTAATAATAGTAACATTATAGTACTAGCAATGTCTAACAATGAGCTATGTTATATAAAAATATTTGGTTTCAACATTTCAAAATCAATCCAAAGCTGGGTCGAATTTCGAATAATATTAATACAATTAGCTTTTACCTCTTCCAAAAATGACTAGACAATTTTTCTGCTGACCAAGGATGACAAGTTAAAGAAATTTCAATTTTATTTTGGCACTATGCATATAACGGACACGTTTAACAGGTGCAACGTAAATAATTGAATATGCTTTTATTGTTGTATTTTTTTTAAATGGGCATGCCGCCTTTATTTTACTACTATTAAAATAGTTTTTTTTTTGCAAGGGAGAATCGGCATGTATATATGTCTACAGGCTATTTATAAAAGATATATATTTGATCTGTATAAATTAAAAGGTTGCGTAAGGTTTTTTAAGTGAGTTTTGAATTCAGGTCCTATAATTGGAATCTGTCATGGGCAGTGAAGGGGTAGGACTAAAGAGGGGTATTTGCCCTTATTCCCACAAAGCTTGATAAGTGCCCAAAAAAGAATCAATTTTTACTGAAAAAAAAATTGCTGGTTGTAGTATTTATATAAAATTTGTATAGAGACGTAAGAATTTGTATTTGTTGTATTTTGGACCGAAAATTTTTGAAATTTGTGTTTTTTGACCTTCAAAGTGCTCCAGTTCTGTAACAGTACATCGGGCAAATACGCTCCTATGGGGTCGATCGTAGAGGATAAATGTGCGCTTCTTTTGTTAAAAACGCGATTTCGTTGGGGCTTATAATGAGCCGATAGTGGCGTTTTTACGTTTGGCATTGTAGCACCTGAACAGTTGATCTTAGGTAAATCAAGTAAATACGCAAAGAAATGTGTATATTTTCTCTAGAGACTGGTGTAAAAATCAACTCGATCTGTGTGTGAATTTTTAGAAATTTTTGAATTGTAGCGTGCACGAATTCTGATTCCCATTCCTTGACCCTTCGTAAAGTCGTATCGGTACCTCCTGGGATAAAAACGATCCATTATATCAAAAATGCTATCTTTGCTCTGAAGATATAAATTTACATTTTTTTTATCCGAAGTCGACAATGGGTAAAATTGAATTTCCAATAAAAATGCACATAATTACCATTTGATAGAAAATTGTCAAAAGAAACAGTTTGACAGGGATGCAATGTTTTTAACTCGAAATGCCTTCAGACATTTTTAAATATCTCTTTGAGGGTTAGTGATAATGGATACATACCGAAAAGTAGAAAAATAGCAAGTATTTAATGCTTAATTTGGTATACGAAATGAAGATAGTTAAAGGTATGCCTCAGAAGTAATTCTATGATTATTTTTTGCTTTATATGCGAGGAGGATATAGGAGGATCTAGAACTAGAAGGATCACAAACTAAATATTTTGATCAGAGCGTATGTGTTGGATAATAGGTATAGAGAGGCTTTTAATTGTTTAAACCATTCTGAATTTAGAGCTGCAATTCCTTAGCCTAAATTTTGGACGGTTAAAAATATAGATTTGAGATTCGCCATTAACCTATCAAATTTTTACTTTCCCATAAAAAAATTCATCACCATCCATACAAGGCAATTCTAAAATGATGAGGCAGCTCCTGAAGACGAAAGAAAATTAAGAAAATATTAAAAAAACATGTTTTTGAATAGTTTTTTTTGTATATTGTTTTTTTGAATAAAAACATTTCTTTAACTATACAGGGAAGCCCTAGGGAGATGAAACAGCTACCTAAAAAAAATGTATTCCAGAAACATATATTTTCACTATGCCAGGTAGTAAAACATGAGAAATGTATTCTCTTTTTTTCATACACAAGCACCTGTTTATATGTTGGTTTACTCTAAGGGTATGAAACAGCTCTCTAAAAATAACATTAAAATTTTAGGTTTTTATTTTAGGGGGTGGAAAACGCCATACCATAAAACAGGTTTGGTATAATTTTTTTCGACTTCAGGGTGATACTAAGGAGTAAAACGTCTCTTTAAAGTGAAGATATAATTTTTTTATTTCAGAAACTAATAATATTTTAAGTCACAATAAAAAACAAACATTTTATTATATTTTTTTGCATATCGATTTTGGTTTTTACTACTAGATTAGGTTTTTGCGAGTATTTTTAATATACACGCTTTTACATTTAGAATTGACAGGTGTCAAACTGCAACAAATTGAAACCCAATTTGGATTTGAACTTTGAAGCTTTAATTTCAAGTCAAGTTCATAACTTATATATATCTTGTTTGTGCTTAGAAGTATTATTAGCCCAAATAAATCCCGATATGGCAGGTATTCATAAGGGTAGCCTACTATGGTTGAGGTTATTTCTTTTTGAATTCTTGAGCCCTAAAAAATCAGTTACGAAAAGCAAAGAGAAATTATAAGCCTATAATCTGTATTTAATATTTAGCAGTTCCTTTAAATAAAACACCCAGTCACAGTGAACATGTGAAAAGATGGTGTAACTTAGCTTCACATTGTGAAGATATTTCCTTACCTGGCAGTGACACATTCGGAATGAATCCCTGCTACAAGCTGAAGGTCACCAATGAATACATCCATGAATATAAAAAGTTTTATTTGACAACCTCTGGGGAAATTCCTGTATACAAAGAGGCGAGTTTCTGCGACCCCTGCAATTTTCCAGGCATTCCTCCCATGAGACGTTTCAATTTTTTCAAAACTTTTTTGATGTTCTATGTAAATTGAGGTATATTTTATTAAAATAAATACAATAATAACAAAATCGGCTTATTCATTCTTCTTGACACCATGGTAAAGAATACTTCCCTGCCTTCGCAATCCCGTAGGATCTTTAATGAAGATTACTTTTTTCAATCAAAGTGTTTCGCCCTCCAATATTACGTAGGTATGGCCAAAATAAACTGCTCTTTTTTAACACATTGCTCTCCTCTATATGCGGAGTCGGGTAATTTGGAGTAAAATTTACTGACAAAAAAACAAAATGGCCGCCAATCCGTCAGTTTTTAATATTTTTTAATATGCTTGCTAAGAACTCAAATAACAGAATAAACTAGTTTGTTTGAATTCCTATAATCAGGTCTCTTAGATAGGGGTTCGCGAGACCACGAGTGAAGTAGCAAAATAACTAATGTTCGTAAATTATTTGTTTTGACAAAATAATTAAAAAAATATGTTTGGGGGCAAATTAATTCATGCAAAAAATAATTTTTCTATAATCAATTATATTATACTAGCATTGTATATGTTCTTATAACAATGATACTAGTGAAATAGTCATTTAAAAAACGATATAAATAACCATAAAAAGAGAATTTCCCAAATTTAGAAATTCTAGTAGCGAAATTCCACTTCACATGTCGAAAACCGTCAATTGCTACCCTGTTCTCAAAGAGAGACACTTTATCACAACTATACTCTATAGGATTTTGATATTGTGATCTTTATAAATTTATAATCGGTTTGTATGTTTAATTATTGAAAGTAACTAAAATCCAAAAATTTTAATTTTTTTTTGGTTCAATAATTAATAACTAATGGACTGTAACAACTAACAACATCGCAATATCATATTCTTATATAGTATAGATACGGTAAAGTCTCCAATAGACGTAGTAATTGTCGTTATTTTTGTTTAAAAACTTTCCGAATTAAAATAAACAAAAAATTGTTAAAAAAAATCAGTGAATATTTTTCTTAACATTTTCTTCTTTCATCGCTTCGATGGCTTGCTAATTAAAGAAGGTACGTGTTTTATAGAACAATATTTTGGTATTGATTTTGTTTGTATATGAAAATAATGGACGATATAACATTTTTAACTCTATGTGTATAATAAAAATAATACATATACATACGGACAAGATTTTCAACAAACAAAACACAAAGTAGAATTTGGCTTAGGCTTTTAAATACATTATCAATAAAGCTAATTCAACTATTACGCTTAAAAAATAACGAACTGTTCTAATAACAAAGTAAAAATTTAAATTTCTAAACACACATTATAAGCATATGTTTAGATTTTATTTCAACCTATATAATAAACCTAAAAATATTACAGAAAATTTAAACTAATATGTTATAGTTTCATTTTTCAAATTACTTTTATACCATGAATGAATACATAATAAGCATTTGTTTGAAGTTTCATTTAACATGATTCTTAGTTTTGTATTAATTAACCCTGCTTGTGAAAATAAACGCTCTACTGCTACAGAGGTCGCCTGTATAGACAAAAGATCTTTTGCTATTTTGGCTAAATTTGAAAATTTTTTATCGTGTGCTTTCCACCATTCTAAAATATCTGTACCCTTTGGAGCGCGCTTTAATTGCAAATATTTTATTATTTCTCTTCTCCAATTTTCGGAATTTTTTTCAAATAGTGATGTATAATCAATATCATAGTTATCATCGCTTGAGGAACTTGATATTAATGGTGATTCAGCAGGCACAATATAATATTTATCCCTGTAGATTTTCTCAAAAAAGGCTATAGATTGATCTTTCAGGCGAATAATTGAACAAGTAGATATTTGTTTAATAAATAAATTTACATTTAAAATCTACTCCACTTTTAAAATTTATAGTTAATTTACCAAAGAACAAAAATAGTTGATTCACAAGTAGTATTATGAACCATAGCCCCCTTTGTGCAAGCACAACGTGCAGACCCCTAAAAACGGTCCTGGTTAAGAAAGTAAATACGCATCAAAGTAATAAAAGTTTAGTTCAAAATAGCAAAGTTTAAAAAATACCTAAGGGTGTTTTACTTAGCCATCGATCGTTTTCTACATATTGAATTATAACGTCTGTCCCTAGAATGCCCGGCACGTTGCTTGCATGAGTTCGGCAGCATTATACAGTATGTCCTTATTTTGTGTTTAATATATCTTATTTCATATGTATATCTTTCGAAATGTCAAATAATTATTGTTCTGTGGATGGTTGTTTAAGTAACTCTAGTAATGTGTGGTCTTTCTGTTGATGTCCAAAGAACAAGGGATATGTGATATTTATTTTGATACACCTACTATTGTCCGTATATCTTCATTTACTGATTCCGTCTGTTAGAAACATCATTTCGAATTATAGATTTTTGGAATAATTTTTTATATAATTATACCTACATTTTTTCTACTTTACTGAAATGTTCAAACATTTTTGGGGTTTTTTACATTAAATTTTTAAGATTGGAAAAACTCTGGGTTTCGAACGTAGGCTTCCATGTACTTTTGTCTAAATAACATCTTGGCGAACAATTATTATTTTTAAAATTTTGTTTTCGAGACCACCGAGACTTTCGAGACCGATACCGAGACTGATTCAGTCTCGGTCTCGGTTTCGCGAACCCCTACTCTTAGAGAAATATGGACGATTTCTATGAATGCTTGCTAAGTCCATTCGACTGAAAAACGTTATGGATGTGGTAGTAAGTACCATTTTAAAGCATTTTTGGATTAACGCGGAACTGCACTGCATTTGCAAGCCTTCCGCCGCTGCAATATTATGTAAAAGCTGTAAGAGATATTTATTAGCTTCAATGTGATTTAATTAGGGAAATATGTATTGTTGGGCGCTAAATTCGATTTTTTATGAAAAAATCAAAACCAGAATTATAACTATAAAAACAGAAGTAGATTTGTACATTTTCGATCATTTTTTGACCACTTTTTGACGCAAATGCCGTCGCATATAATTTTTTTATCCACAACGTGGCTCTTTACCGCCTTAGATTGATCCTTTGTCTACATAACTGCAAAATTTGAAATGGTAAATCGTACTTGTGTCTTTGTATTTTTGCAGGGCGTGAACCCTTTTGAATCCATTTTTAACCGACATGTAATTTAAATTGCCTATACATGATACATTTTTTTGAAGTCGGACGGGCAGGAAGTTTTTTCTAATACGTAGGTACCTTTTTATCTTACTTTGAACTTGATTAAACCTTGTCGCTGGTTTTTCACTTTTTGCGCGCAGTTCTCCCTTAACAATCTTCAGAACACGATGATGTCACATACTACTGCGAAGTAAGGTGGCTAAGCAACATTATTTTTACGAATAAAAGTATCCACAGCTGAAAGTTTTGGCACAAAAATAATTTGTACGTTCGGTAGCACGTATAACTGTGAGCAGCTTTTTTCAATCATGAAAATTAATAAAAAATAGCTTACAGATGTTAATTCAGAAAACACTTTCGCCTATGTACTATTGATATGTGTTATATATGTTTCTCAGCTTCAAACTCAAGTCTCTCATTAATTTTTCATTTGATTTTTCTATCTATTTTTGTTAATTTGTTTTTTATATGTTTGATTATACTATTATAATTAATAAATAAACAAATGTGTTAATTTTTATCGCTTTTTTATTCACTACTACCTACTTATTTCTTACCTACGGCCCGCGACCTGATTAAGTAAGTAAAGGTTGCCCATACCTGCTTGAAAACATTTGTAACAACGATTAAAAAGATTAATCTTTAACACCGTTTAAGTAATTTTCGGAACGTGAATGAGCAGTATTTAGTACAACTAAAACAATAATATGTTTTAATTACAACAAATGTGTTAATTTTTATCGCTTTTTTATTCACTACTACCTACTTATTTCTTACCTACGGCCCGCGACCTGATTAAGTAAGTAAAGGTTGCCCATACCTGCTTGAAAACATTTGTAACTACGATTAAAAAGATTAATCTTTAACACCGTTTAAGTAATTTTCGGAACGTGAATGAGCAGTATTTAGTACAACTAAAACAATAATATGTTTTAATTACAACTTTTAGCAAGAACCATCGTCAATAGAAGATAAACCAAGTAACAAAAAAATCAAGTGCAGAGAGTATAATCGCTAAAATAAAGCCATCACGAATCAAGGAAAGTAAAAGTTTATTATATTTTAAGGCCTTTAGTTATTATTTACTTGGACAATACAATAGTTGGAAATACAAAAGAATTAACCGCATATACAATATGAATGGTGCTAGATGTATAATTATATAATTCGACGTATACATATATTTTACTTATTTGCTTCATCAGCATGTTTCAGCAGTATTTCCCCAACGGTTTTTGATAGGTATCTGTAACAATCTGATGGGCTTTTATATTATTATAATATTACTTGCACTTGACTCACCATTTTATTAACAATATACAATATTTATTGTTTAAATATTATTTTTGTGAACTACTTATCAAATATATTGTTACTGAATAAAACCATCAAAATCTATATTATATTTACTTTTTGCAAAAATCCTAGTATGAATTTTTAGGAGTTTTAAATATACAGGGTGATTCGTGAGGAAATGTCAATACTTCAGGTACATATTCAGGACCAAAAAATAAACATAAAAGTCTATATAAATAAGTGTCCGCAAGGCCTTATTTCTCGAGATACAGGGTGTTAAAGTTTTTATTTAATTTTCCTATTTTTTAAATAAAATCTATGATAATGTAAATAATGGAGTGAAAATTGATATACGGGGGTTTTTTGGTATGACAAATTCGAATCTAATATTAGTATTGCTCTTACTTGTAGGGGGCGCCACCTACATGTCTTTCTACTTCTTCGAACAATCACAACTTTTTGGTACAGTCTTGTATTACATTTTTGAGCAAAACAAATTATTCCCTTGTCATTTCTACGTCAAAAAGGTATACCTGTTAAAAGTGGATACGAGCAACTGTTTTCGAGATATTTGGATCTGAAACAGTTTCGGCGCATGTGATTTTTTTTATCAAATTCACATAAAGTATGCATGTATTGTAAAAAAATAGAAGTGTGCCTTGCCTGACAGAACAACTGCTGGTTGGTGTTCTCATCGTTTTTCCTGTTACTTAGCAATAGTAATGTCAGTTAATAATAAGATCAAATTTTGTCACTGTCAATTTCTGTTCATAACTTTTATTATCTGGCGATAATCATTTAAGAAACTTTAGATCTAAATACGTCATTATGCCTGTGATATTCTCGCATCGTGAATATGCAGATATGATATTCGTCTATAGCTTCTGCAATGGGATCGCAATTCAAGCAGTCGCGGAGTACCAGCGTCGTTTTCCAGATAGAAGGGTGCCAGATAGAAGAGTTTTTCAACAAGTTTTCACTACTGCTGGAGAATCTGGGATGTTTCCAAGTGCGAAAATTGTATCTGAAAGGGAATCGGGACCCAACGTTGAAGTAGAAGAGGCTATACTCAATGCCGTCGAAAATGATCCAAGCATAAGCACTAGGCGGATTGCAGATACTTATCAAATTACACAATCGTCTGCTTGGAGAAATCTACACATTAATTGTTTATACCCATTTCATTTACAACGGGTTCGACATTTGCAGGAGGGTGATTTTGAGTTGAGAATGCAATTCTGTAACCGGATTAATGAAGATCGAAGATTGTATAGGTACGTTTTGTTCACTGATGAAGCACAGTTCAAGCGTGATGGTATAAATAATCTTCACAATGAACACCGGTGGTCCTATGAAAATCCTCACGCTACAGTAGAACATAATTTCCAACATAAATTAAGCATTAATGTGTGGTGTGGAATGTTAAATGGTCATTTAATTGGTTCATTTATAATCGACGTTAGTGTTCCAGGAGAAAAATATTTCAACTTTCTTGAAAATCACTTTCGAAATCTATTAGAAGATGATCCCCTTAACGTAAGACAAAACATGTATTTGCAGCATGATGTCCGTTTAATTGGCCACCTAGATCGCCAGACCTTAATCCTTTAGATTATTGTCTTTGGGGATGGTTCAAATCACTGGTATAGTCCACTAAAGTAAATACAAGAGAAGCATTATTGGATCGGATAACAAACGCAGCACAAACACTAAGAAATGCGCCCGAGTGTATCCACAGAGCAACCCGAGCTATACACCATAGAGTTGACCTGTACTTAGAAGCAAATGGTGGAATTTTTGAAAATTATAAAACGTAACCTAGATTTTATTAAAAACAACTTAATAATAACAATTTTAATAAAAATTAAATACCTTTTGTTTAGTTTATGTCTGAGGCACTGAATACACACCTCAAAAAAATGTGTTAGTCTTTCATTCCAAAGCTTTTGTGCCAAGATGCGTTTAAATTTGGACAAAATAACAAACTTTTAAAATTTTGCGATAAAAAATTAATGCGCCGAAATTGTTTTAAATCCTAATATCTCGAAAACGGTTGCTCGTATCCACTTTTAACTGGTATACCTTTTTGACGTAGAAATGGCAAGGGAATAATTTGTTTTACTCAAAAATGTAATACAAGACTGTACCAAAAAGTTGTGATTGTTCGAAGGAGTAGAAAGACATGTAAGTGGCGCCCCCTACAAGTAAGAGCAATACTAATATTAGATTCGAATTTGTCATACCAAAAAACCCCCGTATATCAATTTTCACTTCATTATTTACATTATCATAGATTTTATTTAAAAAATAGGAAAATTAAACAAAAACTTTAACACCCTGTATCTCGAGAACTAAGGCCTTGCGGACACTTTATTTAGACTTTTACGTTAATTTTTTGGTCCAGAATATGTACCTGAAGTATTGACATTTCCTCATGAATCACCCTGTATATGAGCCTTGAAATTACTTCGATTTCAGTTTCATAAATTTGTGTTGCCGCTTAATCGCAATATTAACTGTATTGCCAGTTGAGCGAGTTAATTCTACTTGTTTAGAAATAATTTAATACGCATTTCAATTGCTATCTGCGAAAATGTCTCACTGGATCCCAGCTTTATAGAAAGAGGGCAAACTTGGGATCCGTTTAGTATTTATTTTTACATTGGATGGATCATCTCTCTGTCTATGGTACTATTTAGCTTCAATACCTTAATCAAGTGAAAAATTTAGAGCAAAAATTGAGCCGCAAACATACCACACTCTCACAATAATAACGTATAAGTTTTAAGTAAGTGTAAAATGACCCACTTAAACACTGATGGAAGAAGAGAAAACAAAAAGCTCCAAACATTTCCTGTCAGTTTACACATTTATATTCTGTATGTTCAAAAATATCAATTTATTTATCTTAACTCTGTTGCTTGATCGAAAAAAGGCAAATTTATAAAAAATTAGTCAGTGGGCCTATCTCACTTAATGAAACACTCTGTTTTTAATAAAAGTGGTCCTATGTGGGTAAACCTAGTATAGTCAAAAGCGGTGTTATCGTGCGGGTGATACGATTTATCAACGACAAACTTTTTAAGTTTGTTTTTCTTTTATTACGTGTAACCATATCCTCCTCATAAAATCCGGAAGATGAATTAGATAGACCTATGATATTTTCTTATGAAAAAAAAGGATAAACATATAAATACCAGCAGTTGCAAAAATCTTTGAGCGATGTCACTTCAAAGTCAGATTGACAAGTCAGTGACAAAATGAGTAATAGAAAACAATTTTCGGGTTTTTTGCATCCACAAACCAAAAAAATGATTATTAATCTAATAAAATATTACGAAAATGAAAATTCATGGACCAATATCCAGGGGACAGTAGCAAAAGCTCTGGGAATCGGTATAAGGACTGTGCAGAAAATTGTGCATGAAAAAAAGCATAATTTACTACCGAAGAAGATTAAGAAATGTACACGAAAAAAGCCAAAGTCAAAAGACTTAAGTGACAATGTAAAAATGGATGTTCGTGATGCAATATACGATTTATACACATCAAAAACTAAAATAACCCTTCAAGTTTTAAAAGAAGCTTTAAAAAATCGAGGCATATTGGAAATTGGACTAAAATCGTTGTCAAAATTAATAAAAATGTTGGGTTTTCGATATAAAAAGGACTGTAATCGAAGATTTTTATGCGAGTTGCTACATATAGCAAGTCAGCTTATCCAGTTTTTAAAGAAATACACGGAGAATTTTAATTCAAAATTTAGAAAAGTGGTATTTTTAGACGAGACTTGGATATTTTCTAATGGAAGTGGTTCGAAATCTTGGCAGGAGGAGTTTGTAAAAAGTGTTAAGAGAAAAAAGGGATGTGGGACTGGAAAACGGTTCATCAGTTAGCATGCAGGTTCTTCAACAGGATTTCTCCCAGGTGCAAGTTTACTGCTCTCTTCAACATCCAAAAGCATTAAAAAAAAGTTAAAAGAACAACTGATTCCAAATTTAGATGCTCCATCTTTAATCATTCTGGACAATGCATCTTATCATTCAAGAATCTTAAATAAACAATCTACTTCATCCTGGAAGAAAAGTGATATTTACGACTGGCTAATAAAACAAAAACAAAATCTTTTACCTAATATGCTGAAACTAGAACTTCTTTTAATAGATGAAGTATTAGGGGAAAAATGGACATGAGGTTTTACGACTGCCGCTATACCATTGCAAGTTTAACGCAATAGAATTAATATGGGCTGGGGCAAAATCATATTACGAAAAACACGTGAACGATGGTCTTACATCAGATGAAGTGCAAATTGTTTGGCAAGATTCATTAAATTATATTACGCCGGAATACTGGAAGAAATCTGTGGAACATACGGAGAAATTAATATGGGATTGGTGGAATCGAGAACGAGTTCTAGATGTCGAAATAGCACCAACGATCATTGCGCCATTTGAGGACGACTCAGAAGATGAGGACTTTTTAAGTGATGATAATATTTTTTACTCCACAATATTAAAAAGTTTCTGAAGGATTATATTAGTCTTTGACGTATATAAATCATAAATTCCATCACGAATATCTATATTTGCATTGTAACTTAAGTCTTTTGCCTTCGGATTTTTTCGTGTATATTTCTTAATCTTCTTCGGAAGTAAATTATGTTTTCTTTTTCATGCACAAGTCTCTGTACATTCCTTATACCGATCTCTCAGGGCTCATAATTTTTGGTGATTGATAAAAAAATTTCACTTTCATTAAGTGGCTGTATAAACAGAACATATCCTGATTGTTCCACTGATTCGAACTGCCTTCCGACTTTATTAAAGCGCTTGCCATTTTGTGTATTTTTGTTTTTGCCAACCAAAAAATTTTAATAATATTGCGTAATATAATTAAAAAAAACTATTTTTTTTTCTCCCTATATATTTGTAAATAGCCCATCGAGATTTAATAGCTCGATAAAAGAATCACACAACATTTTGGTATTCACTGTGTTTTCTGATTTGGTGACCTTTGGACCCGCACGATAAGACCGCATTCCACTATAGTTGTTAAGTAATTGTATGTAAAAGAACCTACGTGTAAGGGCTTATGAACATGTTAGGCCTTTTTCAACGGTCTTATGTAACAACAAGACTAATATTTATAAACATAGATCGACCTAAGTGACTAACAGGCCTATGTGATACTCGGCTTCTTTATAATTTACTATTCTTTTTCTTATTTGGACCAAACTGCCACTTGTTTAAAAGATATTTAAATTTCTGGGCCTATATTAACTTGGGCCGTTTTATACTATTCAACAAATACACTTGAAGGGAGCCTAACTGCAACATAGAGCAGGAATATCTCTTAATTTTTGGTCTAATTTGTCATTTAGGCCTTTTTATTTGGACTGGTCTACATTTATTAAAAGCATTCAACGAAAAGGTAGAATTAAATTAGTAAATGTAGTAAATAAACGCAGATGGGGAGCAAATATCTTATTTAAAAGCAAATTATTTCTATTACAGTAAGGAAAACCCCGGAAAAAATCCTACAAAAAAAGGCTTTTCGGGAAATGAAGAGTTCCAAGTCTGGGATATCACAAAAAAGAAAAAAGCACCAACTGGTGAAGTCCTACATACTTTGGAAAAATTACATAACTCATACCATCTGTCTCTTCGAAAAAAAAACTGGATGATATTAAAAGTTTGATGTGTTACATATATCCACATTGTCAGCTTTTTTATGGGAATTTTAAAGCACAAGCCACTACTACCATAGAGTGTGTTTACTAGTTTAAGTTAGTGCCTATATTTGTTAAAAATACTTATTTAATATTTTAATAAATTTTATTTATTTTACTCAATTTATAGGGGTTTATATTGTTATTAGTGCTAAAAAAACATAATATAAGTTTTTTAGTTAAAAAGGGCCGAAGTCATGTTCTTCTCTACAATGGGGCTTAAGTAATCATTTTCAGGGCCTATGTATTAAAATCTGAAATGTAGGGACTATGTAAGTTAAGCCAAAAGTGTAGGGGCCTAGCAAACAACCCGTCAGAGTTACTTGTACGTGAATACCAGAATATAAATAAATTAACAATTAAAAATTCAAAAATTCGACTGCTTAGATCCCCCTGTGGAAAATGTACTGACATATCTTACTAAAAACAAGATTCCATAATCTACTATTCTTTGTTAATAAAAACCTTCATATACATTCTAAAAATATTTTTAAGAAAGTCAACGTGATCTATTTAAGTGCAAGCAACGACCCTTTTATCTATTCTATTTTTCAGGCGATCTGATTTCATTATTTTTATTTTTTTAAAGGATACTATTGGGATACAGACGAATCTTTTGATACCTCCATTAATCATGAAATTGGTCCAATTGATTGACCTCTAGGTGGTAAGAAACAATAATACATACATACATAACTGTTATAAACACATTACCCCCATTTCCAAAACGAAGGGCCCAAGTGCAGTTGAGGACCAACACCAGGGATTATTCGCACCTAAAAAACTAAAGGCCTCTTGCTGAAATAATGGGACATCAGTGTCATATATCCAGCCAGTATTTCCATTTTGTCTAATGCAACACCAATTTTAGGGTAGATATTTTTGAAATTATTATCAGTTTGAATCGATTTTATAGGTACCATAAACGTCGTATAGTCTACATATAAATGGTGTTTATATTTAATGGAAACTATATTTTACATTCCTCGCAAAAGAGAAAAAAATCGCCCTTCGGGATTTTTTCAGATCTTTACGTTTCAAGGTTCCTAGATGCCGAAAAAAACATGTTTTTTTATTTATCCAATCAACCTCAAATTTTTCACAAAAATTAAATAATACGTAGGAAGCAACTGGTGAAATTTTGATACGAACCCAAGATGACGCAACAAAATGGAGGCTTCATAAAATATTTTAAAATTCAGCCTGAAAAATACTACTCAATGGTTTCAAATTTTGTGCAAGAATTAACTGTGGTATAGAAATGAAATGGTAAAATTGTTGTACAAATTCAAGGTGGCACAACAAAATGACGGCCAAATAAAATTGTTGTATCGTAAAAAAATTACCCTCCCAGGTTTTACATATCTTCACGTTTTATGGTCGGCAGATGTCAAAAATATGTTTTTTCTGTTTGTCTGTCGGACTGCCGCGCCGGTCTGTCAGTCGGTTCGCGGCGTAGCTAAACAACCACTTACCCGATTGATTTAAAATTTTGGATACAAATTAAGAGTCAAATGGAGATGATCTGATAATATTTTGGTAAAAATCCAATCTGGCAAAACAAAATGGCAGCCTAGTATAAAAATTATTACTAAAAAACTAATTATCGAATTTACCTCACATTTTTTCAAGTATACATAGCAATGAACTGGCAACATTTTGGTACGAATTTACAAACAAAAATTAATATATACTTGCGACATGTCAATATTAAAAATTAAATTTAAAAAGATTGTAGAAAATAAAAATTTTAAACTATTCATCTCAGTTCCGATATTTCCAGTTCCATGGATGCTGCTTCCTTTTCTCGCTTTTTCTTTTCTTAATGATAAAGTTCACTTTCGGCTCTTTTTTTGCAAGATCAATTTCTATTTCTTTCTCTTTTCGGCGATTTTGGTCATCAAGGGCATACTGATAAGTTTTGTAAGCATTATTAACACATACCCTCATTTTGTCGGAAAGATTAACATTTAATGCACGACCTATTTGATAAATTGCGTCATATACTTGTCTTTTGGACTTCTCCAACAGATTTTCAACTAAAATATTTTTATTTATGGAAAGCCCCGACTCAAGGGTGGCGTTTCCATGAGAGAGGATCAAAATTAACTTAATAACATGCCACAATTTTTAAAATTTGCCCTAAGAAATTGTAGAAAAATGTATCCAATCGAGTAGTTTGAATATATATTTTGCAAAAAATTATAAATTCGGTGTCTATTTAGATCCTGGCTATACCGTTTTTGTGCAATTTCCGCGGAAATTATTTCTTTTTCGTACAAATAGCATGATGTTTGGTTTTAAGCATGTTACATATTTATTAAACTTATATTCAAGACAACAATGTTATTTCTTTATTTGATTTATCAAAATGTCTGACATTCCGATAAAAAATAAGTTTATCCTTTTAAGGAACATTTAGATCTTTTAATGTTTTTTTAGTGGCAAAACCAACATCGGTCTTATTAGCTGGTAAAAGAATATCTTTATTATCAAAATTTAGTTTTAAAATTTGTTGGAGACTTTTATCCAAAACTTGTGTTTTTAAGATTTTTTTTGATTAATTAGTTCAGATCATCATACAAAAAAGGAATCATAGGTTTATCGCTCTGAAAATGAAGCTTAGTGGTCTTTATCTTCTATCGAAACTTTAAGGGGAGATAAAGTGTCCAAAGCCCTTTCACAGACTCGAACATTTTCTACCCATCTAATTTTACAAAATTATAGTTATATAATATATATGTGAAATTTAATTATAGTTATATTATAAACCCCACGAAATAATTTTGGGTAAACACAATCAACCAACGCTGATTAATTTCATTATTTTTCCAGGTTTAGTATAAAATCCCCTGACTTTCAATTATTTTTTGTAAATTCCCTGATTTTTAGTTGGATTTCTGAATTACCTGACAGGTTTTTCAGATCGCTAAGAACGCTGTTATACATTAATTTCAAATTTTATGCAAGCATTAAGTGGCATAGGAAATTTAAAAAAATCTCATTCAATTGACTTTGATAATTGAAAAATTAAATGTGATATTGGGATAAACTGGTGCAAATTCAACATGACGGAACAAAATGGCGATCTTAAAAAAATCAGTGTAATAACAACTTATTCAATTTATTTTAAATTATGCCCAAAAATCAAGCGCGGCATAGGTAGAAACCAATAAACACATTTGAAAAGACAGTGTATATGTGTTACTAAATAACTGAACGGAATTAAATTGAGAGATGTTTCTTGTTTATAGCTCCGAAAATATTAACTTTAAAGGCGTAACATCTTATATCAAAAGTGTTTAGAATATTCGGGACAATCCAGAAATGCAATAATATACAGGATGTTACCTTTAAAATAAGCAAAATAACCATCATTTTCCGCCTAGTTTTTTTATTTGATGTTCAATTGTTTTTATGATAAATTGCCCTTATTCCCCTGTAAAATCCCTAAAACTTTTATTTTTACCATTTTTCAATATCTTTTAAAATAAAGAAATTATAAGAGTGTTTGCCCTTCGTTAGACAACCCTTTACTTCCATATTAGTTTAAAATTCCTGACAAAATTGAAGGCAAAAGTTAATTAAACGCAAGTATGGCGGCTTCAACTGGTGATTAACGTGAATTTTACTAGAACTAGGCATTCGTCTTAAAAAATAAAATTGAACATATATTCTTGAGCCTGAAAGCCACTTACGCGTAGAAAGAATGTATCATCAAAGAAGGCCGCCAATGGGAACCATTTTGTTCTCTCTCTCGACGGGTCTGCCGCTCCAACTAGCCGCTAATGAATTTGATTTGAAAATTACATCTGCCAATGGTTTTCAGATCTCACCAGTGCCGTAGGACTCCAATTTTATTACAGAAACTACGTTAGAAAATTGTAACAATCGAGATGAGTGTACAAAAGTAATTTCTGTAACTGTGGCCTCTGCGTTTTATGATTAGGTTTTAAGCCTTGGAGTGCTTTGAAGCATGATTGGTTTATTTTAGGCATACGCTTAAGTATCAACTTAGATATTCCGTTTTTGTTGTATATTGTTTCACAGATTGCTTTATTGGATTGTATAATTTGTTGTTGCCCCTAATGTGTATAAATAAATAAATCTAGACAATAATTTGGAGCCGATTTGTTTTAAAAGCAACAAAGCATTAATTAGGTTATGTAACAGTAGATATCTATGTAAAAAGAACAATTAAAATGTCTACACACCAGAAACCACAAACCGCAAAAATGCTTTTGATGCATAGTTATATCTGTATTTCCTATAAACATCAAGGGTATTTCCCAAGTGTACTAGTACTTCGTCTATGGATTATATTTTGCTACCTTTTTTTGCAACTAGGTATGACAAAACAGTTGTGAAGCATAAAAAGGCAATTTACTTACCACTGTTCTTGGTTGCCCTTGAAAAACCATTGCTAATTCGAATCGAGAGAAAGGATTTTTTTGACAAAATTCGTCATGGATCCCTCAAGTTACAAAATACCGAACAGGAAATTAATAAAAAGGATTTTAAATGAGTAACCAGTTGTTTTTTTCTTTGGGCTGGGCGCACAGTCTATTATTTATAAAAAGTTGTAATTAAGCAGTACTGGTGGTAAGGTTTTATAATGATAGGAAAGTGTTTAGAAGTAAACTATATAGTTTTTCAACTTTAGGTGATGCGACCAAGGCACAAGTATTTCTAATAAACGAATGCGACATTTGTTAACTATAAAAGTTCGGCCCTATTTTAGTTTTGCTCGTTTATTTCCTTAAAAGTTGAATTATTTTTGTGAAATAAACTTTTAAACGTTTTTATAATAACATCTTTAAAAGTAGTTTATATTCCAAGAATTCATAATATTTAACCTTTACCTATAGTTAAATTTTTAAGGTCAAATATTAATAATGTACAGGGTGTCCGGATTTGGTTGCAAAAGCAGGGTATCTCGCTTATTTTTAAAGATAGAATCTTGCGGTTTTCACGAACCTGAGCTAATTTTTTGTGAAACTCATAAAGCCATAAACAAAATTTTCATAGCCTTCTTCGTTTATGAGATATAGGCGAAATAGAAAATTTTGCATGTTATCCTTTTTCGGTTATCCTTTAACTTAACGCAAAGGGAAAAATCGCTGCTTATGCAGTTTTTTACGCTGGATCCAGTAGCGTGGTCATATTTTTCATTTGAGTTGTTACTTTTTAGATATGACCCAAAGTTGTTTTTTTAAATGGGACACCCTGTATATTTGTCCAGAAATTGATTTGTCCTTTTAAAAGCTTCTCAAAAGTATATAATAGTATGGGTCTATTTTAATAAACAACATCAAAAATCCTAATTTTTATAATTATCATCCCAAATTTTGCAGTAGGCCATGCAAAACGATGACGTTTTCTTTTGCTTTCTTGGAAGCAAATGACATTTCCCAATTTTGTACGCGTATATAAAATATAGCGCTAGTTTTTTGTATTTATTTATTGTGTAAAAATATATTTGTATTATTATAGAAGAAAACCAAACTTTCGAACATTATGAAAAGTACGATATGTTAGCTTGTTTTATATTAAGTAATGAAAATGTTGAAGCGGCTTCTGAGATGTATTTTAACAGGTAAATAGTTAATTTTTAGGTATGTTGAAATACTATTGCTTAATTTTTATTTAGATATCCAGAAAGAAGGTAACCTAATATATCCACTTTTTATCGGATAAAAAAGAATTTACTTAATCACGGATCATTTATCAAACCTCGTACGAAAACATATAATAAAGAAAATCGGGAGGCTGGGGAAATTACGGTTTTGGATAATGCAGAAGCCTACCCTACAAACTCTTGTAGGGCCAGTGAAAAGGGCATAGGGATTCCAAAAACTAGAGTTCAAGAAATTCTAAAAAAGCACAAATACCACCCATACAAATTTAGGCTCGCGCAGCACTTACAGCCAGGGGATGCAAAGCGTCGGGTAGTCTTCTGCAACTGGTTTCGAGAAAGATGCGATATGGTTAGAGATTTTGAAAGGAAGGTTATATGGTCCGACGAAGCACATTTCAGTCATTCTGGTATATTCAATAGGCACAATAGTAGATTCTGGTCCCAGGAAAATCAACACCAAATATTTCCCAGAAGACAGCAGGGCAGGTTTGGTCTAAATCTGTCCTGCTTCATATTAGGAACACATATAAAATTTTATATATTTGAGGGAAATCTAACAGCCAATCGCTATATAGAAATTTTAGAGGCAGCTATACCTAAATTACTTGACGATGTTCCTCTAGCGCAAATTAACGAAATTTATTTTCAACAGGACGGTGCTCCTGCACACAATTCTGGAATGACGAGATTATTTCTGGACAATAATTTTACCAATCAATGGATCGGAACAAATGGACCTATGAGATGGCCCCCTAGGTCCCCAGATTTGTCGATTTTTGATTTCTTTCTATGGGGATCTCTGGAAAATAGAATTTACAAAGACCACTATGATAACGTCCAAGATTTAGGAAATGCAATAAGAGAAAATTTTCGCTATTTACAAAATCATCGCGTTATTTTGCTTAATTCCCTAAAACGAATACGAAAATTGTGCGAAGCATGCATAGAACAAAATGGAAATCAATTTGAACAGTTCTTTTGATTTCCTTGGTTACTGTAGTTCTTATACGACAGTTGATTTTTGCTGAAAGGCTTGTTACATAATAATTTGTTACTGTTTTGTTCTTGTGTTACATAAATCTAGGTAGGTGCTACTTTTTTGGTGCGAAATTTTAATACATATTTTGATAAATAGATTTAATTACATATTTATTTTGATTTATTGTTAAGATGTAGATATTGTTAACGACTTTAAATAAAAGGCAGCATTGTTTTGCATGGCCTACTGCAAAATTTGGGATGATAATTATAAAAATTAGGATTTTTGTTGTTGTTTATTAAAATAGACCCATACTATTATATATTTTTGAGAAGCTTTTAAAAGGACAAATCAATTTCTGGACAAATATACAGGGTGTCCCATTTAAAAAAACACAACTTTGGGTCATATCTAAAAAATAACAACTCAAATGAAAAATATGACTACGCCACTGGATCCAGCGTAAATAACTGCATAAGCAGCAATTTTTTCCTTTGCGTTAAGTTAAAGGATAAAGTTAAAGGTCCCAAAATGCAAAATTTTCTATTTCGCCCTGTATCTCATAAACGAAGAAGGCTATTAAAATTTTGTTTACGGCTTCATGAGTTTCACAAAAAATTAGCTCAGGTTTGTGAAAACCGCAAGGTTCTATCTTTAAAAATAAGGCTGCTTTTGCAACCAAATCCGGACACCCTGCACAGGGTGATCACGCGCATAATGTTCACCCCACTCTGATCTTAATTATTTTTATAAATACCAAAAATGAAAAAAAATGTGGACTCCTATAATTTTTGTATGCTTTTACTTCCCTCGTAAAAATGAAGTATTATAATCACGAAAAAATCACCTTCCGAGGTTTTTCCAGATTTTTACGTTTCAGGGTTCCTGGATGCCAAAATGCAAGTAATTCCGTCGGTTTGTCCGTCTGTCTGTTTGCAGCATAGCTAATAAACTAAAACCGGGTAATATTTTGATAAAAATACAATATAGTGAAACAAAATGGGGGCCTACTTATGCAATTTACCTCAAATTTTTCACAAAAATCAAGTACTATGTAGGAATTTTGCAAAAATTTTGGAATGAAGATGTATTTAAAAATTCTGCCTGAAGAAACTACTTAATTGATTGATTTCAAATTTTGTATAATAATTAATCGTGATATAGAAATGAACTGGCACAATTGTGGTACGAATTCAAGATGGCGGAACAAAATGGCAGCCAAAAAAAAATTTTGTAATCGTGAAAAAAATCACCCTCTTACATATCTTCACGCATTCCTAAATCCAAATATTATTTTCTACCAATTTGGTCGGTCTGTATAACTGTTTGCCAGTTTGCTTAAAAACTACTTACGCGATCGACTTCAAATTTTGGTCATATGGAAACGATCTGGTAAGTAACATTTTGGTAAAAATCCAATATGGCGAAACAAGATGGTGGCCTAGTGAAACGTTAAAAAAATCAAATGTTATATAGGAATAAACTGGTAATATTTTGGTACAAAGATACAATTTACAATTTTCTGCAAGCATTAAGTGTGATATAGAGATAAATTGGTTAATTTGTGGTACGAATTTAAGATGACGAAACAAAATGGCGACCAAATAAACTGCTTAAAAAATCAACGTAAAGGCCGATGTGTGTCACTGTAAAAATTATTTATTCAATTTATTTTAAATTAGGCCCAAAAATCAAATGTGGCATAGGTAAAAACTTGGAAAATTTTGGTAGGAATCTAAAATGGTGAACAAAATGGCACCCAATAAAAAATTAATATTTTTAAAAGGAACACCACTACATGTCTATCAAATCGTCTTGCTGATTTATTAATACATTAGGTTTGATACCTAGACGCACGAGAAATTTGAGAAAAACCCTGACATAATAAGCAATAAATACCCCACTGTGTAGTATAACATTTTCCTTCCTTTTCTAACACATTTCCTCTAACAGCAGGGTATTTGCCGAATTTGGATACAATTTCAGTTCATCTAAAAAAAGTATCAGACCTAGTAAAGTCAAAATCACCGGTCAAACGATAAACTTATTGACCGGTCCGGCGTTCCCAATCACCAAATATTAGAAGAGATCTTTTAGTTAAACGAGGAATATTGAATTTGGCTATTAATCTTTGAGGTTGAAATTTGATACAACTTAGCTTGAAATAAAGTTTCTAGCGTTTTCTGTTAAAGCATACGCTTTAACAGAAAACAAACTTAGTCCTACAAAAACCTGAATAACTAAATCAAAGAAACAACGCTAAATATTATTTTATTCAGAAAGCAGTTTTAAACCTATTAACTTATACAAGAAGAGAAACATTTTTTGCTTTTTGAGATACTTGTATGTACAGGGTTATTTATTAACAAAGATAGAGAAAAAGTGTAAATACAAAACGTGTAGAGTGAGAAATACGATTTTTTTAACGGAATACCCTGTATATGGTTTATTTTTATTAAAGGCCGTTCTCTACTGATTTCAAAAATACATAATCTGATTATATTGACGCAAAGCGTTTATTAGTTATTTTAGATTAACTGCAACATTACTTGCTATATAAGTCTAAGGTAATATTATAATATAATGCAAAACTTCAACCAAAATAATAGAAAAACTGGTTGCTTCAAAGTAGTCAAACATAATAACATTTATAAAAATTATAAAAATACAGGTTGTTTCATTTAAAAAACGTGTTTCGTTATATTTTTAGGGCATATAGATATGCATGCGACAGTCGTTTGTTTGTTTTTTCACAACGGATTCTGTTGGTTTAAAAGAACCCTAAAGCTTTTATATTTACACTTTTTCTCTATCTTCGATAATAAACTCTGTAGGTAGGTGTCAAATATAATGACTCACCATGTATATTTTTAAAAAAAGTCAAAAAATAATTGCCACTTTTTTAAATTAGGTAATCAAAAAGAAGCTAAATACTGTCTTCTTATTAAACACTGTGAATTATAACATTCTAACTCTTAAACCATTTTAATGAATTCGGAAGTAAACCAATAAATCGCCAGGTTAACTTAAAAATTTAGACAAATGTCGTGCTTATATGAGTAAGTACAGTATTGGAAAAGAATAATTTTATATTCCCGCAGGACTACTACCCTGTTCATATGGCCGAAATAGTCAAAGATTATTTTGTTAAAAACGTTTTAGTAGTCCCCCTTTCAATGCCTGTGAAAACGTCCGGGGATTCATTGTGAAGCAATGAATGACAGTACAAAAACAAGTTGAAGCAAATGAGAAAATTGAAGAAATTTGGGAAGATTTTACGCCAAAATCATCCGCGTAATCATATTCTTTATATACGAAGAAATCTGTTATACGATGAAAATGTTTTAATGCGTATCTGTTAAAACTGATATTATTGTTATTCCTGTTAGGTAACTACGTTTTTATTGGCTTTAAATCCAAATTATATTGTATTTTTCAAATCGGCATAAAAAATAGCAATAAACTAAAATTGGGCGTTTGGGTAGTAATCTCCAGTTTATAAAACATCAGGGCATATACGGAATACAAAATTTTTGTCCACGTCTATACTGGGTGGACATACTACGAAATCAATCTCGCACCTTTTTAAAGTGAGAAAAGTCGATTTTTTTAAATAAACACCCACTATGTTTTTATTTATGCAAATGATCATAAAATACCTATTTTTTCATATATATATATATATATATATATATATATATATATATATATATATATAAACCTAAATTCAATATATATATATATATATATATATATATAGGTGTTTTTATAATAATTTGAAAAAAAACATAGACTTTTTCACTTTAAAAAGGCGCAAGATTGATTTCGTAATATGTCCACCCTGTATAGGAGTGGGCAAAAATTTTGTATTCCGTATATGCATTGATGCTTTATAAACTAGAAATTGCCACCCAAACGCCCAATTTTAGATTTTTACTATTTTTATAGTGATTTGAAAAATAGCTTCAGTTTTCAAAAAATCACACATAACCTTAATTAACTCGGAAAGTACGCAGAAATCGACTATAGTTTAAATTGGTAACTCATATTTGTTTTTGACAAGGAATCAAATAATGGACAAAAATACAGAGTGTCCCATTTAAAATTTTATATTTGATGTCGTCCCAGCAAAATTGGGACATACTGTATACATGGAAACATTATATTTTAAAAGAACATCAAATGTAAAGAAACTTTTATATGAAACTTTTTTTCGTATCTATTACGGACAGTATAGTGTTCCGATAGCAACTGATGCATTGAATAATATATGCGTTCACTAATGCGTTCACCATTCTGTCAGGCAGAAAAAGTCTATATGTTGCCATTGTTTATTGTATAATAAGACATGTTATTTTACGATGATGTTACACTTGACTTTTACAATAAAATTTATATAAATAGAACTAAAAAAAGATGAAATAGTAAATTTTATAAAAAAAAAATAAAACCGACTTCAAACAAATGCCCTAAATAAAGAAAAATAATGTTTTATTTCATCTGAAAAGTTTTACTCTGTGAAGTTGGCGCCAAACTAATAAAGACAGTAAGACATTTTATTCATGGAATTAGACATCAACACACTCAGTATATAAATAAATTTTTGTTACTAGGTAATTACGAATACATTTTTGAGGCCAATTTTACAGAGTAAAATTTTTTAGTGCATTTTTTGAGTCGGTTTTATTTATTTTATAAAAATGTTTATTGCTGTTATTGTTAATTATTTATTTCATTTTACATATATATAGCGTACCTACTTACTTGTAATCAAATCCCTATGTCTTCGGATATTTTATTCGGAACTTTAAATGTTAAAATAAATTACGTTGAATATTTCTTTTTGATTATCTACCGACTAGATCTATAATATTTGATTTTTTTTTATCAAAACGTCAAATTGACACCCTTTATACTATCTTTCGCCGTTCTCCGAAACCATTTAAAATGAATCTAAATGAGGGCCCAAAAATTGGCGCTACTTATATGATGTTTTAAAAAGATTATTATCTGAAATGTTATTAGACAGTCTCAAGTGCCTTTCAAGTTCTTTTAAATGTGGCCTGCTGTCATCAACGTCACCCACTGTTTATTTACTTTCTTGACCGACCATAGTAAATGTAATTTTTGACACTTTACCCACTACAAAGGAATGATGGCCCTTTTAAAGGTGGATTTTCGTCGTAACAAGTGCTACTTGTCCGCTTTTTCAAAGAATAGTTGGTTAGGCACCGTTACGCTCTCGGTTTCAAGTGTTTAAGTTTCCTGTTTAATATTTAATATTTGCTGAAGCTTCAATAGCCTTAACATATTTTATGGTAAATAAAAATATATTTTGAAATATATTACTAATTTGAAATATATAAAAAAGGTTCCTTGTTTTCCCGCTTCTTTCATCTAATATTTTTAAGGAAAGTTGAAAAGCTTTAAAGAGACCAAATATCGAAAATAAGCAAAATATGCAGCTAATATTACTGCAACCAGACCTTGAATAAGGGGGATTAAACAAGAAAATAAGATAGTATGAAAAATTTTAATAAACCCAAGTATATTTGACCACACACAAATCAAGATGATGAAAAAAAGCAACAAAATAATTTTTTTTAATTACATCTTGCTATAATTAATTATAAAATTTTAACCCCCTCAACTCACTCCTCCTCTGTTTGGATTCTAGATCCAATATTTTATTGTACTTGCTAATGTTTCAATAGCCTTAACATATTTTATGGTAATAAACAAAAATATATTTTGAAATATACTACTAATTTGAAATATATAAAAAAGTAATACATAAGGTTCCCTAAAACTTAGGGTTTTCCCGCTTCTTTCATCTAATATTTTTAAGTTACATGTTAGGAAAATGAAATAATATACCCAACATATATTTAAGGAAAGTTGAAAAGCTTTAAAGAGATCAAATATCGAAAATATGCAGCTAACATTACTGCAACCAGACCTTGGATAAGGGGGATTAAACAAGAAAATAAGATGGTATGAAAAATTTTAATAAATCCTAGTATATTTAACCACAGAGTCACACAAATCAAGATGATAAAAAAAACCACAAAATAATTTTTTATTTAATTACATCTTGCTATAATTAATTCTAAAAGTTTTAACCCCCTCAACTCACTCCTCTGATTTTTCGATTGTTAGTTCACATATTTATTTTGGATTCTAGATCCAATTTTCTATTATACTTGCTAATGTTTCAATAGCCTTAACATATTATATGGTAATAAACAAAAATATATTTCGAAATATAACTACTAATTTGAAATATATAAAAAAACTACTACATAAGATTTCTTCAAACTTTGAAGTTTTCTTAGCTTTATTAATCAAGTCCTATTCTCGTTTCCCGCTTCTTTCATCTAATATTTTTAAGTTACTAGCTAGAAAAATGGAATAATATATGCAATATATTTTTAAGGAAAGTTTAAAATCTTTAAGGAGATCGATTACGAAAATAAGTAAAGTATGCAGCTAACATTACTGTAACCAGACATTGGATAATGGGGATTTAACAAGAAAATAAGATAGTATGAAAAATTTTAAAAAATCCTAGTACAGGGTGTCCCGTTTTCGTAGTTTTTATGGGGTATCTTTCTTATTAGTGAAGATAGAGGGTTTCGGTTTTCGCGACATGGTGCTACTTTTCGTGAAACGAAAGATGCCCCAAACAAAATTTTCATAGCCCCCTTCGTTTTTAAGATACAGTGTGAAATTGACAATATTGCATTTTTGGGCCCCCCTCGTGTTTCGGTTGTTGTTTAACTTATCGAAAAGGTAAAAACTCTGGCTGTAATACAGTTTTGTCACGTAGATAGAATAGATTTCTTATGTGAGCTGCCCTTTTTTGAGATATAACACAAACTTATAATTTTTTAAATGGGACACCCCGATATTTTTATTTTATATTATTCAGTTCACATTAAGCTTCTTGAAAATATATAATAGTATATACTTTTCTATTCGAATCGCCTAGTAATTTGCATTTTTTAGAGATAGGCTCAGTTTTTGGTAGTAGGCTGGGATTGCCTAAACAAAACACAAGAAAATTGTTGTCATTTTAAATAAATTATTTGCCAAAAACCCCTGGTTCGTTTTAAAGCTAGATTAGATAACCGTAACAATTATTTTAAGTTTTATAATAAAAAATGACTAGAAACCAAACTTTTCTAATGAAGAAAAATACGACATGTTGCTCTGCTTTGCACAGTCTAACGAAGATGTTAACGAGGCTTTGGAACCATATTTATTAAGGTATGCTTAGCATTCGTCGTATTTTATAATAAATACATTTTTACGAAGCTGTTGGCGTTTTAAACATAGGTATCCAGAACGAAGACAACAAGAAATCTAGTTGATTCCGGATCTTTCAATAAGCCGAGAAGCAAAACCTATAACAAGGAAAACGCGGAAGACGTAGTCAATGTTCTGGCGTCCATTGATGTAGATCTTTCAAGTTCTTGCAGAAAAAACCATCAGAATGTTGGGGTTCCAAAGAGCTGGGTACAAAAAATTTTAATTAGAAAAATGCGATAATGACCCTGACTTTTATAGAAAAGTGTCTCAGATTAACTCCCTATACTGGAGCTTTAGGAATTCAATATAGGGCATGCAGAAAATCTCATAAGATTATTTGAAGTTATAACAAAATGAACCTTGCAGATCTTCTTTTGGAAAGGTTTTAGATATAATATGTACGTCTGTCTCATCCACTATGCTCATTTCTCTCTATTATAGTATCCATTGGAAATAATAAAAGACAGAATTATTCAAAAAATACATTAAATGCTCTGAATCGAATCGGCAAAGATTTTAACTCCTAAGCGAGTGACTTGAATGAGAAATAATGAGAGAATATGATAATCACATAACAGAGCAACCCCTACAAACAGAAGAGGTGTTACTTGTGATATTTTCTTAAATAGCAATGTCCAGTAACAATTCTTTCTTATAAATTGCAGGTTTCTTATCAACAATGCCAGTAATTGCCATCTAGTTTCTGAGGTATTTTATTGCTGTTTTATTTAATGGTTCCCATACAGATCTTGTGACTATTTTGTAGCCCTTCATAATTTTTTATTTTACCAATTTTTTTGCCTTTTAAATTACTAGAATAAACCAAACTAACTCAAACCGCAGATAACAACTGTCCTTTATTGTTCAAGGTATTAATAAAAACACTTTTACATTTTTAAGTAAGCGCGCTAGTCTCACATCTCTGAATACTTAAGGAGTAATTAAATCAATAACTAAATAAAAGAAAAAGAAAATGATAGATTCATCTAAATGACAGAATAGCTGACATTAGAGAATATTAGTACTGTCTTGGAGAAGCCGAATTTAAAAGATGCTTATAAATTAAATAGAAAATTGCAATGCTTATGAAAAAATTTTTAATAATTGTCAAAACATAAAATGAAACACTTTTCAGATTGACATTTGTTTTGGCCCTTGACGTATATTTGTTGTTGTGTTTGAGGTGTTGGTTTGCGGGTGAATGTACTTTTTGAATAAAGATTATTAGTACGTATTGCATTTAATAATGTACCACGAACAAAATTCGTTTACATTTGTGCATCTAATACAGTGTGCCCCAGTCGCTTCTATATAGGGATCTCAGCTCCTATTATACCTACAGCAAAGGTTAAATGGGAAAAGTTTTAGAGGAAACTTAGTGAATTCAATATCGGTTAATTGGTTTTGGAAATATCGGCGAAAAACCGAAAATGACGGATTTCGTTTTTGTTATCCCGCTACCCGCCTTAACTCTCACTTTTCTTATGGCCGCCATATTGGCTTTTCGATTTTTGGAAAGAGCGTAAAATTTCCAGTCTAGTGATGTCTCACAAGTGCATAAAAGATTTGAGAATCATCGAAATATCACACTTCGTAAAGTTAGGTCTCAATTTTTTTCTAAGAAGGCCATGATTTATTTGTAACAAAAGTGGGTTTTGACTTTGACGTTAAATAATTCAAAGTATCAAAGTTGTGTTTTAATAAAAAGTACGCTTTTTTCTCAATAAAATCATAAATCTGACACACAAATTGTCGAGACCTATTGAAAATGGCCGGTATTCCCTATTCAAATGAAGAAAAGTTTGACATGTTAACGCTATACTTGCAGTCACGCAGAAACGACGATATTACCTCAGCAAGATATTTGGAGATGTATCTCGAAACCCAATTCAGAAAAATCGTAGTTAATTTAATTAACCTTGGGGCTTTCGAACAACATAGAAGCGGATACAATATTGACAATAAAAATCGCGACAGAAATATTTTACAAGCTATCAACGAAAACCCTAGTGCAACGGTAAGAATTGTAGAACAGGAAATTTATGAGCCAAAATCAACGAGTGTTAAAAAAGAATAAGTACCAGCCATACATACCCATATTAGTTCAAGGACTTAAGGAAACTGATTTTCCAAGACGACTACACTTCTGTGAGTGGTATACTAAAAAGTGTCTTGTGGTCCGATGAGAGTAGGTTTACGAGAGCCACAACAATCATCATTGGGCTGTGGAAAATTATTAATCATTTGAGGAAATCGATTTAGAGGACCATCTTTGTTTGACTACAACCTAAACGGTCAGAGATACCTAGAGCTTTTGCGAAACCAGTTATAACGGCTTTCCGAGCTACTCTAACGTAAGATGAGTTTAGAAGAACCTGGTTTCAACAGGATGGATGTCACAACACCATTCAAGTCAGGAACTTCTTAAGAGATCAGTTTGACGAAAGAATTATTTTCTTAAATAGTCAAATATCTTGGCCTCCTAGATCCCCTGACCTCTCGCCCTTAGATTTTTACCTTTGGGGTCACACGAAGAATAAGTTCTATGAATTTGATCCCCCTGCAACCATAGAAATCCTGAGATAAAGAGTTTTGAACACATCTAGAAATACTAACGGAAATACACTTGCCAGGGTTTTACGAAAAACAGTTACCAATTGTCAAAAGTGTCTCGATGCAAATGGACGTCATTTTGCAAATCTGTAAATGAATGTAACCCAGGTACAAAGCAGTTAAGAACTTATTTAGTTTTTTTTTACTCGTTATTTACATTTATGTTGTATTGAAAATTCAATGCCTTTAATACATTACGTAATGTAATCTTCTGACAAATAAATCATGGCCTCCTTAGAAAAAACTGAGACCTAATTTTAGGAAGTGTGATAATTCGATGATACTCAAATTTTTTAGGCACTTGTGAGACATCAGTAGACTGGAATTTCACGCTGTTTCCAAAAATCGAAAAATCTAATATGGCGGCCATAAGAAAACTGAAAGTTGTGGGATCACAATAGGATTATGTCGTTAAAAAGTGTCCGAATAAAGTCACAGTCACAAATTTTTGGATTTACTGGCAAAAAACGAAATCCGCCATTTTCGTTTTTTCGCCGATATTTCCAAAACCAATTAACCGCCATTTTCGTTTTTTCGCCACACTATATATATATATATATATATATATATATATATATATATATATATATATATATATATATATATATATATATATATATATATATATATATATATAATATTCTAGATATTTCCAAAACCAATTAACCGATCGTAAATCTGAAGCCGGATATCGAATGCGCCAAGTTTCCTCTAAAACGCTCCCCTTTGAACCTTTACTGTAGGTATACAAGGAGCCGATATTCCTATATAGAGAAGTTTTGTTTACTTTTAAGAATCTGGGACACACTATATATACATATATATATATATATATATATATATATATATATATATATATATATATATATATATATATATATATATATATATATATATATATATATATATATATATATATATATATATATATGGAAGACGATTAATAGGAGAACTATTCTAGATAACAATGTTAATTATATAACACTTCATGTTTTATTTTCTTACGTTTTTTATTAAGGTCCGTGTAGAAGGAAAGACGTGTTTTTTTTCACATATTTATTTAACGTTTCGGTCTGTTTCGAGCTCCTTCAGAAACTGTATGGGAACTAGAATGAACAATTATTAGTAGCAAATGCATCTTGTGTCAAAAGTTTTTCTTATTTAATTGATTCACAATAGTTTCTCCTAGTTTTCACTTAAGTTCTTGTATGACAGCATATTTTCACCCATGCAACTAAAAATAATATATATATATATATATATATATATATATATATATATATATATATATATATATATATATATATATATATATATATATATATATATCTATATATATATATATATGTTTATATATAGGCTTTTTATACTATGACACAGTTTGTATAAATATAATTTAAATAATTATTCCCCATTGGCTTTTCAGGTGATACTGCGTGTTACTGTTTCTATTCCGTTATTTTAATACAAAACACTTTTCATTCAATTATATTTTAAATTCATTGGATAGAACTCTTATTAACTGTAACTTTTAATCAAAGATCTAATCTAATTTTGGTATATTTATAGATAACGGAATTTTGGAAAATTAAATTGAGTTTAAAAATAAAACAGATTTTAAACTATATTTCGGTATAAAATAGATATAGACAGGGTCCAATGTAGTAACAAATAAGTACCGACAATTACTCTAAATTTTCTGATAAAGGTATTTAGGTATCTAAAGTGGTTTTTAAAATATCGTTACTAAATTTAAACAATGTAATTTACCTCTTATGTACAAAGAAAAGGTAATTAAAACTTAAAAATATTGATCTTCTAAGTAATGGCACCACTAGAACTACGAAAACGAAAACTAAATTTCCGAATTCGATACAAATTAAATTAAGAGGAATAAAAGATGAGTTATGAGTTAAAGAACATAATAATAGTAAAAATATTAATTAAATATCCAGGGACAAACTGCGCGTATTACTAAAAAGTAGCAAGAATAACTAAACCAGATTATTTGAAGTGAGACTTGAAAATATAGAATTGCTAGCAAATACAAACTTGTGTTTTAAAGACGATGAGAGCGGACTGCCGTCGGATCTTGATTTATCTTTCTGATAGCATTTTCTTTGCAGTAAGTAACATAAAATGGTAGAATGATAATACCAGTATGATGTAAGGTAAAATAGACTAAAAAAACAAGCATAAATAATAGTAGTATTTAAGTTTTAGTTCTATAAAATTATAAATGTTTTTTTTTCTTGTTCTGCCCTTAAAAATTTGCATCATTTTGTTAGTTTAACACGTTTTGTTATGAAAATATAACCGATTTTTTACGAATTAGGAACTTATAATAAATTGCTTAAAACAAATTTATCACAAAAGAATTGAAAATTATTTTACGGCGCGCTTTTTAATTAATAATAAAGTCATACTATACAAAAAAAAAACTATACCCATAAAAAAAGAATCTCACTGCTCTGAAATTGTATAGTAGATTCTACCTAACAATGATCTGGGAGGACACGGAAAAATAAACCCTATAGGGTCGATATTACTTCATTTTTCAAGATCAAAAATTATTTGACCAAGTCATGCACTAAGGTCTCATGGGCATATACCTTTAGAACTATTATACCTAACCCTTAATCATTAATCATAAATTTGGATACAATATAAGATTTTTGACGTTTAAAATGTGCGCCAAACAAAAATCATTAATATTTCATAGATATGCCCTATTGTTGGCCTAATGATGCTGTCTGAGGCTAAACGTATGCTGCAGCGAATTTCGAAAAGAGCTTTTAAAACCCCACCTCTATTTTAAAGCACCTACCTCGAGAGTTGCACTGTCAATCCAAAAATCCTTGTTTCAAGTTAATTAAAAATCCAAGAGCTGTGTGCGAGATCACTTTTAAAATTCCTTAATAGTCACAAATTCAAATATTCACATCAACAAACGTTCAGTACTCGACTAATACAAATAAATAAATAAATAAATAAATTAAAAAAACAATTAAGAACCGGCACTCCGAGTATTCTGTGTGTATACTTCAGATGAAAGAACGTTCACTATACAGACTGTGCCGAGTTGAAAACTGGTAAAGCCAATCAGAACAGAGGCAACAGAGCGAACTCGAACAACTAATATGGCCGCCATTTCAGACAATGGGGGCCAGGGAAAGGGAATTGCAGAGGGGCTGACACACAAGGGGGGACCGAAGCACATTTAACCCCAACTATTATAGCGACTTCAACATTAATCTCTCGACTTGATCCAAGGAATTCACCACTGCTTTTTCCATTATACGTTTTTCCATTTTATCCATATGTATTAGACGTTTCCTTTTCATTATTTTTGCACGCACGGTTTTCTTTTGGCGGCCGTTTTCCTGTTTTTAAGCTCAAAAACGAATGTATGTTTTCTTTGCAAACATGGAATTTATTAGGTATATAAATTAGGTGAATTTTAATCAAAAATTACCACTTAAAAGGTCTTTGATATTGAGTTAAACATATACAGGGTGTCCACGAACAACCCCTACAAAATGAAAGGGGTGATTCTACATAAAAAAAAAACATGAATAGCTTCGTTACGGAGATACAGGGTGTTGAATTATAAATTTTATTTTATTTTTTATTAAATATCTGTTGCAAATAATAAAATTTTCTCGCGAAATTGGACATTTGGGGTGTTTTTTGGGTGAGGAATCATAATTTGGTATTAGATTTCATGTGACACTTAGAGGGCGCTACGTACGCTACTATTATTTATGTAAATTTGCGCTAACTTTTTTGGCTATGCATCTTCTGGGTTTTTCTACGAATAAATATTATTTCTGTACCTTTTCTAAGCAAAAAAGCTATACTTACTCAACAACGCTAGAGGTAACCGTTCTCGAGCACTTTGCAAGTTTATGCGTTGATGCAACAAATTTTTTAATAATAATAAACTAAGGTGTATTTATTTCAAGACAATACAAAATTAAAGGTAAGTATGAATTATTCTAAACTATAATAAATGCTCCACGTGATGACCGTTAGTTTGAAGGCATAATGTAATTCTTTTTTTTACAGAACGTAGTATACTTTTTTGCTTAGGAAGGTGTAAGTATTTATTCACAAAAAAAAACGTATACTTACTCAACAATAACCGTTCTTAACAATAATAAACGCAAGTGTCATTTTTGACAAAATTCTTATTGTCATATTAATAATTTGATTTAATTGAAAGGAAGATTTTAATTTACATTAAAAAATGGTTTCGTTTAGTAAGTAAGTAATATTATACACAAGGAGAACTTGTACCCGTTTCGTTTTAGAAAAAAACATGCTACGATGGAGGGTGATATCCCTGGGCGTGTAGTATTTTCCGATTGGATGAGAAATAAGCAAATTGAAGAGCAAACTTTATGTTCTCCGATGAATCTAGTTTCACAAGAGAGGGAATTAATAATTTACACAATTTACATCATTATGCTTATGTTGAGGATAATCTCTATGTTGTGAAAGAAACCAAACATCAACATAGGTTTAGTATTAATGTGTGGATTGGTATTGTAAACAACAACCTAACTGGACCTGTTGAGTTGCCAGGTCGACTAACAGAGGAAAAGTATTTAAATTTTCTTCAGAATATTTTACCCACATTACTAGAGGAAGTTCCTTTAAATATTCGTCAAGCCATGTGGTTTATGCACGATGGGTGTCCGGCTCATTTTAGTCGAAATGTGAGTCAATATCTGTATCAGACTTACGAAAATCAGTGGATTGGTAGAGGCGGACCAGTTCAATGGCCAGCTAGGTCGCCAGACTTAAATCCTTGTGATTTTTGTACATGGGGTTTTCTCAAATGTGTACTCTGTTCCAATACAACAAAAAGCCTGCAATGAGTTCAGACAAATGCAGAATATTTATAGACGTATCAGACGTTCTCTAAAAAAAAGAATTACATTATGCCTTCAAACTAACAGTCATCACATGGAGCATTTATTATAGTTTAGAATAATTCATACTTAGCTTTAATTTTGTATTGTCTTGAAATAAATACACCTTAGTTTATTATTATTAAAAAATTTGTTTTCATTGCATCGACGCATAAACTTGTGCTCGAGAACGGTTACCTCTAGCGTTGTTGAGTAAATATAGATTTTTTTACTTAGAAAAGGTACAAGAATAGTATTTATTCGTAAAAAAAACCAGAAGTGAAGTACTAGTATATAAAAATAAGAGTTATCGGCGTCAGCGTGGTGGAATTATTTTAGCGCCCTTTAAATATTATATGTAAATAATACTTTTAAGAATAAGAACTTATAGCTTATACATACATTTTTAAAATGTTATTGTTCACGTTATTTTTGTTACAGTTTAAACATTTTAATGAATATATACAAAAAAACATGCGCCAACGTTTAAAGCGAGATTCTTTGTAAGAAAAGAAAAAGACGAAAAGTTCATATAAACATGGGTATGCAGATGCTTACTTTTCTAGATACAGGGTGTAAAAGTTTTACAAAAAATTATCATTTCATTAATAATTCCGTAATAGTAAGATTTATTTGATTAAATTTTAGTACAACTTCATAAGGGCTATATTTTTACAGTATTCAGTAGTTTTCACTTTAACTATGGGCATAGGTATATGTATAAAATTTTGAAATAGTACGCCACTCATTAATCTCAAATACTCAATCATCAATATTAATTAATATTATTTGAGCGCCATTTTGTGTCACCATATTGGATTCGTACCAATATTTAACCAGTTTCTACGTATGCCACCCTTCATTTTCGGGTATAATTTAAAATAAATTGAATAAGTAGTTTTTACACTGATTTTCTAAGACCGCCACTTTATTCCGCCATCTTGAATTTGTACCACAATTTTAACAGTTTATATTTGTATCGCTCTTAATGCTTGCACACAATTTGAAATTAATCTGCTAGGTAGTTTTCAGGCTGATTTTTTAAACATTTTATTATGTCGCCATTTTGTTCCACCATATTGGATTTTTATCAAAATATTACTAGGTCGCCCCCATGTAACCCTTAATTTTTGACCAAAATTTGAAGTCAAGCGGTTTACCTACGCCACGAACGAAGACAGAACAGAACAGACCGATGGAATTGAGAAAACATTTTGTTTGGCTGCCATTTTGTTCCGCCATCTTGAATTCGTACTAAGATTTTATCAAATCGTCTCTATACCACAATTAATTGTTTTGTTTGGCCATATTGGATTTTTTCTATAATATTACCAGTTCATCCCCTTGCGACCCGTAATTTTGACCAAAGTTTGAATTCAATCGGGTAAGTAGTATTTTAGGTATGCCGCAAACAGACAGATAGATAGACAGACCGATAATTAGTCCGACGGAATCAGAGGGTGGTTCTTTCACTACTACAATCCTTCCCTTTTACGAGGGAAGTAAAAAGTCTTTGCTCCCAAAAATGCCATGTTAAGAAGTATAAAAAATTCCGGTTTTATATTTTAATTACATTTATACTTTATCTTTCTGGAACTAGAATTCATATTTAAATTTTAGATCTTCTTTAACGAAAATGTAAGCCTTTTAGAACCGATATTCACAATATTTATAATATGTCATTCCCAACAAATCAAAGGATGAAGATTTTCACCGTCAGTTTAAACAACTTAAAAAAAAAACTTTTTAATTTCATTTTTCAATTATTCCATTGTTTCGATACTTGCACTGTTTGGAAGATATATGATAAAGAACTAAATTTGACCTAACCAAACTAGATGGTCAAATCGAATAAAAAAAAAGGTTTTAAACAGGTTGAAAACGATAGTGGAATACTGATTACATTTCAAACAAAAATGTCCAAGATACTCTATATTAGAATAACAATTTATTTCCTTCCTAGCATCATATATTAAGACCTGAAGATCCACATACACTTTCACAACTTTTTATGCACTATTAGCCCCCAAAAATTTGTATCTTCTGATTAAACTATTAAAAGAGATACAGACTCTTAAAATATTCTATTTACAAGCACGATGTAATGTTGACAATTTTGACATTTTTAAAGTTTGAAAAAAACATATTTCTGACTTTGCACCCAGGTAAATGTCACTTTTCATATAGGCAAATGCCGATATTTATTGGATAACGAAAATGTTTCAATTTTATTCGATTATTTAATTTTCTACAAACTTTCCGCGGTTTCTCTCAATTGATGAGTACAAATGATTTCTTCTGAATCGCTCATTGCCTTTAAAAACACTTTTTTGATGACAATCTATCTTGTTAACAAACGTCCGCTTCGCGGCATTGACTGACATATTACTTGTTAGAACCATATTACTTGTTTAGTACCATAGTAACCATTGTCAAAATGTCAATTTGACTTTTTGTTTGTTGATAATGGCAAAGCTTGTGGTTATACACGAGTCTTACTTTGTTAATTTCCGTAGCGCCACCTAGGTATGTAATATACCATTTCCACATAGAGGATGGAAGATGCCAACTGTTTACTTCTTAAAGGGTAAATCATAATTCAAAGAATTTAAACATATCATCTAACTCATCCTCCATACCACTCGAAATTTTTATCTGGAGCTTTAAAAATGTAAATCTATTCTTAAATACGCCTAGCGATTAACTGGTGCGATAATAAAAATCAATTAGTCCTCATATAGCACCACGCACTAATAAATCAATTATTAGCACTTAAGCTGGTCACTGATCTTGAATCAACAATGATTAAACAAAAAAGTGATTAAAAAACTCTTTTGTAAGGAAGTAACCAACATTTTAAAAGCACCTTCACAGTGCAAGTCTGCATGACTTAGCCAGACTTTGGTGTTTTCCTTAGATACATGACTGTATACTTCGTATAGATGATATAACAATGTAAACACTATTCATTCAGTGGCTACTATTGGGGACAGGTCTGATTCTAGACGGTGTACAGACTAAAATGACTTGATGTTTTCTTTAACACCTATCTAAATACGCATAAATATTATTGGCCAAATTATTTTTATACCAGGGGCGAAGACAACATAATTCTTTCTGAACGAATGTCAAGTATGTAAATATTTTGCTTTATTATTAAGTTAAAGAAAATGAATCGTGACATAAAGGATTGATATAATGGTTAATATAAAAGTGTTTCAGAGCATACAATAAAACGATAATTATATGAAAGTTAATAAACGAAGAATAATATGTATAAAATAACAACAGTTCATATACGTTTGTTCGGCAGATGGTTTTTTGTTTATATATATATATATATATATATATATATATATATATATATATATATATATATATATATATATATATATATATATATATATATATTATATATATATATATATATATATATATATATATATATATATATATATATTTATATATATATATATATATATATATATATATATATATATATATATATATATATATATATATATATATATGTTTGACTAAAGAACATGTTCCAAACAAGGATCATTTTCTTGTTATGACGTTGGTGTACGTGGAATGAAAACATACTATCATTTAATGCTCCGGACGAAAGCCAGGAGTCACAATGTAATTCAATGTCGGTCGTGGTATTAGCCAGCGGAGTAGTTGTTTCTGTGATTCCATTTTGTGCCTTTGCCCTACACGGGGCTCGTTAGCCTATGGCGGCCTGATGAGCTCTAATAAGAGCGAAATCGCGATCGTCGTTTGACTAAAATGGATCATTGTGTCTGCTGTGATGTAGAACATGTTCCAAACAAGGATCATTTTCTTGTTATGACGTTGGTGTACGTGGAATGAAAACATACTATCATATATATATATATATATATATATATATATATATATATATATATATATATATATATATATATATAGTTTTGAGTTAGTTTTTCTTGAACATCCGTGTATATATAGTTACTAGATTTTTCTTTGGTTATAAGTTCATAGCATTAAAACAATTCTCAAAAATTATTAGTCATCTATTCATTTTAAATTTGACGTTTCGGCAGGTGGCTCCGTGCCTTTCTCAAAAATACTTTCTAAAATAATTTAAATTAGAGAACCTACACACTTTAGTAAAACAAGACAGACTTACCATGAAACGTATATTAGTAATTAACGACGCTGATCGCGTTATTTGGTCAAACATTTTTAACAATACACACATGAAGGATATATGTATATATATATATATATATATATATATATATATATATATATATTTCTTCTAATATATAAAATTCTCGTGTCACGGTGTTTGTTACCAAACTCCTCCGAAACGGCTAAACCGATTTTCATAAAATTTTCTGTGCTTATTGGGTAGGTCTGAGAATCGGCCAACATCTATTTTTCACACCCCTAAAAATTAAGGGTGGTTCACCCCAAAAATTTTTTTTTTAATTTTTGGACAAAATTGTTTGTTTTTATTTTTTCACGATTCAGCATTAAGAAATACATTCAACCCTAAATTTTCACCCTTCTACCATCAACCCCTATTTTTTAATAGCTATTTTTGTATTATTCACGTTATTTACAATTTTTTCGAGTCCCGTTGTAAACTACTTTTTTTTATTTTCTACCACATTTTTTTTATATTTCCTTAAAAATCGGGTATTACATATTTAGATTCAGGTTTTTTTTAAAGAAAATTATTTTTGTTCTTTTATGTTATTAAAAATATTTATTGATTTAGCTGGCGGTCCCGCATAAATAAATCATTTTGAATTGAATTTCCCGTACAGCAACGCAACCGCAACCCCACATACACGGGTTATACGCGCCTGCGCAAGTATCAAAGATGAAACCTGTATTGTTTTGTTTTTAATATAGTTTTTTTGTTTTAATTGTGTCTCGACTGATACGCCTCTCAAGTTAATTTACTTCAGTTCAGTTAATAATTAATAATAGACATTTATTTTGTGCCAACAACGCCCTTACTTTAAAAGTATGTAATTTATTATACTTTAACATTTTGTGGAAATAAAGTGATGGACAGTTGTTTTGCTAAATAAAATTTATCCAAATTATCTGTTTTAAACGTTAACTTTTGAAGGAGTTGAGTTACCAAATTGAAAGAGAGGGTTGAAATAAATACATTCTAACAGCGAAAAAAATGAGTAATATATTTTATGAGAGTGTTAATTTCAATTTTAGGACTCACTTTGCAATTGAACAAAAAATTCAAGACATTTAATAAATTTATTTTATGGAGGGGTTTTATGATGTTGAAGTAGCTATTCCATCGACAGCGGTTTTTAGGGTTCCGTACCCAAAGGGTAAAAACGGGAACCCTATTACTAAGAGTCTGCTGTCCGTCCGTCCGTCTGTCACCAGGCTATATCTCATGAACCGTAATAGACGGACTGACCAAAAATATTGTACACTCCATTGCGCTGAGAGAATAATCTTTGTTTATTTTTTAAATGCCATAATAATTAGTAGTAGTGTCAAGCTATCAAAATCTGTAATTTAATATATTTGGTATTTTAATAAAGATTACTATATTAACTTAAATAAAGTATGCTTCAATTGTCTACAACGCTTCATTACTCTTTCAAATTCCCACACACTTATAGTGTCAGATACTTTTAAAAACATTTCCTATTGTGTATGGCAAAACAACGTTTGCCGGGTCAGCTAGTATATATATATATATATATATATATATATATCAAGTAATTTCCTGGGATTAGGTTGGTGGATGGAATTAGAACAAAATTTAATTGACGTTTCGCCTGTCGATTTCATGGTTTTTCAAATTTTTTATTTTTGTACATCTAAAAATAACCTTGAGAAAGCTTGGTTGGCAGACGCGTCTTTGTATCTAATAGTAATGTAATATAAACAAATCAACGTTTCGCTCATAGTGTTGAACATTTTCAAGACATTATTCTGGCTTGCTTGATTTCAAAACATTTTTTTCCATTAAAAAAGACACAGAAAATTAGATACAAAAACGCGTAATATCAGTGGCGGCTTGCAGTAAGCGAAGTGCAAACGAAGCAAGAAAATATCGCAATAATTTTTTTTCCAGAATTTTTTTATGTGGAGAGCGTAGAATATTTTTTTACGACTTATCTAAATTTTGTATACTAAATCAATTCTCCAATCCTTCATAGCAAATGTATTTATAACATCCTCATAAAATGGATGAGTTGCCCTAATTTCCTCCAGAAATTCCTTTTGAATTGAAATATTGCCAAGAGAAGTAAGTCTTTCTTGAGATATTGTATTTCTTAAATAAGTTTTTACACATTTGAAGCAAGAAAAACTTCTTTCCACTTGTCGACGGTATTGTCAAAATAAGAGAAAACAGTTTATATGCTTCAGTAAAAATATCTTTGTTTCATTAATTTTTTTCACTTGCTCTGCAGCGATATATTCATTCCAATTACTCTCATTGGCAAAAATAAGACCAAGCTAATTTTTAAGTCCTTGACTTTTTGAAAATATTTCCCCATATAACTGTAACAAATTTTCAAACGGGCCAGTCGGAAAATTTAAACTATATTCGGAAAATTTAGCAGAACCTGCCAAACATGAAGATGTAAGTTTTTCACAGTCTTGAAATCTCAGTGTCATTTCCATTAAAATATGGTCCAATATTTCATAAAAAAGGGTTCTATACTTAGCCCTAATTTCTTCAGGTGAAAGCTTAGCAAGCTCACGTTTGTAATGATTTATTTCTGTAATAGAATTTGCTTTATCAAACATGGTATTAAAAAAATGTTCATTTCTTTTTTTACAGAGCGCCTCACGACAGCGTTTTATATTGGATATGCACAAATGAATGTCAAGCGATTTTTTTTGAAGAACGTCAAATAGTATGTCGGTGATTGAGAAAATGTCAATAAACACTATTGCTAGAAACGTGAATTCAAAATCGTTCATCTTACCTAAAAATCCTTTCGCAAGGCGGATTGATTTTTCATTAGATTTGTCACAGTTTGTAATACATTCAAAGACGTCTTTTAATTTATTCCAGTCTTGAACAATCACATTTACCAACTTCGAATTTGAAGTTGTAACAACATCATAAATAAATATAACACAAAACAGTGAAGCAAACTGCAAAGGAACTCACGGGTTGTAGCGTAATCCGCGAAAATAAAAGTAAACAACGAACGCAAACTGAACGACACATGGGTGTAGTGTACTGCCCCTGCAATGCACCGAGAGCGTTGTATGGCGCTGGTTAACATTATTCTTCCATGTGCTCGACGTCATCGCGTATGCGTTGTCATGGCAACATAGTAGGAAAATCGTAAACTAAACATAGCTCCTCCAGCAAAGTCGAAGCGGTTTGCGCCACTGTTATAGTCGTTATAATAAAGTTCGATTGAAAGTTTTAAAAGACATGCCGCCAACAGTCAAGTAAAATATTTATTCCAGATGTACAGTTTATTTTTTACCAATTAGGTAAATAAATGAATTGAAAAACTAAAATTTTAAGAGATATATAATAAATATAGTTAGAGGTTTGCTTGTTTATTTTTCCTGGTGAAGTAGCACTTCACCTACTTCACCTGAATAGCCGCCACTGTGTAATATACATATATATATATATATATATATATATATATATATATATATATATATATATATATATATATATATATATATATCTATATGTATATATATATATATATATATATATATATATATATATATATATATATATATATATATATATATATATATATATATATATATATATATATATATATATATATATATATATATATATATATATATATATATATATATATATATATATATATATATATATATATATATATATATATATATATATATATATATATATATATATATATATATATATATAGCGTGTAATAAAAGTAAGGTATATTTCAGGTACCGCTATCCTGAATTTAATGAAAATTTAAAATATGTACTTTTTCTGTTATAAAATGAAAATTATTTTTTTAATGGAACACCCTATTTTATATAACACCCTATATTATATTACTTTTTTAAAATCTGCGTAAAATTCTCAATACTTATTAAGAACACTTTTTACCTCGTATTCTGATGGAAAGGTGTCGATTTTCTTCTAAACTGATTAAAACATTCAGAGCCTTATCAGCATCTGTTGCGCTTTTAGGTACCGTACTATTTTTAACTAATTGTTTTTAATAATTTTAATGCCTGCCGTTATATCTAATTCTTTTTATTTTTTAACTTGAGTATATTGACTTTCTGTATTTTAATTTTTAGATATACAGAAATAATAAAATTTTGAAAGGGACAGGCGAAACGTCAAATTGTTTATCGTACTTTTGCCCCTAGTTGAATCTCTTATAATTTTAATGCAAATCTAATAATTTCCTGTGCATTTTTCAAGGGACAGTTTGGAAAAATACCCTCTATATCTGACCTTAAGTTTAATACTGTCAAAACCATTTTCTCTTCAAGCATAAACTTTTATCAAGAATAAAATTGTCTAAGAAATGAATAATATTTCTTTTGAAACATTGTATATACGCCACTGGGTTGGCTATGCCGCACTGAAGGGTTCAGCTAGGTCTTCGATTTTGTATTCAGATATTATTAAAGAAATGATATACAAATTTACAAAAATACTATGTTGCTTAAAAATATGCCGTAATTACAATTTCGTCCGAAAAATCACTAAATTTATTAATACGCCATATTTATTAAGAACCAAACCTGACAACCATCGGTGCCCTGACTGGTCTTATCCTTCAAAAGCTCTGTCATTAAGTTGGTATCTTGTGGGTCTTTTTTAAGTGGATTAACTTTTAAGGTGTATGCTTTTGTTAGGAGTCCACTTTGTATCCTCTTGCGGTGAGAGTGGGCTCAAGGTCGTTAAATGTGCGTCTATTGTAAATGGTGCTTTTGTTCTTTCATTTTATTTCGAAGGAAATATCTGACATAAAAAAGCCATAATATCCCATATTATTTGAATTTAGTATTCGACATAAGATATTTATAAAAAATATCAACTAACCTTTTTTATTCTTTGCTACATTTATTTCATCTGATTTTTTTTAAGATGATGTCTGTAATGACCGAATAAAGCTATCATTATATATTATAATAATATAATATAATTATTATCAATGATGCCGTGAGACGAGACAAAATTCAAACTTTTAGTACAAGAGACACTCACCTTATATATATATATATATATATATATATATATATATATATATATATATATATATATATATATATATATATATATATATAATATATATATATATATATATATATATATATATATATATATATATATATATATATATATATATATATATATATATATATATATATATACAAGGCTGCTTTTGAAAAAACGCTTAGACCCGTTAAATTAGTTTTTTTATTGCTCACATTTTGACGTAATTCATTTGTTTTTGTATTGACATTTATCAACGTATGACGTCGTCGACCTTTTTTTTAAATGGCGACATACAGCTTTTGATGCACCATTGGAAAGCTCTTATCTCATACAGTATGCTCTTAAATTCTGGTGCGATTCTATCAAGCTAGGATGTGGAGATAAAATGAGAAGTCAAAAAGAAGTGTGCGCTTTGTTTAACGCTAAATATCCGGAAAATCAAATCTCACAGGTTACTGTTAGTAAGATATTCCACAAATTTGAGGAACATGGTACAGTAAAGGACTTGCCCAGAAATGGACGGCCACGTGTTTTAAACGACAATGAAAATTTTAACAATTGCATTATCTCTGAGGGAAAATCCACACGTTTCAACAGTTTCATTGGCCCAAAAGCATTTTACGTCTAGAGGTACAAATGGCAGGTTTTTGAAAACAGAAAAATACCGTCCTTATAAAGTATATCTTCTACAAGAGTTTTTAGAAGATGACTTTGACAGGCGTTTGTAATTTTGCGAGGAAATGATGAGACGGTGTGACGAAAATAATACGTTTCCCCATAACATATTATTTTCGGATGAATGTACCTTCTTTTTAAACGGGGTGGTTAACAGACACAATTATCTTTCTGGAGTCAGGAAAAAATGATGCAGAACATGTTCCAAACAAGAATCATTTTCTTGTTATGACGTTGGTGTACGTGGAATGAAAACATACTATCATTTAATGCTCCCAACGAAAGCCAGGAGTCACAATGTAATTCAATGTCGGTCGTGGTATTAGCCAGCGGAGTAGTTGTTTTTGTGATTCCATTTTGTGCCTTTGCCCTACACGGGGCTCGCTAGTCTATGGCGGCCTGATGAGCTCTAATAAGAGCGAAATCGCGATAGTCGTTTGACTAAAAAGGATCATTGTGTCTGCTGTGATGCAGAACATGTACCAAACAAGGATCATTTTCTTGTTATAACGTTGGTGTACGTGGAATGAAAACATACTATTATATATATATATATATATATATATATATATATATATATATATATATATATATATATATAATATATATATATATATATATATATATATATATATATATATAGATACATATATATACCTATATATATATATATAGAGCGTGTAATAAAAGTAAGGTATATTTCAGGTACCGCTATCCTGAATTTAATGAAAATTTAAAATATGTACTTTTTCTGTTATAAAATGAAAATTATTTTTTTAATGGAACACCCTATTTTATATAACACCCTATATTATATTACTTTTTTAAAATCTGGGTAAAATTCTCAATACTTATTAAGAACACTTTTTACCTCGTATTCTGATGGAAAGGTGTGGATTTTCTTCTAAACTGATTAAAACATTCAGAGCCTTATCAGCATCTGTTGCGCTTTTAGGTACTGTACTATTTTTAACTAATTGTTTTTAATAATTTTAATGCCTGCCGTTATATCTAATTCTTTTTATTTTTTAACTTGAGTATATTGACTTTCTGTATTTTAATTTTTAGATATACAGAAATAATAAAATTTTGAAAGGGACAGGCGAAACGTCAAATTGTTTATCGTACTTTTGCCCCTAGTTGAATCTCTTATAATTTTAATGCAAATCTAATAATTTCCTGTGCATTTTTCAAGGGACAGTTTGGAAAAATACCCTCTATATCTGACCTTAAGTTTAATACTGTCAAAACCATTTTTTCTTCAAGCATAAACTTTTATCAAGAATAAAATTGTCTAAGAAATGAATAATATTTCTTTTGAAACATTGTATATACGCCACTGGGTTGGCTATGCCGCACTGAAGGGTTCAGCTAGGTCTTCGATTTTGTATTCAGATATTATTAAAGAAATGATATACAAATTTACAAAAATACTATGTTGCTTTAAAATATGCGGTAATTACAATTTCGTCCGAAAAATCACTAAATTTATTAATACGCCATATTTATTAAGAACCAAACCTGACAACCATCGGTGCCCTGACTGGTCTTATCCTTCAAAAGCTCTGTCATTAAGTTGGTATCTTGTGGGTCTTTTTTAAGTGGATTAACTTTTAAGGTGTATGCTTTTGTTAGGAGTCCACTTTGTATCCTCTTGCGGTGAGAGTGGGCTCAAGGTCGTTAAATGTGCGTCTATTGTAAATGGTGCTTTTGTTCTTTCATTTTATTTCGAAGGAAATATCTGACATAAAAAAGCCATAATATCCCATATTATTTGAATTTAGTTTTCGACATAAGATATTTATAAAAAATATCAACTAACCTTTTTTATTCTTTGCTACATTTATTTCATCTGATTTTTTTTACGATGATGTCTGTTATGACCGAATAAAGCTATAATTATATATTATAATAATATAATATAATTATTATCAATGATGCCGTGAGACGAGACAAAATTCAAACTTTTAGTACAAGAGACACTCATTATATATATATATATATATATATATATATATATATATATATATATATAGGCTATATATAATAAAATTAATATATATATATATATATATATATATATATATATATATATATATATATATATATATAAATATATATATATATATATATATACAAGCCTCAACCAATATGTTTTTGAATAAACGCTTAGACCCGTTAAATTAGTTTTTTTATTGCTCACATTTTGACGTAATTCATTTGTTTTTGTATTGACATTTGTCAACGTATGACGTCGTCGACCTTTTTTTTTAAATGGCGACATACAGCTTTTGATGCACCATTGGAAAGCTCTTATCTCATACAGTATGCTCTTAAATTCTGGTGTGATTCTATCAAGCTAGGATGTGGAGATAAAATGAGAAGTCAAAAAGAAGTGTGCGCTTTGTTTAACGCTAAATATCCGGAAAATCAAATCTGACAGGTTACTGTTTAGTAAGATATTCCACAAATTTGAGGAACATGGTACAGTAAAGGACTTGCCCAGAAGTGGACGGCCACGTGTTTTAAACGACAATGAAAATTTTAACAATTGCATTATCTCTGAGGGAAAATCCACACGTTTCAACAGTTTCATTGGCCCAAAAGCATTTTACGTCTAGAGGTACAAATGGCAGGTTTTTGAAAACAGAAAAATACCGTCCTTATAAAGTATATCTTCTACAAGAGTTTTTAGAAGAAGACTATGACACGCGTTTGTAATTTTGCGAGGAAATGATGAGACGGTGTGACGAAAATAATACGTTTCCCCATAACATATTATTTTCGGATGAATGTACCTTCTTTTTAAACAGGGTGGTTAACAGACACAATTATCGTTTCTGGAGTCAGGAAAATCCACACTGGATATGTGAAGCTCAAATGTATGGGTAGGTAGAATTAATAACCGAGTTATAAGACCATTATTTTTTTAAGAAAACCTTACAGCTGAACGATACCTGGACTTCTTAACCTTTGAGTTGATGCCTGCTCTAGCTGTTATTTTTCCTAACGAAGTAGATCCAGATATACCTAATGAAACAATTTGGTATCAACAAGACGGTGCTCCACCACATTTTGGTGTCAATTTGAGAGGATATTTAGATGAAGTATTTACAGGTCGCCGGATTGGACGACGTGGTACAATTGAATGGCCACCGCGGTCCCCAGATTTAACGCCTTTAGACTACTTTTTTTGGGGGCATCTTAAAGAGAAGGTTTACGAAAACAGGCCAAATAATATTGAAGATTTGAAAACCAGAATTCGAGTGGAGTCAAATAACATCCCGGCTGAGGCCATTCGGAATTGCGTGGACCGATTTTATCATCGCCTGGGAGCATGCCAAGTAGCGGGTGGAGCACACTTTCAGAATTTGCGACATTAAACAACCTTTTTATTTTGTTTTGTTTTGCCTTGCTGTTTTATTAATTTTAATTCTTTTATTTTTGACAAAACAAACTACTGTAGAATTTTTGAATGCACTAAACAGATATCCAGTGTTAAATGAAAAAATAAATTCATTAGTGAAATAATTTTTTTTATTTTGAACGGTAACCATTTTGATATATATATATATATATATATATATATATATATATATATATGGCTGCCTAAAAGTCCGGGATTAAATTAATATAGCCTCAAACAATAACTTTTTGAAAAAACGCTCAAACCCGTTAAATTAGTTTTTAATTGCTCACATTTTGACGTAATTCATTTGTTTTTGTATTGACATTTGTCAAAGGTATGACGTCATTGACCTTTTTTGTGGTATTAGCCAGCGGAGTAGTTGTTTTGTGATTCCATTTTGTGCCTTTGCCCTACACGGGGCTCGCTAGTCTATGGCGGCCTGTGAGCTCTAATAAGAGCGAAATCTCGATCGTCGTTTGACTAAAAAGGATCATTGTGTCTGCTGTGATGCAGAACATGTTCCAAACAGGGATCATTTTCTTGTTATGACGCTGGTGTACGTGGAATGAAAACATACTATCATTTAATGCTCCCAACGAAAGCCAGGAGTCACAATGTAATTCAATGCCGGTCGTGGTATTAGCCAGCGGAGTAGTTGTTTTTGTGATTCCATTTTGTGCCTTTGCCCTACACGGGGCTCGCTAGTCTATGGCGGCCTGATGAGCTCTAATAAGAGCGAAATCGCGATAGTCGTTTGACTAAAAAGGATCATTGTGTCTGCTGTGATGCAGAACATGTACCAAACAAGGATCATTTTCTTGTTATGACGTTGGTGTACGTGGAATGAAAACATACTATCATATATGTATATATATATATATATATATATATATATATATATATATATGTGTGTGTGTTGAGTCTTAGTCCTTCACGGATAGAAAAATACGCTTCCTTTTATACCCCCACCCGGGGCCGAAGTTGCTGTCGTTGTTGCGCTAATTCTGCTTGATTTTTTGTGATTTTAGGTTTGTCGATTATTTGGTATACTGTTTTTCTATTTCTATCCGCTTCTCGGATTATCCTGGTCTTATAATGCTCTATCTTAGCAATCTCCCTACACCCATCGAAATTTATTTTGTGGCTGTTTTCCTGTTTTTATCCGTGGCAACTTAAATGGCTTAAGATATTTGGAACTTTTGGAAAATCGAAATGAGCACTTTATCAAGCACGTGCGCAAAAATCTGCCGCTAAATTTATGGTCATAACATTTTTTGATCACAAAGGCATGGTGTATACGCACATGGTCCCACATGGTAGTACAGTAACTGCCAGTTATTATAAACAAATTTTGTTCCAGGTGATGAAGGATCACATCCCCAAAAAACGACCTGAGCTGATTGGAAAGTGGAAACTTCATCATGATAACGCTCGCCCTCACGTAAAGAATATAGTGACAGAGTTTTTGAACACTAAAAATATCAGGTCTGTACCGCATCCTCCACATAGCCCCATGCGACTTCTATCTGTTTCCTCAAGCAAAAAAAGACCTCAAAGGACGACGATTTTAAACAGAATTGGATGCTGTTAAGGCTTATTATATTATATAAAACTTATATACTTTAATAAAAACATTGCCTGGATACTCCAGTATACCATTATTTTATTTTATTTTTATTTGATTTTAAACACCTTATTAGACCTCCATTTTGTTCAGCCATAGGGAATTGGCACCAACATTTTGACCACTTGACTATATCACGCTAGATAAAGAATTACTTGCACATACAATTTTTGAAATTTTTTAACGTTTTATCTTATAATGGTTAATAAAACTTCTAAAACAATATCTAAAATTCTCACTTGATATTAAAAACACCTTGTATAAAAATTTCTTTCGCCGTGGAATCATGCCTGACACGGGGTGGGTATTCTTAGAAGCATTCGTATGAGTAAAACTGTTAAGTCACGGTGTATGCTGGGCTGAATAAAAAGTTATATTGAAGGCCCAGTGCCTTTTTTTGGCTTTTTTATTTATACCGACACCTGCCTTTAAATTACTTAATTTAAAACTTCCATGCCTCCATACGGTATCTACTTTTAATAGGAAAAATTCCTCGTCGTCCATCATACTACTTTTCATCCAAAATATGGGTTTGTTAAAATTGATCACCTAATTATATTGTTTAGTTTTTACGCAAGAACGTTTTAACTTGTCAATAAAAGTTTTAGTTTATAGAATGGTATGTATAATATAACAAGATCATCAGCAGAAAAACATTTAGATGTATTTTCCTACATTTAAAACATGTCTTAATCAAATATTTTTTGTCAATGCAATTTTCTCTCTAGCCCTAAAATATTAATTAGGTTTCCAAATATTTTATTGTGAAACATTAGTAATTTATCTATTTATATATACATTTCTAGGTGGCATTTGTCTTAAACTATTCTATACAATGTAAGGTAAATGATGTCACCAACCAGGCGGCCTTTTCAATATGCCATCGAAAAAAGAAGGGAGAGATTGTATTAGCATTCGTTCTCTTTTGTTATTTAGAATGGATTGATATTGATTCAATCAAATCGTTATCGTTTCTAGTTTTACTCTTTATACATCTCAATTTTGTTCCAGGAATATATATATATATATATATATATATATATATATATATATATATATATATATATATATATACATATATACTACTCAGTATTTAAAATCAACGCTAAATTCACATAAATACGACAAGGGAAACCCCACAGCGCTCATTAAACACGAAAATCAAACCAACCATAAATTTAATTTTTCCAAGGTAAGAATTTTAAAAACGGAATCTCATAAAAGGAAAAGAGAGATATATGAATCTATTGAAATCGGGAAAAATAAAAATGTCATTAATGACAAATAAGATGTTAATTTAGTAAACAAAATTTTTTTCAACATCATCTTAGTTCCCCAAATCTGTTTAAAATAAATAAATATTTAAATAATAAAAACTCTCCAGTAACCACTAAAAAAGTATTATGATAAGAATGAATTCCTACACTATATATTTCAGTTAGTCTGGAATAGATGTTCTGAGTTTGTATTTGTTTGACAAAATGACAATGTGCTATGTGTATTTTATTTTGCTTAAATGTTAATTGGTGTTATTGATCTTTGAATTTACGTCTCATGGTAAGATAATTTTTGATTTTTTAAAATCTTAGACTGTTTATTTTTTGCAATCTGTTTTAGGAAAAAAAAATAAAAACATTTTTGAAAAAGACATGGAACTACCTGTCGAAACGTCAAATTGAATTAAATATGACAAATAATTAAAAAATCGTTTTAATTTTATGAACACGCATCCCAAGAAAAGAAGTACCTAGTTACTATATATACAGGGTGTCCCAATAGTTCGTTCTCGGTTGATATCTTGATAACGGATAGCGATATAAAAAAAGTTCAAATGCAAAAGTTGTAGAACAATACGGGCTACATAACCTAAAATTATTTTCATTTATACAGGGTGTCTCAAAAATCTGTAGCGAAGCAAAGTTGTGTTTTTTTCTTATGGGACACCCTGTATATTTTTGCATATTTAGATTCTGCTCGTGATTCTACACATTTTTTGTATAACATGTCCTATGTCTAAATCTGATAGTTTTTCTAATATCCGCCATTTTGTAAAAAATATGAATTGCAGTGCCTTTTTTCAAACGACGTGGGCCGTTGGCTTTTTGATATAGGATTATGATTTTTGGCAGGAACATTAACAAAAGTATGGGTTGACTTTCAACGTGAACAAAATTTGTCGGCGTTGTACAGGGGGTCCTAGATAAATAGGAGAAATTAAAAAAATTAAAAACATCATATCTTCATTTTTTTAAATGGAATGTATAGTATTTTAATATTTTAGACTATTCGTGACCCAAAACCCTTCGTTATAAATATGTCCTATACCTATTTGTCACAGTTTCCGAAATTTTGACATTTTTGACACCCGGTATATATATATATATATATATATATATATATATATATATATATATATATATATATATATATATATATATATATATATATATAATGATTAAATAGGCAAAGTTTTACAGAATTTTGTTGGTAGTTTAAAGATGCAAGCGGCGTACTTTTAACATTTTTGAGATATTTTAAAAAGTGGCATTTTCTATAAATTGTTTTTTTGTTTTGAACTGTTTAACATTTCTAAAGTTTATTAGTTATTTCCTGTGATCTTTTATTTTAAATTCTTTAAAATGGCTTTGCATTACACCAACGGAGAAAAAATTTGTTATGGTGTAGTGTTATATTAAAAATAATAGAAATGCGATTATAGCCTTAAACAATTACACTGGTACTTACCCAGAGGTATTTTTCAAAGCTTGCGGCCAATTTAAGAAAGTGTGGAAGTCCTAACAGCGTGGAAGTGTGGAAGTTTCGAACAGTCACAGCCTAAGAAGTATAACAAACCCAACTTCATCGACAAGAGTAAACAGTACAGCGCTAGACATTTCTAGGACAGCACTTAGAGGGGTTTAAAAAAAAATAAGTACCACCCATACAAGCTGACCATTGAAGGCAATTTTCTAAAGAGATTTATCTTTTGTAAATGGTACATTAACATGGCAGGAAAATGTAAAATTTAATATCGTCATCATTGGGCAACAGATAATCCCAGATTGCTGGTACAGCGTAGGTTGCAAACTCGATTTGGCATGAACGTTTGGTGTGGCATTTATGGTAAAATAGTTTTTCAATTTGCTTTATACATAATTTTGCATTTTCTGGTAACCGACCTATAGAATAACCGAAACGTCGAAATAAAAATGTGATGCAATAACTGTTTTCTACATTAAAAAATGGCCTTAAAAAGTTTTTACGGATATTGCAAAAATACAAAGAAGTTAGAGGGCTTTATAGAAAATGCCTTTTTTTGTTTCCTCAAAATATCTGAAAAAACAACTTTTGACAGAAATACAGACGAGACAGAATGAACTAAATATGATATCTGGTGCTTTAAAGAAAAATAGCTACACAAATCGCACCATAGAGAAAGTTATTAATGCATAAGGTTCCCGAACAACGAATACCAAAAATTATGAACCGAGGAGGCAACAAGTAGTCCTACCATATGTAAAAAGCACAACAGATAGAATCGGAAGAATTCTTAGAAAACACAACATACAAATAATACACAAGCCACAAACAACCATAGGCAAACTACTTGGAAACCCAAAAGACAATCAAATTGGAAAACCACGGAGTATACAGGATTCCGTGCCAAGACTGTGAAAAGTTGTACGTGGGGCAAACTAACAGGCGGATATCAGCAAGAGTAGAAGAACATAAACTCAGAGTCACAAACAAACCACCTCGACCCTATTCCTACATCACCAGGAAACCGGCCAGAAAATTAATTTTGATGGGTGTAGGGAAATTGCCAATATAACAGCAACATCCGGAAGACGTAAGTAACGACCGACGACCGCTCAGACATAACCTTCGACCCCGGATGGGGGTAAGAAAGGAAGCTTCGCAGTTAGTAACACTACAGTCTCTATTCGGACGCGAAAAATGGATCATTGTGTCTGCTGTGATGCAAAATGCCAAATGTGATTTTGGGGAAAACATACAGTATCATTTAATACTCCCAACGAAAGCAGCAAAATTGTTCTTTTCAGAACGATAGTAGTGAACGGATGTACACCCGCAATGAAAACACACACACACACACATATATATATATATATATATATATATATATATATATATATATATATGTATATATATATATATATATATATATATATATATATATATATATATAGTCAGTTATAACAGTTTGTATATACATACATATATGTATGTGCCAATACCTTTATAGATATTATATTAATTGTAATAAGAGCGAGAGTTTTATTATAAGGCAGAACATAAACAAGTTTTTCTTGTTATGACGTTGGTGTACAAAAATAAGTAAAGCCCTTTTAACAGAACTTTTCTCATAATGAAGTTTTCACTTTATCAAAAAAAGTGAGGCATATTAATAATTATATAATATGTATAAAGTTATTACCAAATATATAAATGTAAACTGTGCTGTTTGAACCTGTTCGTTTGACATTGTGTCTGCTGTGAGAAAAAACAAGGTTTTACCAATATATATATATATATATATATATATATATATATATATATATATATATTCACAGTAAGTGTATATACATACATATATGACCATCTAGCTGTTAATTCGATAAATTAATTTAATACGTACATTTCACAAATAAACCCTTTTATTGTCGAATTTCGTACTTCACTGGGGACTTAGCAAGATCTATTGCCCTAGCCTGGGATCTTATATTCTTATCACCAACCCTCTTCGAAAGAGGCATTTTCTTTCCCCTTGATTTTCCATCAATCCAAGTGTTCTTGCATCAGGGGGAGCAGTCTGTCATAAAGGGTATTATCATTTTTTTCTTTTATCTTTGGTTCGCTTATCCCTGACGCTTGTTTTTTAAATTCCGTTCATTTATTTTTCTGGCAAAGTAGATCCTTGTTGCTGAGAGCCATTCAAAGAAAAATGCAATCAAATATTTTATATTTAGAATTTCGTTAATTTCTACTATCTAGATAAATAATAAGGCGTAGGTTGATAATAGTTACTACTATTCCTATCATATCGAGTATAGGCCTATAACTGAAAGTGTGGTGTGGTTTAGAATAAATTAAAAACGTTTAAATATGTAAGAAATTAGGTAGATATGCAACGGCTAACACATGGCTTGTTTAGAATTAGAAAACCCTATTGACTTAGCCACCATGTATGTAACAATTGAAAGAAGCAAAATGTCAAATGGCTGTATATTTTACCTGAGATATTTCAAATAATAGTAAAAGGAAAATATCTTCATCCTCAAGGGATTTAAAAATACTATCATTAATACGGGAGAGGCATAATAGAAAAATTTGCTGACCTCATCAGATGTCAACGATGATCATTAGTCATAAACGCCACCGCTACCGTTGAAGTCCCCACAATAAGGGAATAAAGAATATAGAACTTTAACCCTCGCCAAATGCTAATCTAATAATCAAATTCGAGGATAATGTTTGTGCTTGCTTCATCTTCGACAATTAAAAAATTGTAGCTATTACATATAAATATTAATTTTCATAAATCTGATATATTAAAATAGAACTAGAGAGTAAAACAAACGAATTTCGAACACAGAAATAGGAGCCCTGTCTCAGTGCAGTTTTTATTTCCATACAAACAGTTTTCGCCTGATCAACCATAAGTTTGTTTTTCCTACACCAGGAAGAAAATTCTTTCAGAATAAAATTGGCTTTACTCCTCAATGCAACCATATCCGGATCCGAGACAACAACTGTGGTATCATCGGCATACAAGATTACTCTACCCTGGGAAATATATTCAAGTTACTACTTATCCCAAAACTGTTTAATTTCAAAGCCACAAAATCTTTATCAACAGTGTCAAAACTGCGAGTAAGATCAAAAGAGGAGGAAATTACAGTTTCTCTATGATCAATCTCATCTGTTACATATTGAACAAGGTTAGCGCAAGCGCTTTCAGTAGACAGCCCCCGACGAAAGCCATGCCGACGATCTGAAATAATATTATAATAAATTGTACAAAAGCACTGGATTTGTTGTTCAAAACCGAGAACTGGTTCATTCGCATTATTCCAACATCTATTTACTTAAGAGCTTTAAAAAAGATTATCAAACAAAACCGAATTGAAAATATTATGAAATCAGGAAAGAAAAAAAAAGCTTTAGAAGACGGTGTTTTATTAATTAAAAGTTCAAGTTTGACCAGTTTACAGAAGCAGAATGTTTCAGAAAAGGCACTTTTTACTAATAGTATTATTTGTCTAGTCCAGTATAAATATACTGCTGGCATTTCGAAATATTATTCAAATTTGAACGCTACTGTCAGTTATAAAAAATATATACATATGTACCTTCCAAGTGACTGGGTTTCGTTCAGTTTAATTGATGTTTGTCTCAAAAATACGAAACACTCGATATTTTTGAGAGGTATAACATAAAAAATCATATTTTGAGAACGCACAAATTGATAACAATCAAATCTAAAACAGCAAGAGCTAGGGTAAATGTACTGATACTGAAAAATTGTGGAAGTCATTGGCGTAGAAACTATTTTTTTTTTAGTTATATATTTAAAAGAAATGTAATATTTCGAAAATGGGTGAAAAACGTCAAATTTACTTAATTTTTGTAGTATATAAAATACTGTTTGTCCAAAAAAAAACCCTAGAAACATGTATTATACATGGTAGCGCTTCTAGAAGTAAACAGCCCTCTGAAAACGAAATAAAAATCAAAAAGGTTTAGATTTTTCAGCAAAAGGTGAAGCCCTTCAAATGTCTTCTATTTTAAAATACACTTTTTGCTATTATACAGGGTAACCCCAGAAATATGAAACAGCTTCCAAAATTGTTTTTATTTTTAAACGTTTAGTTAAAAAAAAACGGTGAAACATGTCAAATCTATATAATTCAGATTCTACCGTATCTTGTTTCCATCCTGCCCGATAGGGGTGGGATATCAATATCACTTGTCAGGGTTAAGTTACTGTTACATTAATAAGATATTTATATATCCAAATATTCAGGATGTTTTGAAAGTCGAGGCATTTATTTTGACAGGTTCTAAAACTCGTAAAAAGAAGTTAATTTACAAAAAATCACCTATATAAAAGTTACTTAAAATTTTAAAAAATGTATCACATGCCTGATTTTTGATACTCTCGACCATTGCGTTGTGTGTTGCAAATAAAGAAGTTATTAAAATTTCAAATAATAATTAAAACTTTATCACAGTCCTGATTTTTGATATTCGCGACCACTGCGTTGTGAACAGATAAGGTACTAGTTTTTGTTTAAAGCCTAAAATTTCCAGTCTAGTGATATCTCACAAGTGCATTAAAGATTTTAGTATCATCGAAATATCACACTTCGTAAAGTTAGGTTTCAGTTTTTTCTAAGGAAGCCATGATTTAAAGTAATGTTAGCTCTCAATGCTTTTCTAAGGAGGCCATGATTTATCTGTAAGTATCCAAGCTGTGTTTTAATAAGTAGTAGCTACGCTTTTATCCCAATAAAATCATAAATCTGACACATAAATTGTCAAAACCTATAGAAAATGGGCGGCATTCCGTATTCAAATGAAGAAAAGGTTGACATGTTAGCTCTGTACTTTCAATCAAACAGAAACGCCGACGTTACCTCAGCAAGGTATTTGGAGATGTACCCCGAACGACGGCAGCCTCATAAAACCCCATTCAGGAAAATCGTAGTTAATTTAATTAACCATGGTGCCTTCGAACAACCTAGAAGCTACAGATACAATAATAGCAATGAAAATCGAGACAGAAACATTTTACAAGCTATCAACGAAAACCCTAATTCATCGGTAAAAACTGTAGAACAGGAAACTAATGTGCCAAAATCAACAGTACAGAGAGTTTTAAAAAAGAATAAGTACCATCCATACAAACCCATAATAGTACAAGGACTTAAGGAAACTCATTTTCCAAGACGACTACAGTTCTGTGAGTGGTATACTAGGAGATGTAATGAAAATCCTGATTTTGTAAATCATGTCTTGTAGTCCGATGAGAGCAGGTTCACGAAATGTGGAGTCTTTAATAGGCACAACCGTCATCATTGTGCTGTGCAAAATCCTCACGAAGTGGCAGAGAGACGTCTACAGAACAGATTTGGAAGTAACGTTTGGTGTGGGGTCATTGGTAAGTTAATCTAACCAATCTTATTTAAATAGGCACCAAATGATGGTCAAATAATAATCTTTTTTTTTCGTTTAGTTCTTTAATGATACTAAAAGAGTATAATCTAATAAAAAAAGTAAAACGTTCTATTCTAGTCAGTCAACTTACTTCTGCTGAATAGGTTTCAACTGTATACAAGCTCATTTATTACGGGATGTTTCGATAATTATTTTTGTAAAGAAAATATCAACTTTTTAAAAAAGATAATTTTCCCTTTATAATTTATAGTTTCTAGTACCACCCGGCCGACCCTGCTGCCCTTGACTGTTGGGCACCTATTTATAAATTATTAATCATTTCAGGAAATCGACTTATTGGACCATTTTTGTTTGACTACAACCTAAACGGGCAGAGGTACCTAGAGCTTTTGCGAAACCAGGTTGTACCAGCCTTATGAGCTATTCTAACGGAAGATGAATTAAGAAGAACTTGGTTTCAACAAGACGGATGTCCGGCTCACAATACCACTCAAGTCAGGAACTTCTTAAGAGAGCAATTTGACGAAAGAATAATTTCTTTAAATGGTCCAATATCTCCCTCCCTAGATCCCCTGATCTGTCACCCTTGGGGGTCACACGAAGAATGAAATCTATGAATTTGATCCCCCCGTGACCATAGAAATCCTGAGACAAAGAGTTCTGGACACATTTAGAAATATTAACCGAAATACACTTACCAGGGTTGTACGAAAAACAGTCACCAATTGTCAAAAATGTCTCGATGCAAATGGACGTCATTTTGCAGATTTGTAAATTAATGTTACCCACTTACAAAGTAATTAAAGCTCATTTAGATTTTTTAAGTCGTTATTTACGTTCATGTTGTACCTATTGAAAATTCAATGCGTTCAATACATTACTTACTTATTAATGTAATCTTGTGACAAATAAATCACGGCCTCCTTTAAAAACATTGAAACCTAATTTACGAAGTGTGATATTTGATGACACTAAAATCTTTAATGCACTTGTGAGATATCACTAGACTGGAAATTTTACGCTTTTTCCAAAAATCGAAAAATCCAATAGGAAATCCATAAGAAAAATGAAAGTTGAGGCGGGTTGCGGGTTAACAAAAAACAATGAAGACGTGTCGTATACGCCATCTTATTTGTCTTAAAAATGTGTCCAAATAATGTCACATTTTGACAGCTGTCAAATTTACCGTTCTGGATATACTAGCGAAAAACGAAATCCGCCATTTTCGGTTTTTCGCCGATATTTCCCAAACTTATTGATCGATCGTAAATCTGAAGCCAGATATCGAATGCAATAAGTTTCCTCTAAAACTTTCCCCATTTAACCTTTGCTGTAGGTATAATAGGAGCCGAGATCTCTATATAGAGAAGCGAATCTGGGACACACTGTATACACTTTCAAGTGTGTATATAGGTGATTTTTTGTAAATTAACTTGTTTCAACGAGTTTTACAACCTGTCAAAATAAATGACTCAACTTTGAGGACACCCTGTATAGTGCAATGAGCCTAACGCTGTTTTTACAGAGTATTCTAACGTTCATTTTGCCATATAAACAATAGGTTTAAGAACGATTATTTATATAGCTAAACATTATATTAAAGTGAGATGTTTAAGAAAAACACATAATTTTGTGACTAAGAAGCTCAAGCGACGACTTAAATTAGTTCCCAGCCAACGCAAAGACAACAATTAACCAATATCCTCAGGGCCAATAAAACGATTTACACATTTGTTACAATTTCGTTCGCTTATTAAAGTGCTAGTCCGTGCATTTGTTTGTCACTTTCAATGTGAGATAATGTTCAGTTTTAAAATATATTGCCGCGATGATGGGCGGCTGTCAGAATGTGACAAACAGTTTCATAAATTCATGAGTATCATGTATGCGCATTGATATGAATACCACACACGAGGCATTGTACTGTTGCGCGGTTTCTTTTCTTTCCTTTTGAGGAAGGTATTTTAAGGTTATTTTATTTTTATATACGAGGCGTATTTAAAAACTTTAAGTAAAAACAATTATTTAACAATGCATTTAGATAATGTTTTTGTTTGATGTAATACTTTAATGCTAAATAAAGTGTTATAATTACTACCAAATACAAATTTACCTAAACCTTACCTGTTTCAGTATCGATTGTATAATTAACCCCAGCCCATATATCTTCTTCGGGGGCCTCATTATCCGGTTCTTCTTCCTATAAAAATCATTTTACAATGTAACTAATTTGCAATACGTTTATTAAGTAGTTTCTTTTAGAAATTACCAGGTGAGTCATTTAACTTGAGACAATGATCTTAAAAACAATGTCTTTTAGAAAAAATCTTTCGAATAAAAGTTGTTTGGTGTCGAGGGGAAAACAAAATGGCAGTACCTGTTTTTGACCTTGAACACTTTTAACTACTCTACTGTGCAATTGAAGTGCATTTTTTTTTAAATTTAACCTACATTTAAATAGCTATAACCAAACAAAATTTGCTAATCTGTATTTATTTTGATTTTATCTGTGCGTACTTAATAAATGGCTTCTTAGGAAAAAACTAATTTTTCAAAATTTTGATATCTGATTTGTTTCATTTTTAATTATTTTTTTTGTTATAATACGCATTTTTTGAACATTTTTCTCTCCAAATTAATCACTCTTATTAAAAAGACTATTCTTTTAATTGCTTTGGATTCTCCAAAGGCGTTTTGAAAAAAGTAAATACAATTTTGCCTTTCAGAATGTTAATTAATTTTTTTTTTTCAGACAGTTAGATTATATCTTTCTTATTTTCTTAAATTAGACTTTGTCTTCTGAATTCCGTAAAGGGTATTTTTACTTTTTCTTATTATTTTAGTAGTCTCAGTAATTTTGATTATTTTTTTTAACATAAAAACTACTTTCTTTTAAATTACCAATTCTAGGCACTTTTTAAATAAAGGTATGCCTAACTGAGTATGTTTACTTCTTTATTAGTAAGTTTTCATATACCGAGTATCCAATAAATATATAAGTATTAAAACATTTATACAGGGGAGGGCACAACTTACACTTCCGTCTCTAACTACTGAACGAAACTTTCTTTTTAAATAAACCTTAATTAATTCTCTGAAATTACACTTTTGTCCTGAATTTTGCAAATTGCATCTTTACTATTCTTTGTATATTGAAAAACAGTGGTTAATAACTCTAAATTTCATGCAGATATTAACCATAGACAGAATAATTTTTCAATATTTTATTAAACTCAGTTATATTAATAGATACATTCTTTTAAATTTAAAATTTTGGGGAATTTTTTAATTATGTATGTTATTTATCACTAGTTTTTCGATACCGGTTATATAAAAAGTATATAAATAACAAAAACTTCATAAAGGTTCAGAGAGGTAAAGAGGAAAACAAAATTGCAATACCTGTTTTTGACCTTGACCTTTATTTTATGGTCATTTGAGGTCAACTTTGTTTTTTTAATGAAACTCTCTGTATATTATTTCATTTTTGGATTCTACGCCAAATTCTAAACATAGTTTATGTATAATGTTCTATATTTAAATTCAATTATTTTCAAAATATTGACGTTTCAAATTTGATATTTTGAACACTACTCTACTGTGCAATTGAAGTGCATTTTTTTTTAATTTAACCTACATTTAAATAGCTATAACTTGTAAACAAAATTTGCAAATCTGTAATTATGTTGATTTTATCTGGGCGTACTTAATAAATGGCTTCTTAGGAAAAAACTAATTTTTCAAAATTTTGATATCTGATTTGTTTTTTTTAAATTATTTTTTTACTTATAATGCGCGTTTTTTCAATATTTTTCTCTCTAATCTAATAACTCTTATTAAAAAGACTATTCTTTTAATTGCTTTGGCCTCTCCAAAGGCGTTTTGAAAAAAGTAAATACAATTTTGCCTTTCAGAATGTTAATTTTATTTCAAGGGCGTACTAATTAATTTTTTCAGACTGTTAGATTATATGTTTCTTATTTTCTTAAATTAGACTTTGTCTCCGAAATTCCGTAAAGGGTATTTTTACTTTTTCTTATTATTTTTGATAAAAGTGACTTCAAACCTCGGGACGGTTTTTGAATTTCATAGAATTATTACCCGTAGTTTCAGTAATCTTGATTATTTTTTTTAATATAAAAACTACTTTCTTTTAAATTACCAATTCTAGGCACTTTTTAAATAAAGTTATGCCTAACTGAGTATGTTTACTTCTTTATTAGTAAGTTTTCGTATACCCAGTATCCAATAAATATATAAGTATTAAAACCTTTATACAGGGTAGGACACACTTACATGTCTGTCTCTAACTACTGAACGAAACTTTCTTTTGAAATGAACCATAATTAATTCTCTGAAATTACACTTTTTTCCTGAATTTTGCAAATTGCATCTTTGCTATTCTTTGAATATTGAAAAACAGTGGTTAATAACTTTTTAAATTTCATGCAAATATTAACCATAGACAGAATAATTTTTCAATATTTTATTAAACTCAGTTATATTAATAGATACATTTTTTTAAATTTTAAATTTTGGAGAATTTTTTAATTATGTATGTTATTTATCACTAGTTTTTCGATACCAGTTATATAAAAAATATATAAATAACAAAAACTTTATACAGGTTGTAGCAAAATCGATGCTCATGCTCACTGGGATCTCGCAGAAAAGTAAGAGGTAAAAAAAGTTTTAATAGCGACAAAGTTACGCATTGTAAAACTTACTTTTTAAGACTGCCGAAAACAAAAAAATGAAACATTTTAATTGATTTTAATTTTTTACTCACTATATTTGAGACGTTGAATAATTAACATTTTCATTGCAAATTTTCTCCATTACAAAATGGCATGTAACTTTCTATTCCGACGGTTCGGCCCCAATCACATGAATTTAAACATGATACTGTATGATCTATGGTAATTTCTAAAAATTTTATTTTTCCAAACCAATAATTTAGTCGATTTGAATAAATGGCACTGAACTAAAAGCTTAAGATTGCGTTGCGTAAAAATGTGTTCAAAACATTAGATCTCACAAAAAAAATTTAATAAAACAAAACATAAGCCTACAATTTGATCTGCATATATCCTGTAAGGTTCATTTAAAAACAAAGTTCCGTTCAGTGGTCAGAGACGGACGGTTAAGTTGTGCCCCACCTTGTATAAAGGTTTTAATAATTATATATTTTTTGGACACTCAGTATACGAAGACTTACTAATTATTAAAAAAAACATACTTAGTTAGGTACAACTTTAATTAAAAAGTGCCTAGAAGCGGTAATTTAAAAGAAAGTAGTTTTTATGTTAAAAAAAATTAAGTTTAAAAAATAATCAAAAATACTCAGACTACGGGTAATAGTTCTATGAAATTAAAAACCGTCCCGAGGTTTGAAGTCACTTCATCAAAAATAATAAGAAAAGTAAAAATACCCTTTAATTTAAGAAAATAGGTAAGATATATAACTGTCTGAAAAATTAATTAGTACGCCTCTGAAGTAAAATTAACATTCGGAAAGGCAAAATTGTATTTACTTTCTTTCAAAACGTCAAACGTCCTTGGAGAAACCAAAACGATCAAAAGAATAGTCTTTTTAATAAGAGTTTTTAATTTAGAGCGAAAAATGTTGAAAAAAATGCGCACTGAAAAAAAAATTAATAAAAAAAGAATAAGATATCAAAATTTTGAGAAATTTGTTTTGTTTCCCAAGAACCCATTTACTGAGTACAGGGTGTCCCATTTTCGTAGGTTTTACGGGGTTTCCAGCTTATGAGTAGAGATAGAGAGATGCGGTTTTCGCGACACCGTGCTACTTTTCGATGAAACTAAAGAGGCCGCAAACAGATTTGCCCTAACCATTTTAGTTTCCGTGCTACAGGGTGATTTTGAAAATTTGCTGATTATTTGGTCAGACGAGGCACATTTTACTAGTTCAGGGATTTTAAATAGACACAACACGCGATTTTGGAGTCAAGAAAACAACCATGTTATTTTTCCTAGGGAGCGTCAGGGCAGATTTGGATTCAATGTCTCCTGTTTTATTTTCAACCGAAAAATAGTTTACCAAATATATGAAGGAAATCTGAATTCGATTGGTTACGTGCGAATCCTAGAAGACGCATTAGGAATTTTGGATGATGTTCCTCAACTAAATAGGATTTATTTCCAGCAAGACGGAGCTCCAGCCCACAATGCCAAAATAAGGCAAAACTGGCTTAACGACCATTTTCCTGGAAGATGGATAGGAACACACGGACCTGTTCGATGGCCACCACGATCCCCTGACCTCTCAGTTTCAGATTTCTTTTTGTGGGGTTATTTAGAAAACAAGGTTTATGTAAGGCGATACGAAAACTTAGAACAACTAAGAATGGCCACCGAAAACGCTTTTGCAGAGTTACAAAGACAGTCATTTACAATAGAAAATGCATTAAAAAGAATTTTTAAAGTTTGTCACACTTGTAGGACACATAATGGTCTACAATTTGAACAATATTTGTAGTTTTAATGAAATTATAATTATTACCTTTTACCTACTTCCTAATTTTTTCTGATGCTGTTACTTTGTTATTTCGTTAATAAATATTTGTTAACTTTTTCCATGGCTCCACAGCCACCTTCTCTTATTTCGATTGATCTGCTATGCCATAAATCCGTTTAAAGAAAAATGCATTTTTTCATGTTATTTATGAAAATAAATATGACTTATGGTATGTTTTTGAAAAGCTCTCGACACGAAGAATAAGATGAAAAAATAATATATAGGGTGTCCCATTTAAAAAATAGTAGGTTATGCCAATATGTCAAAAACTATGACTCTCAGCAAAAATCTGAGTACGCCACTGAATTCTACGTGAAAAAATCTATAAATACCAGTTGAAACATTTTAAATATATTTTACGATAGCTGAGTTACAGGGGGTGTCCGAAAATGACAAATTTTCAAAATCACCCTGTAGCACGGAAACTAAAATGGTTAGGGCAAATCTGTTTGCGGCCTCTTTAGTTTCATCGAAAAGTAGCACGGTGTCGCGAAAACCGCATCTCTCTATCTCTACTCATAAGCTGGAAACCCCGTAAAACCTACGAAAATGGGACACCCTGTACATACACATGAAATAAAAATAAATTTCAGATTTGCAAATTTTCAAACCCGCCTGATACAAAATACCTACCTTAATTTTTTCATCTTTGGATACTTTCGAGTCTTCCTTATTTTCTTCAATGGGCAATGAAGTTGAAGGATTGCAATCATCTTTCAAATAATCTGCTGATAAAGCTGCTTTCTCTTTCAGCTGCTCTTCCTGTCTGGCTACCTCCAAGGAAAAACCAAGATCCACATCCTGTTTCCACAGAACTTCGATAAGATCCATGTCCTAAAACAGAAGAAACGATAAATTAAATTTGAGAGAAAGTAACGGCCAAAATAGCTGTTAAGTAAACAATGGAAGGATATTCAGGGCCTTCGCAAGGATTATCGGCGCCCGCATGCCGGAAATATTTTGGCGTTCTTTAAATGTAAATAATATTTTTAAGAATAAGAACTTAGTTTATATATATTTTTTAAATATCATTGTTCATTTTATTTTTTTACAGTTAAACATTTTTAATGCACTATAAAGGGTGTTTAAAAAAACATGCCCCAACCTTTAAAGCGAGAATCTGTGTAAGAAAATAAGACGATAAGATGTTTATCATCTATCATTTCTTTAGTAATTCCGAAAGAGTAAGAGTTATTTGATTAAGATTTGGTACAACCTCATATGTATTTAAAGGTTATATTTTTACGGTATTCAGCAGTTTTCACTTCAATCTTGGGCATAGGTTGGGTAACCATCCCTGACTTTCTTAATAAAAAAATAGTACACCACTCATTTAAAAAAAACTACTAGATTTAACGTTTAGAACATATATGGGCAACCCCTGGCCCTCCACCAGCTCCAATCCGGCCCGCGAGAGATTCAGAAATTTCAAATAACGCGCAAAAAAAATGAAGATTTAGCACACATAGTTTATTTGTAATTACTGTCAACCAACCTAAAACTGTATTCTTCAAATCATAAAGACTAAAAGCGATAAATAATTTTATTAAGCGTATGCAGTGAAATGCCACAGATCAAGTCAGAAATGGTCGTTAGAAAGAGACAAACAGATAAACATTGGGGAAGCCGCCCGATATTTTTAAAGCGCTCCGAGCGATGCGTCATGAATAACAGTCGGTTCTGAGCGCTCGCATCGCATATTCACGTACGTCAGCCACGTCAAACATGCGGCCCAGTGAGCATTTTTCTGCGGCCCAAATCAGTTTTGAAAACAGCCAGATAATGCGGCCCGCGAACAAGTTGAAAAAGCCAAACGTTATCTGGTTTGTTCCATGAAATTCTATCGCGCAAAAACACAGATGACGCTATCTGAACATTCTGGAAAGAACTCGAGAAATCACAATCCGTATAAAAGCCGTGTTCGATTGAGTTCAGTCGTTCAGTGTTTAGTCAGTTATGAGTCAGTTGCGATAGAGTTTCGAGTTGAGTTGCGGCCTTATTGTTACAACACTTAACAGTACTTATTATAATTTATTTCGGATACAGTTTTTAACATGTCTCTTTCAAAACCAAGTGGAAGTAAGAGGAAACTTGTAGATGAGCATCGTATCTTTCAAGAAAAGTGGAAATTAGAGTTTTTTGCTGTGAAGTGAAAAAAAAAATATTTGTTTGATTTGTAATAGTACAGTCGGTGTCCCAAAATTATATAACATAAAACGTCACTATGATATTCATAAAACTATGTTTGATAAGTATACAGGCATGGTCAGAAACGAAAATTTAAATAAGTTAAAATGACGGTTGAAAGATCAGCAGCTTATGTTTACACGTCCAAAGCAAGAAAATGAATCTGTCCTTCAAGCGACCTACGTACTGTCGGAGTTGATCGCGAAACACTCAAAACCATTTGTTGAAGGTGAATTTATAAAAGAGTGCCTTGTAAAGGCCGCGGAAATTGTAAGTCCCGGGGGCGTAAAAGCATTTCAAAATATATCCTTGTCCCGGAATACTGTCGCTGAAAGAGTTACTGAGTTGGCTGCCAATATAAGTGATCAGATAAAAACAAAATCAGACTCTTTCATTGCATTTTCTATTGCCTATGACGAAAGTGCGGATGTGTGTGGTGTGGCGCAACTCGCTGTTTTTCTTCGTGCGGTTGATACAGATATCAATGTTTATGAAGAATTACTGGAATTAGTACCATTGCATGATACAACAACTGGGAAGGATATTTTCAATGCTGTTTATGGACTTCTGCAAAAGTACAATTTAGATTTGTCAAAACTGTGTTCCGTTGCAACAGACGGAGCTCCTTCAATGACTGGAGTAAAAAATAGCTTCGTTAAAATATTACAGACAAAGATCAGAGAAACGGGCAGTGACAAACCAGATTTTCATCATATTCATTGTATAATCCACCAAGAAGTTTTATGCTAAAAGTGACCAAGTTGGAAAAGTGTTTTAAAGTCAGTGAAAAAAATTATAAACTTCATAAGGTCACGAGGCCTTAATCAGCGACAGTTTTTTGCATTTTTACGTGATTTAGAAAGTGAGTACACTGGTTTACCATATTATGCAGAGGTGCGATGGCTTTCGTGTTCTATGGTACTCGACCGGTTTTGGAAACTCAAAGAAGAAATACGCGTTTTCATGGAAACAAAAGAAGAAGATGTCAGCTTATTAAACAATGTACCTTTCTGACAAGATCTTTCATTTATGGTAGATATCACAAAACACTTGTCGGACTTAAATACGAAATTGGAAGGACCACGTCAAGTTATTATAGATATGCACGATCATGCGAAAGCTTTCAAGTGGAAGATGATGTTGTGGGAAAAACAGTCAACAGAGGATAATCTGTCACATTTTCTGACTTGTAAGGCAAATCAGGAAAGCACAAGTGTCCCAATATCATACAAAATATATTCAGAGAAAATGAGAAGCCTTCTGGCAGAATTTGAGAAGCGTTTTCAGGATTTTAAGACCCCAGAAAACCATTTTTCTCTATTCACTGGTCTTTTCACTATCGATATTGATAAAGTTCCCCCTCACTTGCAAATGGAAGTAATTGAGATTCAGTGCCAGACCCATTTAAAACAAAAATGATAGTGTTGGTATATTTGAATTTTAAAAGTACTTGCCTGTTCAATACCAAGAAATGAGAAAATTTGCCTGTAAAATCCTGTCAATATTTGGAAGTCACCACTGGGCCGTTGAAAATCCAAAAAAGTTCCAGACTATTAAATTTCAAGGGAGGAATTCTATTCATGTTTGGTGTGCGATAAAAAACAATAAAATTTTGGGACCAATATTTTTTAACGGGACTTTAAATGGGCACAGATATATGACTTTTTATTTTTTTGGAAGACTTACCATTGGCAGAATATCAGAATTTAATTTGGCAACATGGCCCCGACCTCTCAGTTTTGGATACATTTCTTTGGGGCCATTTGAAGAACGTCGTATACAGACAACGAAACGAAAATATTCAAGAGATCATGGGAAAAATTGTCGATGAAATATACCGCCTTAACCAGGAAAATCATATTGTAACAGCAAGTTTAGAAAGGCTACAAAGGGGTTATCGATGTTGTTTCGAGAAAAACGGCGGTCACATTGAAAACTTATGTTATTAGTAGTTTTATTTTATTATTTAATAATTATTTTTTATTGAATTTCTTTTTCTATCATGTAAAGTTTTATTTTCCTCAAATAGTTTTTTTATCCTTAGAATTGTATTGATGGATATATTTCTATGAAAATTTGCAATAAATCTTCTTGCTTCTCTTGCATTTTCTTGGCACTTGTAAAATAGCAGAACAATCTGTAGTCTCTCGTCCAAAGAGTATTTCATTTCGATCAGAGTCAAATATATATTTTTTAGGTGAAGACTTCGACAGTAATTAAAATAATGTCAATTTTTATTGACAAAGCATTCAAACGTCATTTTACCTTGATCACCTATACCAACCTATCGTATATTTTAAACAGGTGAAGCTAAAATTTTAGTTTGTAAAACATTAAAATGTAATATAAACAGCTATCGCAAAATCAAATCTTTTAATCAGAACGGACATAAAAAAAATCACTCTTTCCAAAAATCGTATAAAAAACGATACATTCCATTTAAAAAACACCTGATGCATAGCGTAACTCTTTTGTTTCTGGTTCAAATATTTTTTCGATGACATTTTTGGATTCTACAAGAAAAAATACATCGATTGGCTATTTTGAATTTTTCCAAAATACAAGGAAGGTCGAAAATAGGTCCCTGTTCAGTCCTCGCTGGAACACCCTGTACCTATAGATGTGAACAACTATTTTCTTTGATGAAAGGAAACACATCTCCCGCAGGATCGCGATTGACGGACGCACAATTGGATGGAATTTTAAAAGTTATTTCCGCCGATAAATTCGCGCCACAAACAGACAACTTAATTAAAGAGAAAAGATGTCAAATATCCGGCAAAAGAATTTAATATTTGTAGTTTTTTGTAATGTCCTTTTTATTGGAAATTTAATAAACAGACTTGTCCTATAATAGTACTTTTTCTCAAGATTTTCAGTAGTTTGGCTTCTTTAAGATAAGGTTTTGCGGCCCATCTAGTCGATGGTCCTCATGCTTTTGGCCCACCAGTGACTTTGAGTTTGACATGGCTGGCGTACGTATAAGACTCTTGATTCGAGAGTATTCTAGCTGCTTATTGCTAGTAATATATAAACCGCTCAGCGCGCATGTCAAATCATTACTTCTTAACAACCTCTTAACAGAAGAAAAAAAATCTATCAAGATGTCTGGTATAAAAAAGCGGAAAGTGGACACAGAATATCGTCAATTCCAAAACAAATGAATGATGAATACTTTTTTGTCATGCACAGTGGTAAACCTATGTGTTTGTTGTGCAATGAAACAATTTCTGTTTTAATAGAATACAATATGAAGCGGCATTACTCCAGCGTACATTACGGGCCAGTTAAGAAAGGATACAATTAAAAAACGCATTACCGATGTAGGGAAATAGCAACAAATGTCGCATTCGCAAAGATCAAATATAGAGAATGTTCTTAAAGCTAGTTTTATAGTTAGTTCCAAAATAGCGGAAATATCGAAGTCATTTTCTGAGGGAGAGTTTGTTAAAGAGTGCCTAGTAGATGGTGTAGAACTTTTGTACCCAGAAAAGAAGAAAACGTTTGAAAAAGTGAGCTTATCGCGACTTACTGTTGTTCGACGTATAGATATGATGGCTAGTGATATTCAGTGATGGGCAAATACCAGGTATATTGAAATTTGGGTATATACCCAAGTTTTTGTACCCGGTATATACCCAAGTGGGGTATATCCCCATATAGTTGGGTATATACCGGGTATATACCCGGGTATATACCCAAGTGTACTTACTTGGTTAATTTAAGGTAATCTAACAAACTAGTTGAATAAACCGAAATAAAAATCACAAAATAATGCCATTAAAAATTAAAAATGAAAATAGTATAATGAAACAAAAACATAATGCACAGAGTAAGAAAAATACGTTTCAAATCTAAAAAATGAACAACTATTAAAAACATATTTTAATTATGATTAAAATAAGAGTGTAATGAAACAAAAACATAATGCACAAAGTAAGAAATCAGTCCTCAGAATCATCAGATTCACTTGTTGATGGTGTATCCATCTTGGTGTCTGAGTCTGTATCTAAATTCGAATCACTGTCCATTAGACTGGTCACAATGTCACTACTTTCAGTTGCTAGTAGTTCTTCATCATTAATTATACTGCAAGTGGAAGCGGAACTTTGAAACTCTACTTCAATAGTATCAGCTTCATTATGACAGACTTGTGCTTGTGCAGTATTACACGGTTTTGGTCATTGTTCCGATTTATTGGACTCAAAATTGATTTTCCAATTGTGCGATATGTATGTAATCTTGCCAGCTCTTTCGGTTGTCAATCTGTTTCTTTTTTTTTGTTATGAATGAACGAGAAAGTTTTAAACGATTTTTCAGTTTCTGCCGATGAAACTGGAGCAGTTAAAATTCTTACAGCAACTTTAGACAATGATGTTATTCCGCATTCCACCAAGAAACTGGAGATGTAGAGTGGACACCACTCCATAGGAAGTTTTTAGACCATAATTTATGCTTTGAGCGCAGAGGTGGCAATCCTAGGTATAATACCAGGAATATACCGGGTATATACCGGGTATATACCAGGTATATAACTACAGTATTTCTCAATGGATATATACCCTACACCTTTTGGGTATATACCTGGTATATACCCAAAAGGTGTAGGGTATATATCCATTGAGAAATACTGTAGTTATATACTGTGCAAATTTAATTTACCTACCCGTTGGGTATATACCCACCGCCCATCACTGGTGATATCAAAAAAACATTGACTGATAGATTGGCTGATTTTCAAGCATTTTCGATTGCTTTGGATGAGAGTACCGATTTATCCGACACAGCCCAGTTAGCTATTTTTATATGAGGTGTTAATGAAGAATTTGAAGTGACAGAGGAAATACTGGCTTTATAGCCACTACAAGGGACCACTACTGGAAAAGATATTTTTACCGAGATGCAAAGTACTTTTGAGGAATATGGTTTACGGTGGTGTAAATTAGTTGGAGTGTGCATAATGGTTGGTTCACGAAAAGGTTTTATCGGAATTCTGAAAGAAAGAGCAACCACTATGAATTTGCAAGAATGTGATTTAATAATGCTGCATTGAATTATTCACCAACAAAACTCGTGCTCTAAGTCCATTCAACTGAAAAACGATATGGATGTGGAAGTAAGTACCAGCAATTTCATTAGAACTCGCGGTCTTAACTATCGCCAGTTTAAAGCATTTTTGGATGAACTCTCTTCAGAATACGATGATGTGACATACTATTGCGAAGTAAGGGGGCTAAGCAAAGGTAAAATGCTAAAAAGATTTTAAAGAAATAGCTGATTTTATGGAAATGAAAGAGAAAACATTGCCGCAGATTTGTGATCCAACATGGCTTTGTGACTTGGCATTCCTGGTAGATAACACACGACTTGAAACTTGAAGCTTTTGGTAAATCAGCTGTACAGTCATCTTCAAGCTTTTCAAAACAAAAATTCGCTTGTGGGAAACACAAATGAGAAGTAAAAACTGTTTATACTTTTTAACATTATCCAGTCACGAACGAAAACACTGAATGCTGAAGAACTGAAACTACTGTCAGAGCAATTCAGTAATCGGTTTTCCGATTTTAAGAATATGGATAGCACTTTCAATATTTTTGCAAATCCTTGTACATGTAATGTGGAAGATGCTTCACCTACAAATGGAGTTGATCGAGCTTCAAGAAGACTCATATTTGAAATCTAAATTTGATGATGTGGAACTAAGCGAATTTTACACCGCTGAGAGTTTTCGCACGAAAACTTATTTTTTATATATTTGATTATGCTATTATAAATAATAAATAAATAAATAGATCAAAATACAAGAGTTCTCGCCACACTACACCACAACTTGTTACGTTCTGGACGCGCGTTTCGCTAACCAAGTTAGCATCATCAGCAGATGATATAAACTAAATTAACTTATCTTAACCGAGACTATTTATAGGTAAATGTGGTCACACTTGGTTGCACCGTTGTCGAGTAAACAATAGAGGGGACTATAGGGAATAGGCGCTCTGTCTTTATTTAGTGCTTTCTTACCACATTTAACTATTTCTATACTCTCAAATGCATCCAATAATCTATTATTAGATACATTCTTAATCAACTTAAGATTATTTATTCCTATTCGGTGATTGTTTTCCAAAGCATGTTGGGCAACGCTTGATTTTTCTGTTCTTCCGTATCTTAAATGTGCCATGTTTTCTTTAAAACGAATGTTTATGGAGCGTTTAGTTTGCCCAACATATTTTAGATCGCAGTCATTACAGCTAATTTCATAGATGCCACTCCTCTCCCTCAAGTCGACTTTGTCTTTGGGGTTTCCAAGGAGATTTTTCAAACTGTTCTCCGTTTTGTAGACTACTCTAAAACCTACGTTTTGAAATACTTTTTCTAGACCTCTTGTATATATGGGATCATATGGGATTACTATGAATTTATTGGAAGCCTCAGGTGTTTGAAGAGTAGTGGCATCTTTTAACATTTTCTTATGCTTATGTCTATTTACTAATTTATGTACAAAATTATCATTATATCCATTAATCCACCAACGTACAATATTTCAAAATCCATTAATCCACCAACGTACAATATTTCAAAATGGTTAGTAGAAGAATTCAGCAAATTAAATATCTCGTATGATAACTTTGAGGTTACTAACTCGTTAGAATTCTTACATAAAATTAAGAATGTTCACTTAAAAGAAGGTGAAATTTTAATATCTTTTGATGTAAGCTCATTGTTTCCTAGTGTACCCATACCACTAACTTTAGCTTTAGCACCTAAAGGAACTACTTGAAATCAATAATTTGAAGAAAGAAATTATTGATGAATATTTACTTCTCACAAAATTATGTATGAATCAAAATTTTTTCAGTTCAACAATAAATATTATAAACAACTTGAGGGAACTGCGATGGGCAATTGCTTATCTCCGTTCCTTGCAAATTTGTTTATGGGCAGATTAGAAACCCAATTCAAAAAAGAACTCAAGTATTTCCCAAGGGTGTGGTATAGATACGTAGACGATATATTTGCTATTTTTGATACTAAAACAGAAAATTTGGACACTTTCTTAGAAACAATAAACAATAAATATCCTTCCATTAATTTTACGTACGAAAAGGAAAACAATGGGCAATTACCTTTTCTCGACACGTTAGTTATTAGAAATAACGATAAATTAGAATTTGATATTTATAGGAAATTTACTAATACTGATAGGTATATAACATCCGACTCATTTCACAGGTTAGTCAATTTTCCATTAAGTAAAGAACGTTTTAACAATGAAATGAATCGGATTAAAAATATAGCTAAAAGTAATGGATATAATGATAATTTTGTACATAAATTAGTAAATAGACATAAGCATAAGAAAATGTTAAAAGATGCCACTACTCTTCAAACACCTGAGGCTTCCAATAAATTCATAGTAATCCCATAAGATCCCAGATATACGAGAGGTCTAAAAAAAGTATTTAAAAACGTAGGTTTTAGACTAGCCAAAAAACGGAGAACAGTCTGAAAAATCTCCTTGAAAACCCTAAAGACAAAGTCGACTTGAAATAGAGGAGTGGCATCTATGAAATTAGCTGTAATGACTGCGATCTAAAATATGTTGGGCAAACTAAACGCTCCATAAACATTCGTTTTAAAGTACACATGGCTCATTTAAGATACGAAAGAACAGAAAAGTCAAGCGTTGCCCAACAGCTTTGGAAAACAATCACCAAATAGGAATAAATAGTCTTAAGCTGATTAAAAATGTATCTAATAATAGAGTATTGGATGCATTTGAGAGTATAGAAATAGTCAAATGTGGTGAGAAAGCACGAAATAAAGACAGAGGGCCTATTCCCTATAGTGCCCTTTATTGTTTACTTGACAACTACGGTGCAGTCGGGTGCAACCGAGTGTAACCACATTTACCTATAAATAGTCTCGGTTAGGATAAGTTAATTTAGTTTATATCATCTGCTGATGATGCTAACTTGGTTAGCGAAACGCGGGTCCAGAATGTAACAAGTTGTGGTGTAGTGTGGTTATAAATCTTGTATTTTGATCTATCTTCCACCACAGGTTGCAGTGTTACGAATAAATAAATAAATAAATGTGTGAATTTTTATCGCTATCGATACAGGGTGTTAAAATTTAGAAAAAAATTAAATTTTTTTTAAAACTGTTTTCTTGAAATGATCCAAAGAATCACTTTTGTAGAGTTTTGAGTAGTTCTGACCTCAACTAAAACTGGATTAGAGGTGCCAGAGGCATGGATCAAAATATAATTTATTTTTTTTTTTCGAAAACGACTTATCGATCACAAAATACTAAGAGACATTTTTTGTGTAATTTTACTTGCCCCTAAATGCTAAAAATAACTGGTGTACCATTTTTTTTAAGAAAGTCAAGGATGGTTACCCCTGGTTAAAGTAAAAACTGCTGAATAATTTGAGGATATTTCAAATCTTAATCAAATAGCTCTCGTTGTTTCAGTATAACTAAATAAACCCATATTTGTTTTTAAATTTTAAACGTCTGAGAGCCCATATTCATATGAACTTTTCATCTTATTTTCTTACAAAGAATCTCCCTTTAAATATTGGTGCATGTTTTTTGAAACACCCAGGTATATTTGATTTTAATTTTGTAATGAAACATTTCAAAAACTAAAATTTAATATATTGTTAAAGAGTTACAAATGACAGCCTAGTGAAATGTTAAAAAAATATTACTAAAAAAACTAATTAGACAATTTACCTGAAATGTTGCACAAAAATCAAGTTTTATATAGGATTGAACTAGTAAAATTTTAGTATGAATCCAAGATGGTGAGCAAAATGGCGGCATAATAAAATATTTTAAAAATTAACCTGAAAAAACTGCTTATTAGAGTGATTTCAATTTTTGTGCAATAATTGTTGTATAGAAATGCTGATGGTACGAATTCAAGATGGAAGAATACACTGACTTTAATGTTTGCCCAAGAAATAGATATGATATACTGGTACACTGATAAAATTTTAGTATGAATTCAACATAACGGAACAAAATGGTGATCTAATGAAATTTTTAAAAAAAAGGAGTAAAAAATTGCCTATTTAATTTATTTTACATTTACATTATATTAAAAAACCAAGTGTGTGAAAACTGGTAAAATATTGGCAATTGATAATATGGAATCAATATTAGATGGATCTAATCTTGTTTAGTAGGAATTTTGTAATGCCTTGTTCGTTGAAAATTGTTTAAAAATTCGAGTTGTATAAAATTAAACGTTCGTTTTGTTTTTTCCCCAACGTAACTTCAAACCTCCGTACTATGGAAAATACGAGCCTGATTCATATCAAAAATCTATAACTATAACTAATCTTTGGAGAAATTGTTTTCAAACTTTGCATGAACAAAGTAGTTGGTATAAGGGTAATTATAAAATATATTACATAAATTCAACAAATATCATTTCTCACAAAGATTTATTTTTAATATAATACAAGGTTACTGGAAAAAACTTGAGAAATTTGCGTTTTCGTTTGCTTGTAGCTCATGATGACTTTTTTAACCTGTTATTCAAACTATAACACTGAACATTATATTAGAATTAATTGCCTGCATATACACTGTTTTTGTTTAAGCATCCTCCCCTCCACCAAGCCTTTTTTCTATATAATTTTTCAAAAAAATAAGGTGAAACTAATAGAATAATAAAGATGAATATAAGATGCACATTAATTCAGATTTTCCAAAGGAACACAGTGTTCCTTCTTGAGAAAAATAAGAAAGAACGAATTTTTATAATTTGTTCCCAATTCGTGTTACATAGTAATATATCTACAGTGTGTACAGGGTAGTTCTTTATATTTTGACAAGCTCTGGCGGTTTTATTTAATATATAGGAAATAAGTTCAAACACAATAGTTGCAAGTTTTCACTTCAATCGTAAGAAGTTGCTAAGAACAGAAACAAATCAAAAATTGACAGCTTTGGTTTTTTTAATTTAAATTTTAACACTCTGTTTATTATGCCATATTTGGATTCTACGGGGAATTAGAGACATATTTGATATAACATACACCAGGTCTATTTATCTCTGTTTCTGTTTTTCCTCTTTTATATGCTACAGAATGCAACCTTGAGCCAAACAATTTGTATGTCCCCATTCGACAGCTTATAAAAAAACTAAGATAGGAATATGCATACCATTTTGCTCTATGTTGTATCATTTGGATGCTGTAACATGTAAAAGAGGACATAATATACAGGGTGTTCTACTCAGAAAACCCAAAGTTGTCAATTTTTGACAGCTTTGCGATGTTCATTTGTTTCTTTTTTTAGCAAATTCATACGATTTAAGTGAAACCTTACAACCTTTTTACTTCTAAAATAACATAAAAAAAACTCGAACTGGCCACATGTGACAATAATCTTCATTTGGTACTAAAAAAATTAAATGTCTTAATTATATTTTGTAAAATACCTACATTATATTAAAGTTTAATATTCATACTAGTAAATCAAATGAACAAAACACCTTGCTTGCTTAGAGATTTAGCTAGAAATAGCTGAAAAACTTCAAAATTATCTAAGGATAAGGATTCCTATAAAAAGTTTACAATATCTATTAGATGTAAAGTAATAAGAGGACTTAGTTCATATCACGCGACAAATTAGTAATAATTCTAAGATACTGTTTAAATATGTTCATTGATAAGTATCTCAAATTTTACGAGGTAAATATATAGCTCACCACGTTTTTGGGAAACATAAATGTATTGCGTCATGTTGCAATATGATGGGGATCGGCAAAACATATGTAATTGTATACATGTGTACAAAAAAAAAATGCCTGGATTCTCCTGTATTTACAAAATTAACCATGTAGTTTCAAGATGGCGGAACAAACATTCGTAAAATACGTAAATAAGCACAGCCATACTTACAACCTTTTTCTGGTTCATTCATTACAAAACGGAACTTTATAAAAGTATTTATCACTTAAAAAAACTTCATAGCACTTCGGAAGTGTCGGAAATCACACGCAACTATATCAAATTAGGTCCAAAACAACAGAAGCGATGTTAAAAACTGCCTAAAGATAACAGAGAAAGTTAATTATTGTGCGCGATAAAGATAAGATTTTTTATATTTTCGTTGCGACCTTGAAATAATATATTTCTGTTTTAGAAATTTGCTAGTGCAAGTGTGCTCGGCATTTAAATTGACGTGTTTTATCAAATTAGCAATAAATAAATATCAGTTCCGAATCAACAACTTTAATGTCATTATAATATCGAATAATAATTATTTAAGCTCGGGAACCGTTAATGACAGAACAGAGGAAAAAATATTTATAGGTAAATCGGCCAAGAAAAATCGCTGTAAATTATGTTCAAGTTCGAAAGTTGTCCGCTAGAAGGCGTAAAAGCAATACAAAAGTGCAAAATGCCAATTTTATCTTAAAATTCCATAATTGGAGTATACTGAAAATATAGGCATATTATTCTTCAACCATCTTTTCCTATTTTCTTAATAAAGTGGTGGGGGAAGGTCAAACGTTTTTACTTTCAAATTCTCATCTTTCAATAGATATCTCTGATTTGGATGAACCGATTTTATTCGACTTGGTGTCGAAAAAAAGTGTTTTTTTGTTTTGCTCTACTCGTGGAGCCATGAACTACCATAATGACTTTGTTAACGGTCACTAGATGGCGTTGTTTTCGAATTTTCCATATAATGCTGATTTTTTTGCAAAAATCAAATAGTACGCTATGACTTTTATATTACAATTTATTTGGTAGTTATACAGGGCATTAAATAGTGAAATAAAAATCTAGGTCCGCATTTAAATTAAGAAAGTTGATGATGGTTTCTCGAATCCGAAACGTCGAAATGGAAAATTAACCTTGCCGTTTTGTAGAGAAGAGGCCGATTTACCTGTAAATATTTTTTTCCTTAAGACCTGTCATTAACGGTTCCCGAGCTACGGCCCACGTCCTCTATTATAGGACCCCCCTGTATAGGGTGGGCATTTTATTAGGGGCGCATATGCCTTTTCTTAGAAACTACAGAGTAGGGGAGTCCGAAAAGTGCTGTATCGACTTCAAAACCAGAATTTTAATTGGGACACCCTGTATATTTTCAGATTCTTTGGGAGAAATAAAGGTAACTTTTAGAAGAACTCCCTATTCAAATTTAGACAGAGTGTCCTACATCTAAATCTAATAGTTAACGAAATATTTAGAAATATATGGAAGGTTACAACTAATTAATGCTGTCTATAATGTAAAGCCTTAAATCTAGAGAGGGATTTAAAAGAACGCTTCAAGGATTTTATTATAATTTTAAAGAATAATCGCGAAAAAATACAGCAACTCCCAAATTAAATCTAAGTTAAAAGAATAAATTAAGATTTTCGTAAGTCCTCCATTTTGAATAATGCAAGTGGTATAAACGGCCTCTAAATTTTGTATAGCATTGGACACAAAATTGGTTTAATTTAAGTAAATGGATCTCTGATACTTTGTTGCACTTCTTTTACCATATATACAATATCCTTTAATGTTCCCACAAGAAAAAATCTAGGGGGTAAGGTCTGGACTTCGAACTGGCCACGATATTGCTCCATTTTCCCCTATCCAACGGTTGAAATATTGGTTCAGAAACTCAGTAATATTCTTCCCCCTGTGATACGGAGTGCCATCTTGTTGCCGTATTAATTCACGTTCGCAAGCTGGTATTTCATTTTCTATTAGCGGTTGTATTTCATCCCTTAGCATATCTAAATACTTTCTTTTTCAAGTTTTCATTACAGAAAATTGATCCCATAATCCTTGATCGGTAAATTCCACACCACACCTTCACGGATAGTCTTCCTTGTCTTTTCACTTCCAAAATTGTTTTCTTATTTTTATCACTCATATCCTGCGTATTTTTCCTATTAAAAATTCGTGCCAATGCATGCTATCAGTCCAAATAATCCCTATCTTCTAAATATTGATCACGTAAAAATTTAAATGCTTTACGTTTATTTATTTTTAAATAGTTTCTAAGGCTGCCTCGTTTCTAACTGCTTCTCTTCTGTTAGCACTTATCGTGGCGGGTTCTCAGATTTTGGGAGTAAATTACCATCTTGCCTGAGTTTTGCATACATTTTAAATAATTTCTTTTCCGCAATTTGCCTTAAAGGAAATTTTATAATAATAATAATAATATAATTAATGCAACTAATATTAAATTAGACTGAAAATGTAAAATCTGCCAAAATATTATTTTGACAGATTGATCAATGGATAGGTTTGTTTAAGAAAAAAAAGTCGAATACAGGGTGACCCATTTAAAAAAATGTTCAGTAATCTGAGACACCCTGTATAAATTTAAAACTCCTATTATAGTCGTAGATCGTTAGGAGGTAGTCTTCTTAAGCTTTGGTTAAAATTTTATTAAACAATTTGAACTAACAGCTACACAAGACGCTGTCTGCAGAGGGCATAAATTTGCTTCAAAAAATACATAACAGGAAAATGATAATTTTGGTATGTGGCAGAGGAAAAAAAAATAACAGCCGGCGATAAGATTTTAGATAATATTATTTACTCTGATACAAACATTCCGCCTAGTAGACACTCGAAACATTTTATTAGATGAAAATATAATAAAATTTAATCCTTTTAACAAACGTTTTTTTTTTCAGAATAAAATTATTGCGACACCAAGTATTCAGCTTAAATCTTTTTAAATAGTACGGGTGCTTACACAAATTTTAAAGTCTTATTGAGAGGATAGCGCTAATTGCTTTATTTCTTAACATGCAGTCAAAAGTCTCTTATACAAGGTGGTCCAATAGCTCCGTTACTGTGGGAATTAGAAAAAAAATTGTATACGAAACTTGTAGGGACTGCTGAGAGCTACAACCTAAAATTATTTTCGATTCTACAGGCTTGAGGATAAGTTTGCCATAAACCAAACTTTTTTTTTAATGGATCAGTTTTCATATATTCTACATGTCCTATCACATCAAACATCAAAAGCGCTTCTCGTGTATGTCTTCTATCAGGATACTTTTCGTGATATATTCTTATCGCTAACCAACAATTGCTTTCACTCTTGCTCCTAACACATAAATCATATCGCTCATTTCGTAATAACCACCAGTTTTTATTACTAGATCATTGTAATACTATCATTTGTATTTGCGAAAATTTTGGATTAAATCTTTTTTATTAGTGATAATTTTTATTTTTTGAAGTTTTAAGCTTTTTTGACACATCCATGCTGAACATTGATGTTGAAACTTTGCAATATTTTGCCATAATAAATTGTCCAACAACAATATTTTCGAAAAGTGGCCATAAATCTTGAACGACTCCGTATAGACACCACAAACCCTATATTGGATGAATGGTCAAAAAGAGAGAAATCTGAAAATATAACAATATATATATAAGGGATTCCATTTAAATTAATCGAGAAGATTTGCATCTAGAATTTTTCTTTATCCTGTATAAGAATACTAAAGAAAAATACCGCACTTGAAAGAAGCCCACATTTGGTAATTTTTACCATCTTGAATTAGAAGTTTTACTAGTTTATCTCTATATTACTATTAGTTAGGGCACACAATCGAAATCAGATCATTAAGTAGTTTTTTCAGGCTGAATTTTTAAATATTTTATTAAGCCGCCATTTAGTTGCACCTTGGATTCGTACCAAAATTAATACTTGATTTATGTAGCAAAATTTGATATATCTAAATTGGATAAGCACTATTTTAGTAATAATTTTTTAACATTTCACTAGGCCGCCATTTTGTTTTGCCATATTGGATTGGTACCAGGTCATCCACATATGACCCTTCATTTTTTACCAAAATCTGAAGTCAACCGGGTAACTTGTTTTTTAGCTATGCCGCGAACAGGCAGACAGGGAATCGAGAAAATATGTTTTTCGTCATCTAACGACCCTGAAACGTGGGTAGTAAAAAACCGATGCAAACTGAGACGTAAATACATTCAGAATTCAGTGTTTCCAAAAAACAGAATGTATAGGTAAAACATCCTACTTACAGAATTTTTTGTAATCAAATCATATACTTCATGAAGGCAAAATTAATTACATTTACATAAGAAAAATACATCTTTTATCACCACAACGATTAGCATCAGCTCTTTACATTATCTCAATATAACCCGACCAATTAGATGTATATAATCACTGGCATCTACTTGTAACAATTGACCTGCACAAGAGGTCACAAATAAATTGTACACATAATACAAAACTTGTTAAGAGCGACAAAAATTGCATTTTTCATCGTTTAATGCCAAATTTGGGAGGGACATTTATAAGACAATGGGTGTGATAACTGTGGGGTAGCAGAATACACCGAACCACACCTTTGTCTCCCGCGTGGTCGTTCAAATGAAACCCGCGTTTCGGAGCGGTCACGAATGGACGCCATCTTGTCGACCTGCTGCGATACATCCTATGCACATAGGCGGCGATATATTGCGTGCAGCTAATTTTCTATGGTTACCCTAATTTGCTCTTGACCTAGCATGCATTGGTATTTTAGGATAATGCATATATATATATATATATATATATATATATATATATATATATATATATATATATATATATATATATATATGTGTAAATATATATATATATATATATATATATATATATATATATATATATATATATATATATATATATATATATATATATATATATATATATATATATATACAGGGTGATTCATGAGGAAATGTCAATACTTCAGGTACATATTCAGGACCAAAAAATAAACATAAAAGTCTATATAAATAAGTGTCCGCAAGGCCTTATATATATATATATATATATATATATATATATATATATATATATATATATATATATATATATATGTATAAGGCCTATATAAACTGTGTTTTTATATCATCTGCTGATGATGCTAACTTGGTTAGCGAAACGCGCGTCCAGAACATAACAAGCTGTGGTGTAGTGTGGTTAGAACTCTTGAATTTTGAGCTTCAATGTGATTTCAATAGGGAAATATGTATAGTTGGGCGCTAAATGCGATTTTTTATGAAAAAATCAAATCTAGAATTATAAAATAGAAGTAGATTTGTCCATTTTCGACCATTTTTCGACCACTTTTTGACGCAAATGCCGTCGCATATAATTTTTTTTCCACAAAATGGATCTTTACCGCCTTGCATTGATCCTTTGTCAACGTAACTGCAAAATTTGAAATGGTAAATCGTACTCATGTCTTTGTATTTCTGCAGCGCGTAAACCCTTTTAAAAACATTTTTAGACGAAATGTAATTTAAATTGCCTATATATAACACATTTTTTTGAGGCTGGACGTGCAGGAAGTTTTTTCTAATATGTAGGTACCTTTTCATCTTACTTTGAACTTGACTAGACCTTGTCGCTAGTTTTTCACTTTTTGCGTGCAGTTCTCCCTTAAAAGATATTTTATTTAAAGACTCCCATTTAAACATTTATTATTTTATTTATAAAAATGTGTTATCCGATACTATATTAAGAACAGTGTAATTACATCCACAATCTGTTAGATAAATCTAATAAAAATTAATTTATAAACAAACATTTTTAACACTTATTTGTAATTCAGACCTTGCCTGGTATCAAAGAATGAACCTCTCTAAGTAAATTCAAAACAGTTAACAGCCTCAAGGTATTACGCAATATTGCTATTCTAGATAAGAGAAAACATTTTATGGCGTAATAGTTTTTGTCATAATATAAACCAGATTATATTTTCAAAAAATTTCTAAACGTTAATAAATTGAAATCAATTTATTAAGTTCGACATTTCGATTAGGTTCTTGTTAATTATTATAAGTGTACCTTTTAGTGGAAACCAACCTCTATATTAATCTAGCTACATGGTGATCCAGATAATTCTTTAAATAAAAATATCTAGGTAATTTTTGAAATTAGAAAAAATATTCTAAACAAAAGTTGTTTTATCCGATCTGCTTTTTCAAATGATTATATTTTAATGCATACAAGGTGTCTCCAAAAAGCAAGGCAAGTACCACCTGTACCGACTTTAATTCATACGAAGAAGTTATTGCAAGAAACAGCGTCTCCAAGAAATAAGAAGAGGACGAAACAAAGAATCAAAGAATTATTTTCAAGAACATCTAAAAAAACTATCAGAGACTGTGTCGGAAAGTTATGAACCACGTAACAATAGAGTTACTTATGGAGCAGTTCAGAGGACTTTAAAGCAAAACGAATACCACGATTTTAAAATTAGGCCAATTCAACAATTATGTGACGAACCAAAAAGGAGACATGCATTTGTTCAAATTATAAAAGCAAGTCTTAATCAAGATCCAGATTATTTCAATAAAACTTCATTGGCCGATGAGGCGATATTTATTTGGTCCGATGAAAATCTATTATAAGCTATCGAGCCAATTGCAATCTTTAATACAAGTTTGATGCTGCATTTTGTGGCATAAGGTGTTTAAGTCTGGTTTTTATCTGTGGCAACTTAAATAGGTTAAGATGTCTACAACTTCTGGAAAATCAAATTGAGCACTTTATCGATGAACTACCACTTCAAACTCGGCAAAATATAATTTGGCAACAAAACTTTCGAGTCATATTTGAAGAGAACGCTGTGCGGCATTCAGGGATGTCATCGGCAAGTCGTGAATTAACTATAGGGGTACCACAAGGCCAAATTTTGGACCAAATATTATTCATTTGCTCATGACATGAGTGTGGCTGTGAGACATTGAGAATAGTCTTTTCCATGAGGGATCTAGGACGGGTGAACATTAATAATTCCAACACAAAATTTCTTGAGGTCCAGGTTGATCCTCGTTTAAAATAGGATGTTCACATCAACACTATCGCCCTCAAAATATCTAAAAGCCTGTATTTACTTCGAAATTTGGCTCATAATGTCTCTCGTAATGTACTTAGAACAGCTTATTATTCAACCTTCTCACCTTTCATATGCAATACTTGCCTAGGGGCATGCAGCTAATGCTTCTCGACTTTTTGGTTTGCAGCGAAAGGCAATTAGAGTGCTGAACGGTTTGGACTTTAGAGCGGACTGCAGGGAGGCTTTTCGGACTTTTTTTATACTTTTAATGAGGATCTGTCCTTCAATTTTAATATGTTGTAATATTTTAATTTCAAATTTTAATTGTATAAATGTTTCTTTGTTAGTAGCTTTAGTATCAGTTATTATTATTATTATTAATCTCTTTTAGGGTTTAATGTTTTTACAATTTTATACTTACATATATATATATATATATATATATATATATATATATATATATATATATATATATATATATATATACAGGGTGTCCGGGAAAATGTGGGAGATCTCTCGGACTCAGATAGAACATTAAAAAATAAGATGACAAGTTCCCATAAATTTTTTTCCTAGCGGCCCTCCCTACGGAGATACGGCCCCCTAAAGGACCCCACTGGAAATCGGTTTTTCTAGAATAACTTTTAAACGACTCAATATAATTTAACGAAAATTTAATATGATAAACAGTAGTAAGGACCTCTCAAAATGCTTCCCTTAAAACATAATTAGCTTGTTTAGTTTACCAGGGACGGACTAGATTGTACATTTTAACGCTCAAATTTTTAACACCCTGTATGATAAGGAGTTAAAAAAAATAAATTTGGATACCTTGAACATTAAGCTAAAGAAAAGGTGCTCTTGTTCATTGTCGATAAAATGAACCGTTTTCGAGAAAAGAAATAATAAAAGAATACAACTTTGGGAGTATTAAATATGTTTTGATCCTGAACAACCTAATACGCTAAATAGAAAAAAGTCAATTAAAAACTTCATAAGTGGGTTCAACATGTGCTCCGTGATTTGTGATGCACTCGCGGGCACGACGAATAGAGGACTGCTGTACTCGCCACAACAACCCAGCATTGTTCCTTATCATATCGCAATGAAACGTGATTCTCTGTAAAAGTTCCTCCCTAGTAGCAACCGGAGAGGAATACACCAAGGTTTTGAGATGACCCCACAGGTAGAAATCCATTGGCGTTAGGTCGGGAGACCGTGGAGGCCAGGCAATGAGACCTCCTCTGCCTATCCAACGGTTTCCATAGACGTTATTTAGGTGGTCCCGTACAGCAACGCTAAAATGGGGTGGGGCTCCATCATGCACAAAATGCATCCTTTGGCGGGTTTCAAGTGGCAAATGCTCTATTGAATCTAGAAAAGCGTTCTGAAGGAACTCTAAATAAAGTTCACCATTCAATCGTGCCGGTAATACGCATGGTCCAATGAAAAAATTGCCGATTATTCCTGCCCAAACATTAATGGATTGAAACTGATGTTGATGATGATGAACGACAGTGGCATGAGGGTTTTCATCAGCCGATACATGCGAGTTATGTAAATTTACAATACCATCTTTGGTAAATCCTGCTTCATCGGTAAAAAGAATAATGCTAATGAAGTTTGGGTTTGTTCGTTGTTGATCTAACAACCAGTTTGCGAACTGGATTCTTCGAGGAAAATCTTCAGGAAGTAGTTGATGCACTTTTTGCAGATCATAAGGGTATAACAACTGTTCTTTAAGTACTTCAGCAACTGTACTTTTTGACACATGAAGCTGCGCGGCTAATATTCGAGTGCTTATTGAGGGAGTATCAGCTACAGTATCCAAAATATCTTCCTCCAATTGCACCGTACGTACTGTTCTCCTCACACCAGCATCAGTACTCCTTTTCCCAAAACTTCCTAAAAATAATTAATGAACGTCAATAATGTTACCTTATTAATTGAGAATTGCCCACCAGTTTCTCTTAGACGTTGGTCAATTCGCTGAAATGTTTTCTCATTTGGAATATTGCGATTAGGATATCTTTCTCCATACAACCTTCTTGCTTCATAAGCATTGCAAGATGCAAGTCCGTACATAAGATGCATATCTGCATACTCACTAAATGTGTATCCCATTATCGAATTAAATTTACCAAGGTATTCAAAATTTAATAAATTAATATCGAAGTAGGTACAAAAAGATCAACGTGTCAAGAAGATTTCAAATGTACACGTCAATGCGAGATTATTTATTTCGTACCATAGTAACGTTTGTAAAAAAGTGCATTCTTTAATACTGATAAATAAACAATAATAAAACATTAATACTTTTATTATTTTTTTTCTCGAAAACGGTTCATTTTATCGACAATGAACAAGAGTACCTTTTCTTTAGCTTAATGTTCAAGGTATCCAAATTTATTTTTTTTAACTCATTATCATACAGGGTGTTAAAAATTTGAGCGTTAAAATGTACAATCTAGTCCGTCCCTGGTAAACTAAACAAGCTAATTATGTTTTAAGGGAGTATTTTGAGAGGTCCTTACTACTGTCTATCATATTAAATTTTCGTTAAATTATATTGAGTCGTTTAAAAGTTATTCTATAAAAACCGATTTCCAGTGGGGTTCTTTAGGGGGCCGTATCTCCCTAGGGAGGGCCGCTAGGAAAAAAATTTATGGGAACTTGTCATCTTATTTTTTAATGTTCTATCTGAGTCCGAGAGATCTCCCACATTTTCCCGGACACCCGGTATATATATATATATATATATATATATATATATATATATATATATATATATATATATATATATATATGTACAGGGTGTTTCAGTTTTTTGTTGCATAACTTTAACAGTTGATAGAACTTTTCAAATTAGTGCAAAAAGTTCTTATAAACATAGGTCGTGAAGCGCTTAGTTATCAAGATACAGGGTGTTAAAGTTTGCATTAAATTTTTCCTTTTTTTCCATTATATCTAAACGGTTGGACATAATGGCACAAAATTGGGTATTTGGGGGTTTTTGGGTGCGGAGAATTTAAATTCGATGTTAGTTTTCATATTGCTGCTAGAGGGCGCCACCGGCTTATCAGCACACTAACGTTATTGAACAGAACTTTTTTACCACTCGGTATATGGCTTCAGTGATTAAACTTTCCAATTCCCCCATCTCTTCTTAATAAAAAAGGTATACCTTGTTTAAGTCTCTAGGAGTGACCGTTTTCCAGAAAATCGCACTTGAAAGTTCAAATACTATGAATTATTATGATCTTTGTTAAATGAGTTAATCAACAAATTAAAGGACTTTTCAAACATTTTTTTTCTGAATATAAAGTTTTGCCGTATTTTTATTTTTTTAAATTATCTTTAATATTTATTGCGTAAATTTATTAAGTTTTTTGCGATAAAAACTGAAAAATAAACAGCTTCCGGGAGAACTTTTTATTGTTAAAAAATTTAACGTTTTTGATTAAAATTTTTATAATTTTTATACATACGTTTTTTTTTCTAAAATACTTTTAAAAACACAGAGCTCTAAAATTTTTAATTTTAAAAATAGATGCTTTTTAAATATTTAAAACATTTTTAACGTATCTTTTGCGGTAGAAAAAATGTACTCTTTCCATGACCCATTAAAGTTGGCCTTTTTTGAGATTCGCTTTTTTTTCAATGTAATATAGGTTTTTGGAATAATGGTATGGTGTAATCTATTTTATCACATAGCCAAAATTTATAATTTAAAAAATGTGGCTGACACACTTTTTCTATTTCCTTTGAACTAAAAAAAAAACGTAAACCCAAAATAAAAAAAAATTTATATAAAAAATCGAAACTTTAATTAAAACATAGGAAACTAATACATGTAATAGCCATTGAAAACAAAATGAATTTTAAAAAATTTAAAGAACATGTTCAAAATGTGAACCATTTTGTTCAATACATAGTTCACATCGCCGAAAAACTGAGCGTGAAATGTTATTTAGGAATGGTCTCACCTGACCACAGGCATCCCTAATTCTATTCAAAAGTTCGTCTCTTGTTTGAACGGGAGTTTCATATACTTTTTCCTTTAAAAATCCCCATAGAAAAAAGTCCAAAGGGTTTAAATCTGGAGATCGTGGAGGCCACTGAACTGGTGCTCCACGACCAATCCATCTTTGTGGATAATGATTATCTAGCCAGTTTCTCACCAGCCTCCCATAGTGTGCTGGACATCCATCAAGTTGGAACCAAGCTCTTCTTCTTAAATTCAATGGAATGTCTTCCCACATATTCCCATGTTCCGTTTCTAAAAATTCCAAAAAAACCGCTGCATTTACCCGCTGAGGCAAAAAGTAAGGTCCAAAAAGATTATTGTTGTAAATGCCTATCCAGACGTTTACACTAAACTCGTATTGAAAGTTTCTTGGCCTAACGGCATGTGGATTTTCATGTGCCCAAACGTGCTGGTTATGAAAATTTACAATTCCACGACGAGTAAAACAGGATTCATCGGTCCATAAGACATTTCTTAAAAAGTATCTATTATTTGCAATTAGATTAAGAATTCTCTGACAAAATAACATTCTTCTTTCTTCATCTCCGGGTAGTAATCCTTGAATCGGTTGCAAATGATAAGGATGCCTCCGATCACGTTTAAGAACTCTATAAACATAGCTGGTTGAAATTCCTAATTCAATGGAAACTCTTCTTACACTTGTGGTTGGATCTCGATCAAACATACCCAAAATTTGTCTTTCAAAGTTTCTAGGTGGCCGAACGTTAATACCATTTTCTCGAACGTTGCCTAGACCCTGTTCAACTATTTGCCGATGAATTCTTACGAAAACCGAACGATTCGGATGTCTTCTATTTGGAAATCTGCGCCTGTATTCGTGGGCTGCTTCGGCAGAATTACCATTTGCAAACCCATAAATAAAATGAATATCCGCCAACTCTTGATTAGAAAATACGAAAGGCATTTTACTAAGTAAAGTACTAAAGTAGACAAAAAACGAGAAAGAAAATAGGCAAACTGAAATTTCTGCAAATAAAATACACAAATATGAATGAAGTTTACTCAAAAGTTTACTCTTGTTTTCGGTTTCATAGCAACAGGTTTCATGACCCACTATTTTTGTTATTATTAACACGGTTCTGCTACGCAGTCTAAGACTAAAAAATGGCAGGGTAACCTTAACTTTCAAGTGCGATTTTCTGGAAAACGGTCACTCCTAGAGACTTAAACAAGGTATACCTTTTTTATTAAGAAGAGATGGGGGAATTGGAAAGTTTAATCACTGAAGCCATATACCGAGTGGTAAAAAAGTTCTGTTCAATAACGTTAGTGTGCTGATAAGCCGGTGGCGCCCTCTAGCAGCAATATGAAAACTAACATCGAATTTAAATTCTCCGCACCCAAAAACCCCCAAATACCCAATTTTGTGCCATTATGTCCAACCGTTTAGATATAATGGAAAAAAAGGAAAAATTTAATGCAAACTTTAACACCCTGTATCTTGATAACTAAGCGCTTCACGACCTATGTTTATAAGAACTTTTTGCACTAATTTGAAAAGTTCTATCAACTGTTAAAGTTATGCAACAAAAAACTGAAACACCCTGTATATATACAGTGTGTATCAGCCAAATGGAATAAATCCGATAATAAATAAATGGGGGCGTGTTCGGAAAAACGCTTGGACCCGTCGATTGGTATTTTTAGTTGCTCATTTTCTCCAATAAAAATTTTTTATACAGGGTGTGTCCTGTAACAGTGGTCAATGCCAACTTTCTTATTTCAAATGCAACACCCCGGATATTATTTAATTTTTGGATTCTTTACGAGATTCTAAACATATTTTATGTTCAATGTCCTATACCTATCTTCAACTATTTCGGCAATATTAAGTGTTTTCAAATTTATTGCAAAAATTAAGATTAAAAAAATAAAATTATTTATTTCTTCATAATGTATAAACAAAAGTAAAAAGTTAATTTAGGAACTGTTGAATATGCTCGCCGCGAACGTCTTGGCAAATTCCTAATCTTAAATAGAAATTTCTTCTAACGTTATTTAGCATCTCAGGCGTGACCGATCTAATCGCAAGCGTTATTCGTCTTCTTAAGTCAGCTAAGTCGAGGGGTTTAGTTTTGTATACAACATTTTTAATATGTTCCCATAAGAAAAAGTCTAATGGCGTCAGATCAGGGGATCGCGCTGGCCATTCTATCGATCCTCGTCTCCCTATCCACCGATTTGGAAATATTCCGTTGAGGTACTGCCGGACATTAATTTGGTAATGGGGCGGTGCTCCATCTTGCTGAAACCATATCATATTCGCTGGAACTTGTGGGTTTGCTGGATCCGGATACAAATTTGTCAAAGTTGGCACGACATTATTTTGGAGCAGTGCTAAATAATTATCGCCATTCAAATTGCCGTCAATGAAAAAGGGGCCTATGATATGATCCCTAACAATTCCTGCCCAAACATTAACCTTTTCAGGATATTGAGTATGTTCTTCGCTGATCCAGTGAGGATTTTCCCTAGACCAATAGCGGCAATTTTGACGATTTACATGACCGTGAAGTGTAAAGGTGCACTCATCCGAAAACAAAACATGTTCTAATTGAATAACATTGTTATCTAACATAGCCATCATTTGTTCACAAAAATAAGTTCTCCTATCATAATCGTCTTCCATGAGCTCCTGAGTTGGTATCACTTTATAGGGATGCATTTTATTTTCTTTTAATGTTCGAATAATCGACGAATGGCTAATATCGAACATTGCGGCGGCTTGTCGACTAGAAATATGTGGGTTTTCCTCAAACTCAAGCATAATATCCAATTTAGTATCATCATTTATTGAATTGGCAGCTGCTTTTTTTATCTGCCTCACATGTCCAAACTCGCGAAACTGCTTTTCTATTTTACTAATTGTCCCTTGGGATATATGCGGCAAATTTGGAAATTTTTCATGAAATAAGCGAGCAACTTCCACTGGTGTTCGTGTGTTATCTTCATAACCAATCATTTGTAGAATTGTTATTTTATGCATTTCTGTTAAATGAACCATTTTTCTGATATTAGGTATTATGCAGTTAACGAAATTCAAAAGACTATGACACTGACACTGACAACTTCTGTCTTGCAAAGAGAAAGGCCAGGCATTTTACACAAAAGTAAACAAAACTTAAAAGTAAACAAAACTGGCTCTTTTTGTTCCATATCAATAAAAAGGAACGCTAAAATGGTTTTTGCTTACATTCTTAATATGAAGACCTAAATGGTAAATAAGTATTGAGTGTGTTGTAGCGAATTTTTGTAATCAAATAAATAGTTCAGTTACCAGAGCCACTTTCATGAATAATAATAAATTCGAAATAAATAAAATAAAAATAAATTTGAAAACACTTAATATTGCCGAAATAGTTGAAGATAGGTATAGGACATTGAACATAAAATATGTTTAGAATCTCCTAAAGAATCCAAAAATTAAATAATATCCGGGGTGTTGCATTTGAAATAAGAAAGTTGGCATTGACCACTGTTACAGGACACACCCTGTATAAAAAGTTTTTATTGGAGAAAATGAGCAACTAAAAATACCAATCGACGGGTCCAAGCGTTTTTCCGAACACGCCCCCATTTATTTATTATCGAATTTATTCCATTTGGCTGATACACACTGTATATATATATATATATATTGGAATGTAATTGTTACATGAATAAAGAATATGAATATGAATATGAAGACAGGGCACCAGAAGATTTAAACGAAATGAGTACTAAGCAATTATAAATGCATTGGAACGCCAAAAAAGAATTTACGAAAATGTGACGAGGTTAATGTAAATGAACAGGAAAGTGTCTTGAATTATAACTGTGGTATTCCTCGGGATCTGTTTTAACACCTTTACTATATTCACTTTACGTCATTTCTCTGCGGGTATGTGGGGTGGATGCCCAATAGTATACATTTGCAGATGACACTATTCAGTTGAATTCAGACGACGATCTTGAAACTCTGGTTAATCGAATAAATAAATATAGCCAATGGTTGCTATAAAACAACTTAAAAATTATTTTGACAAAAAACACAAAAATAAGGCTATTTAAGATATGCTTAAATGGAGTAATAGTAGACAACATAAACAAAATAAAATACTTAGGGCTTATAGTGGATGAAGATCTAAACTGGAATGCCCACATAGTGCATATAAAAGTCAAAATTATACCATTCATGGGAGCCTTTTATAAATGTAAAGTAACAAAGCAATATATAAAATATACAATGCTTATCCTCAGTCTTAAGATATTTCATTCTAGTGTGGGGCACCTGCAACAAAACAAATTTCCAAAAAGTAAAAGTGCTACAAAATAAAGTACTCATAATTTTTTTTTGATCATGACTACTTTATTTATTCGAGCGACCTACAGTGACGGTAAACTAATTGGAAACGATATCTTAAGAAAATCTGAACCGTTGCTAGTAAGAAATTGGTTTAAGATACAGTAGAACTTTGACAATCCGGACACATATCGGAACAGCTACCGCCGAATTAGTGCGGTATCCGGATTACTGGAGTTTTTTTTTTTTTTGATTGCGTTATTGTTTCTTGTTTTTATGATTTCCAATCTAAACACAAAATATAAAGACATGTTTATTTAAAAAAAAACAAACCCTTTACAAAACATTAAAGAAAAACAGATAATTGTACCTACATATATGTATATGTATGCATAAAATAACTTAAAATAACACAAACTCTGAAAATATGTAACAAAATGTGCATATATATGTATTATGTCAATATGTACCTTAATATGCATTAAATATTTACATAAAAAAGCAAAGAATATTAATAAATATTTAATTGGAAGGTTTTTTAAAAAATGAATCGATTTTTGTCTGCACACTTTTGGATTTTGCTGCCGTAACAGCCTTCTCTTTTAATCCTTTTAAAAGCAAAATATCTTGGGTGGGAACATCGTTTTCCTCGGCCCACTGAATACTATGTGATAAGACTTTTACAGCATCGCTATGCTTCATTTTCAACACAACATTGTCATCCTCTGTTTCACTTAATTCGCTGTGACTTGTTTCTTTGCTTTCCAATGCTTCATTGATAAGTGCCTCTTCAGTTAAACCTGAGACAAATTTTTTTTCTCCTGCCGCCCAACTGACAATTTCTTCCTCACTTAATTTATTTTCTGGGTCTATAATCTGCAAGGAGTCTGAAATACTAGCGATATCTGCAATGCTTAACGGACAAAGCCTTTTTCAAAGTTCTGCGAGCGAAATGCTTTCTTCTTCAAGTTCCTCTGCATTAATAACCTCTTCATTGCTTGGCCACAGACCTCTCCAACTTTTTCTGATGTTTTTTTCAGAGATGCCTTTCCAGGCTATATCTAAATTACAAAGCGCATCTTTTAAATTGTATTGCTTGGAGATTAAATGATCTAGCAAGCGTTTTCTGTATGCGACTTTTATGTTTTGAATTAAATTTTGATCCATTGGTTGCAAAATAGCAGTACAATTGTGTCAAGTGGATGAGAGGGAGCGTTGTCTACCAATAACAAGGCCTTATGAGGTCTGTTATTTTCAGTTAAAAACGTTTTAACTTTGGGTATAAAACACGTTTTAAACCATTCCATGAATAAGTTTTTTGTCATCCATCCTTTGGTGGTTGCCTTGTAAAGCACTGGCAATATGCAGTTTTTTAATGCTCTTGGATGTACAGCTTTTCCAAGAACTAAGAGTGGTAGCTTATGTTTCCCCGAAGCATTGGAACAAGGCATAAATGTTACACGCTCCTTGAATATTTTTCGACCTGGCGCCGATTTTTCCTGCCTGTGAACCCAGGTGCTATCAGGTAAAGCTCTCCAAAAGACCGCTGATTCATCAGCATTATACCACTACTTAACCCCATCTCCTGTACAAGACATCGAAATTTTTCTTGGAATGGTGATACTGCACTTACATCACTAGAAAGTTTTCCACCACTAACCTTTAAAAATCGTATTCCATGTCTGTTCTTAAAGTTGTCAAGCCAACCAGCACTCGCCAAAAAATCTTTTTTCCCAGTGATTTTTTCATAAAAATATTTTGCCTTAGCTTGTAGTATTCCTGAGGAAACTGGCACATGAGCACTGCGTTGTTGTAAAAACCAATTATATAAGGCAATCTCAACTTCAGGACTTTCAGCTTTCTTCATAACCGTTCTCTTTCCTGAAAAAGGATAAGTGAGTATCAGCCACATTGTAAACATTAAAGATAAAACCAACATCAGTTACAACACAATGGCATTATGTTGTTAGTTTCATGTCTACGTACCTGGTCCTTGGTATGATTTGGCCACAAAACTCCTTATTTTAAGTTTGTTCTTTTTAATATCCGAGATAGTGGATTTTGGAACGCCATATGTATCAGAAATGTTACGTATGCTTCCCCCCTTGTCAATGACATCCAGTATCTTGCATTTTTCAGCAAGAGTCAACGTTTTATGAGGCCGTTTGTTTGGCGCCATTTTTTTAACAATTTACGACACCCCCGTACAATTACAAAGAAAGACTGAATCTAATCGACCGCGCAGAGTCGTTGAGTTGTCGCCAAACGCGACTGGTTTTAACTAGTTTTATTCAGAAAAATGCGGAATTTATTTGCATTTGCACTTACTTGGTGTCCGGAATAAAGAGGTAAAAATATCAAATTGTCCGGTTGATAAGAGGCGCCGAACTACTGGAGTGTCCGATATGGCGCGTGTCCGAACTAGCGAAGCTCTACTGTATTTCGAATATCATATTGTTGCTATTGTTAGGGTGCACATCTATTATTATCGCATTAAACAACCTAATTAAGTTTAAAAAATAATTTATTCATTACAAAATTCGAAGAACACTACATTTTTAAGCGGCAAACAAGTTGGAAACGTATTTCTAAATCAACATTTTCAGACGACTTATAACTTTTTGTCTCAATCGAGTACCTAGTATTTAGGTGGATATCCATTGGCATCAATTACGTTTAAACACCTCCTAGGCATGGACTGTATTAAACGTCTACAAGTCTCTAGTGGAATACTGGTTCAAGCTTCTCTCATACCCTCGAATACTTCATCGAAATTTTGGAAAGTTCTTGAACCTAATTTCATTTTAACTATCATCCAAATATTTTCTATTGGGTTAAGATCTGGACTACAAGATGGCCATTGTAAAACATCTACATGATTATCCCAAAGCCAGGCAGTCACCCTCCTAACAGAGTGCTTTGGATCATTATCGTGTTGGAATTTCCAAAGTACTAATAAATTTTCTTCTGCATATGGTTGTATCACGTATGTTAATGTATTCATACCGCTCCATAGTACCAGTTATTCTACAAAGGGGGCCAACACAATTCCAAGAGAAGCAGCCCCATACCATGGTACAACCACCACCAGATTTCACTGTTTTCATGGTGTAGCGTGGGTTAAATTCTTTATTTGGTGGACGCCAAACAAAACGTTTTCCATCAGAACCAAATTTATTTAACTTGGATTCATCTGACCATAGTATCTGCTTTCATTGTTGGATGTTCCAAGGAAGGTGATTTCTAGCAAATTTCAAAGGGCTTCTTCGATTCACTTCGGAAAGGTGAGCCTTTTTCCTTGGTACCCTGCCAAAAAGTTGTGCCTCGTTCAAACCTTGATTACGAACACTTCGAACACTAAATTCCCTTGGATTTTCAATAAAAATGTCTTTCCAAATATCAACTGCTGATTTGTGGGGATCTGTCTTAAAAATGCGAACAATTCGACGATTTGTATCCATACTTGTTTTTCTGGGACGTCGCTTACCCGGAACAGTTCTAGTGATTGCATGAATCCTAAGATGTTGAACAGCGTTAAACACCGCCTTTTGGGAACGATTAACCAATTCTGCAATATTTTGATACGAAAAGCCTTTCCTATGAAGATTAATAATGACATTTTAACTATCATCCAAATATTTTCTATTGGGTTAAGATCTGGACTACAAGATGGCCATTGTAAAACATCTACATGATTATCCCAAAGCCAGGCAGTCACCCTCCTAACAGAGTGCTTTGGATCATTATCGTGTTGGAATTTCCAAAGTACTAATAAATTTTCTTCTGCATATGGTTGTATCACGTATGTTAATGTATTCATACCGCTCCATAGTACCAGTTATTCTACAAAGGGGGCCAACACCATTCCAAGAGAAGCAGCCCCATACCATGGTACAACCACCACCAGATTTCACTGTTTTCATGGTGTAGCGTGGGTTAAATTCTTTATTTGGTGGACGCCAAACAAAACGTTTTCCATCAGAACCAAATTTATTTACCTTGGATTCATCTGACCATAGTATCTGCTTTCATTGTTGGATGTTTCAAGGAAGGTGATTTCTAGCAAATTTCAAAGGGCTTCTTCGATTCACTTCGGAAAGGTGAGGCTTTTTCCTTGGTACCCTGCCAAAAAGTTGTGCCTCGTTCAAACCTTGATTACGAACACTTCGAACACTAAATTCCCTTGGATTTTCAATAAAAATGTCTTTCCAAATATCAACTGCTGATTTGTGGGGATCTGTCTTAAAAATGCGAACAATTCGACGATTTGTATCCATACTTGTTTTTCTGGGACGTCGCTTACCCGGAACAGTTCTAGTGATTGCATGAATCCTAAGATGTTGAACAGCGTTAAACACCGCCTTTTGGGAACGATTAACCAATTCTGCAATATTTTGATACGAATACCCTTTCCTATGAAGATTAATAATGACATTTTAACTATCATCCAAATATTTTCTATTGGGTTAAGATCTGGACTACAAGATGGCCATTGTAAAACATCTACATGATTATCCCAAAGCCAGGCAGTCACCCTCCTAACAGAGTGCTTTGGATCATTATCGTGTTGGAATTTCCAAAGTACTAATAAATTTTCTTCTGCATATGGTTGTATCACGTATGTTAATGTATTCATACCGCTCCATAGTACCAGTTATTCTACAAAGGGGGCCAACACCATTCCAAGAGAAGCAGCCCCATACCATGATACAACCACCACCAGATTTCACTGTTTTCATGGTGTAGCGTGGGTTAAATTCTTTATTTGGTGGACGCCAAACAAAACGTTTTCCATCAGAACCAAATTTATTTACCTTGGATTCATCTGACCATAGTATCTGCTTTCATTGTTGGATGTTCCAAGGAAGGTGATTTCTAGCAAATTTCAAAGGGCTTCTTCGATTCACTTCGGAAAGGTGAGGCTTTTTCCTTGGTACCCTGCCAAAAAGTTGTGCCTCGTTCAAACCTTGATTACGAACACTTCGAACACTAAATTCCCTTGGATTTTCAATAAAAATGTCTTTCCAAATATCAACTGCTGATTTGTGGGGATCTGTCTTAAAAATGCGAACAATTCGACGATTTGTATCCATACTTGTTTTTCTGGGACGTCGCTTACCCGGAACAGTTCTAGTGATTGCATGAATCCTAAGATGTTGAACAGCGTTAAACACCGCCTTTTGGGAACGATTAACCAATTCTGCAATATTTTGATACGAATAGCCTTTCCTATGAAGATTAATAATGACATTTTAACTATCATCCAAATATTTTCTATTGGGTTAAGATCTGGACTACAAGATGGCCATTGTAAAACATCTACATGATTATCCCAAAGCCAGGCAGTCACCCTCCTAACAGAGTGCTTTGGATCATTATCGTGTTGGAATTTCCAAAGTACTAATAAATTTTCTTCTGCATATGGTTGTATCACGTATGTTAATGTATTCATACCGCTCCATAGTACCAGTTATTCTACAAAGGGGGCCAACACCATTCCAAGAGAAGCAGCCCCATACCATGGTACAACCACCACCAGATTTCACTGTTTTCATGGTGTAGCGTGGGTTAAATTCTTTATTTGGTGGACGCCAAACAAAACGTTTTCCATCAGAACCAAATTTATTTACCTTGGATTCATCTGACCATAGTATCTGCTTTCATTGTTGGATGTTCCAAGGAAGGTGATTTCTAGCAAATTTCAAAGGGCTTCTTCGATTCACTTCGGAAAGGTGAGGCTTTTTCCTTGGTACCCTGCCAAAAAGTTGTGCCTCGTTCAAACCTTGATTACGAACACTTCGAACACTAAATTCCCTTGGATTTTCAATAAAAATGTCTTTCCAAATATCAACTGCTGATTTGTGGGGATCTGTCTTAAAAATGCGAACAATTCGACGATTTGTATCCATACTTGTTTTTCTGGGACGTCGCTTACCCGGAACAGTTCTAGTGATTGCATGAATCCTAAGATGGTGAACAGCGTTAAACACCGCCTTTTGGGAACGATTAACCAATTCTGCAATATTTTGATACGAATAGCCTTTCCTATGAAGATTAATAATGACATTTTAAATATCATCCAAATATTTTCTATTGGGTTAAGATCTGGACTACAACATGGCCATTGTAAAACATCTACATGATTATCCCAAAGCCAGGCAGTCACCCTCCTAACAGAGTGCTTTGGATCATTATCGTGTTGGAATTTCCAAAGTACTAATAAATTTTCTTCTGCATATGGTTGTATCACGTATGTTAATGTATTCATACCGCTCCATAGTACCAGTTATTCTACAAAGGGGGCCAACACCATTCCAAGAGAAGCAGCCCCATACCATGGTACAACCACCACCAGATTTCACTGTTTTCATGGTGTAGCGTGGGTTAAATTCTTTATTTGGTGGACGCCAAACAAAACGTTTTCCATCAGAACCAAATTTATTTACCTTGGATTCATCTGACCATAGTATCTGCTTTCATTGTTGGATGTTCCAAGGAAGGTGACTTCTAGCAAATTTCAAAGGGCTTCTTCGATTCACTTCGGAAAGGTGAGGCTTTTTCCTTGGTACCCTGCCAAAAAGTTGTGCCTCGTTCAAACCTTGATTACGAACACTTCGAACACTAAATTCCCTTGGATTTTCAATAAAAATGTCTTTCCAAATATCAACTGCTGATTTGTGGGAATCTGTCTTAAAAATGCGAACAATTCGACGATTTGTATCCATACTTGTTTTTCTGGGACGTCGCTTACCCGGAACAGTTCTAGTGATTGCATGAATCCTAAGATGTTGAACAGCGTTAAACACCGCCTTTTGGGAACGATTAACCAATTCTGCAATATTTTGATACGAAAAGCCTTTCCTATGAAGATTAATAATGACATTTTAACTATCATCCAAATATTTTCTATTGGGTTAAGATCTGGACTACAAGATGGTCATTGTAAAACATCTACATGATTATCCCAAAGCCAGGCAGTCACCCTCCTAACAGAGTGCTTTGGATCATTATCGTGTTGGAATTTCCAAAGTACTAATAAATTTTCTTCTGCATATGGTTGTATCACGTATGTTAATGTATTCATACCGCTCCATAGTACCAGTTATTCTACAAAGGGGGCCAACACCATTCCAAGAGAAGCAGCCCCATACCATGGTACAACCACCACCAGATTTCACTGTTTTCATGGTGTAGCGTGGGTTAAATTCTTTATTTGGTGGACGCCAAACAAAACGTTTTCCATCAGAACCAAATTTATTTACCTTGGATTCATCTGACCATAGTATCTGCTTTCATTGTTGGATGTTCCAAGGAAGGTGATTTCTGAAAATGTCTTTCCAAATATCAACTGCTGATTTGCGGGGATCTGTCTTAAAAATGCGAACAATTCGACGATTTGTATCCATACTTGTTTTTCTGGGACGTCGCTTACCCGGAACAGTTCTAGTGATTGCATGAATCCTAAGATGTTGAACAGCGTTAAACACCGCCTTTTGGGAACGATTAACCAATTCTGCAATATTTTGATACGAATAGCCTTTCCTATGAAGATTAATAATGACTTGTCGTTCATTTTCGTTACAACTTTTATGCGAACCCATATTTGCAGAAATTCGAAGAAGATTAACATTAAATTATTGACAGGAACGGAAGTCAACAACCATCTAAACCTGTATGGTAACGATTGTAAATTTTAAAATAAGCCTTCTTGTTAAAAAATGTTAATTTTCAATTTTAAAATGAAGAAAAATAAAGATAAAAGGAGAAATACGTTTCCAGTTAATTTGTCGCTTAAAAATGTAGTGTTCTTTGAATTTTGTACTGAATAAATTATTTTTTAAACTTAAATAAGGTTGCTTAATGCGCAAATAATAGATGTATACCCTAACAATAGGAACAATAATTATACTATTCAAAATATCTTAGATTCAGTAAGGTATCGTTTCCAATTAGTTTGCCGTCGCTGTAAATAAATTTCTAAAAAATCAATCGATTGACCAGATTCGTGAACTAGAGCCAGCAAAATGAATTTTTAAAATAATCATGTCAAATTATACCATAGTTCATTCAAATGACATACACACCTATAACGTGAGACATCAGACTAAATAGCGCTAGAACTAATACCTATAGCATCGAGAAACCCTATTGATCCAGCTCCACAAACCTTTAACAATCTGTCTATTCAAATAAAAAATGAAACTTCTCATACCAAATTTATTAAGAAACTTAAGCCAAGCTTTAATACATAAGTACCTTTGTTTATGTTCAAGCCACATTGTTATTTTATAAATAGCTATTTATAAACTAAGCTCTGGTACTGGTCTGGTTTAGGAGTTTCTTCATTTAGTTACGCCATCGACCTGTGTTAGCTTCATATTATTGCACAAAATTTGTAACTGGTTGTTTAATAAACGATGCTTAAAACAAACAGAACATTTTGGGGTATAAGGTCCGGTTTTTATCCGTGGCAACTTAAATGGGTTAAGATATCTGGAATTACTAAAAAATCAAATTAAACACTTTATCAATGAAAGGTAGGGAGGGAGAGAAAAGGAGAGGAAGAGAGAAAATCGAATTACTTTTAAGTCCTAACACTGGAACCTGTGGTGGAAGATAGATCAAAATACAAGAGTTCTAACCACACTACACCACAACTTGTTACGTTCTGGACGCGCGTTTCGCTAACCAAGTTAGCATCATCAGCAGATGATATAAACTGATATAAACTTAGTTTATATCAGTTTATATCATCCAGAACGTAACAAGTTGTGGTGTAGTGTGGTTAGAACTCTTGTATTTTGATCTATCTTCCACCACAGTTTCCAGTGTTAGGACTTAACATGGCTTCACGGTCAACGGAACAAAACCTTTATTGTAAGTACTGTACTAAGATTAGGTTAATAGCAGCAGATATTTGGTTTCTAAAATCATGCAAGTCTTTTTCAGTTTTCCCTAAATTCGTTTCAGTCAAGATCCCTAAACAATCACCCGTTATTAGGAAGGTTGAATCTTTTGCCAAACAAAAGTGGCTAGATTTAGAAATTAAAAATCTGTATAGCAAACGAAGTATGCTTGAAATTGAAGCATACGGATTATTTAAAAAACTCACTTATAAGCTTAGTAATTTAGAATTTGAACAGTGGTTAGATTTCCAAAGAAACATGTTCGTAGTTATCGATGCCAAATTTTTGAAGAAAATGTGTTCACTTAAAAACAAACTGAGAAAGTTGAAACCACAAAAACAAATTTCTTCGGAAGTCGAGAACATTGTAGAAAATCTTTCTTCTCAGTCTTTTGATAATAGAGAAATCGCCCTTTTGAATAAAGGTTTGAATTTTGCAGAGCCTCCAGTAAAAAATAGTTTACGAACTATTATAGGGAATATCGAAAGTTCCATTCAATACGTGCCAGAGTCAACTAAGGGATTCATTAGAGAGCCTTGCAGAAATCAAATCTCAAAAAACGTTGTTAACAACAAGTCAAAATATGTTTCTCGTAAAAACACTGAAGTTATCCAGGGACTGAAGAAAAAGGAATGTTTTTATTTAAAAGCTGACAAAGGAAATAAGGTTGTTATACTAGACAAAACAGATTATTTTGAAAGAGTAGACAATTTGATTCAAACTGGTGTGATTTAATTGAGAAAAACCCGTTATCAAAAATGATAACAGAAGTAAAAAGTACTTTAAAACAGTGTAAAAACCTTGTGTCCGATAAACTAAAATTCAAACTAACACATAGTAACCCACAGTTACCTAAACTGTATTGCCTTCCAAAATTCATAAACCTGGGAAGTCCATGAGACCTATTGTTTCAGCTGTTGGATCACCAACGTACAATATTTCAAAATGGTTAGTAGAAGAATTCGGCAAATTAAATATCTCGTATGATAACTTTGAGGTTACTAACTCGTTAGAATTCTTAGATAAAATTAAGAATGTTCACTTAAAAGAAGGTGAAATTTTAATATCTTTTGATGTAAGCTCATTGTTTCCTAGTGTACCCATACCACTAGCTTTAGAGTACCTAAAGGAACTACTTGAAATCAATAATTTGAAGAAAGAAATTATTGATGAGTATTTACTTCTCACAAAATTATGTATGAATCAAAATTTTTTTCAGTACAACAATAAATATTATAAACAACTAGAGGGAACTGCGATGGGCAATTGCTTATCTCCGTTCCTTGCAAATTTGTTTATGGGCAGATTAGAAACCCAATTCAAAAAAGAACTCAAGTATTTCCCAAGGGTGTGGTATAGATACGTAGACAATATATTTGCTATTTTTGATACTAAAACAGAAAATTTGGACACTTTCTTAGAAACATTAAACAATAAATATCCTTCCATTAATTTTACGTACGAAAAGGAGAACAATGGGCAATTACCTTTTCTCGACACGTTAGTTATTAGAAATAACGATAAATTAGAATTTGATATTTATAGGAAATTTACTAATACTGATAGATATATAACATCCGACTCATTTCATTGCCATCAACACAAAATGGCAGCATTCCATTTCTTAACTCACAGGTTAGTCAATTTTCCACTAAGTTAAGAACGTTTTAACAATGAAATGAATCGGATTAAAAAAAAAAAATATATATATATATATATATATATATATATATATATATATATATATATATATATATATATATATAGCTAAAAGTAATGGATATAATGATAATTTTGTACATAAACTAGTAAATAGACATAAGCATAAGAAAATGTTAAAAGATGCCACTACTCTTCAAATACATGAGGCTTCCAATAAATTCATAGTAATTCCATATGATCCCAGATATACGAGTGGTCTAGAAAAAGTATTTAAAAACGTAGGTTTTAGAGTAGCCTACAAAACGGAGAATAGTTTGAAAAATCTCCTTGGAAACCCCAAAGACAAAGTCGACTTGAGGGAGAGGAGTGGCATCTATGAAATTAGCTGTAATGACTCTGATCTAAAATATGTTGGGCAAACTAAACGCTCCATAAACATTCGTTTTAAAGAACACATGGCACATTTAAGATATGGAAGAACAGAAAAGTCAAGCGTTGCCCAACCTGCTTTGGAAAACAATCACCGAATAGGAATAAATAATCTTAAGTTGATTAAAAATGTATCTAATAATAGATTATTGGATGCATTTGAGAGTATAGAAATAGTTAAATGTGGTAAGAAAGCACTAAATAAAGACAGAGGGCCTATTACCTATAGTCCCCTCTATTGTTTACTTGACAACGGTGCAGTCGGGTGCAACCAAGTGTGACCACATTTACCTATAAATAGTCTCGGTTAGGATAAGTTACTTTAGTTTATATCATCTGCTGATGATACTAACTTGGTTAGCGAAACGCGCGTCCAGAACGTAACAAGTTGTGATGTAGTGTGGTTAGAACTCTTGTATTTTGATCGAATTACTTTTGTTAAGGGAAATATGGGGGCATATGCTTGCAAATTCCCTCGGTTATTTCATGAATTTTTTTTCTGAAAAATATATAGAGAGTGTATAATTTTTCCTAAAAATAAAATAAACTTTTGCCTTGTGAACGAAAAAAATTCTTACATCTATTGGTATTATCGAATACAGACCTTGATACAAGAGTAGCATGAACCCATCTAAAAATTCCTCAAAACTCATCAAGTCAATGCACTATATGGTTTTTTCAGATAACGGAAAATACCTCACTAATTTATCTATGTATGGTAGCTAAAAACCATATAATTAAATCAAGTGTAATGCAAACGCTAAGCTTCTAAACTTAAACAAATGCGGCAACGTTTGTTCTATTTAAACACTAATATGATAAAGAATTATGAATTTGACCTATGTATTATTTTATTTCTATTATGTAGCATTTTAATACCATTTTATAACTTTTAGAAGAAAATAGTAAACATTACGTTTCTAACTTTCGATCTGCTAGAAAAAATATCAAATATAAATTAAAAGCTTGTGTTTTACTTCCCTCGTACGAGGGAAGTAAAACAGTAAAAAAGTAATAGTGAAAAAGTCATCCACCGACATTTTTTTCACGTTTCAGAGACCCTAGATGAGGAAAAACATGTTTTCTCAATTCCGTCAGTCTTTCTATTTGCCTGTCTGTCTGTTAGCGGCATAGCTAAAAAACTACTTACCAGACTGAAATCAAATTTTGGGCAAAAATTAAAATCCAATATGGCGGACTAGTGAAATGTTATCAAAAAAACTACTTTTTTATCTCCAATTTTGCAAACATCAAGTATTATAAGAAAGAAATTAACGGCCATTCGGTCAAAATATTCTGCCTGTAGTCAGCTTATTCAAGTATAAGGTCCAAAAATAATGGACCATTATACTGACAAGCCTTTAAGTGCTTTCTGTCATTTCTACTGGCATAATTGACGACGTTTCGCTCTATATGGGGCTCATCAGGCCAATGCAGCCGTGTGGTAGAGATGATGGAAATTCTCAACGGTACGTTGAATATAAGCGATGAAAATATTGGGCAGTGAGATATTATAACCCATAGAGTAAAGAGGTGCCACCTATGAGAACAAATGCGGGGTTTGTAATTGATACCTCTAGTAATGTTTAAAAACATTAAACTAAGCGCGACATACTCAGGCATTCATTGCTTTTTGGGAAGCCGTGTGATACCAATTATTTTATTGGCGAAAAGACGGCCCCCAAAGGTATGAAATCCAGGATTGAGCACCATGCATCCATGAGCACTTAAAGGCTTGTCAGTATAATGGTCCATTATTTTTGGGCCCTATACTTGAATAAGCTTACTACAGGCAGAATATTTTGTCCGAATGGCCGTTAATTACTTTCTTATTTATGTATCTACGGACGTTAATACGTTTTTTATTAACACTTTGGCCTAAAAAGCCGGCTTCATACCTTTGGAGGCCGTTTTTTCTCCAATAAAATAATTGGTATCGCCCGGCTACCCAAAAAACAATGAATTCCTGGGTATGCCGCGCTTAGTTTAATGTTTTTAAACCTTACTAGAGGTATCAATTACAAACCTCGCATTTGTTCCCATAGGTGGCACCACTTTACACTATGGGTTATAATATCTCACTGCCTAATATTTTCATCATTTATCAAGTATTATGTTGGAATCAACTGGCAACATTTTGGTACGAATCCAAGATGGCCGAACAAAATGGTGGCTAAATAAAATGTTTGTAATCTTGAAAAAAACACCCTTTCAGGTTTTACATATCTTCACGTTTTAGAGTCCGTAGAAGCCAAAAAATATGTTTTATCAATTCGGTCGGTCCGTCTGTCTGTCTGCCTGTCAGTTCGCGGCATAGCTTAAAGACTACTTACCCAATTAACTTCAAATTTGTGGCCTAATAAAATACTTAAAAAATCAGCCTGACAATACTACTTATTAAATTAATTTCAATTTTTGTGCAAAAATTAAGTGTGATATACAGATAAACTGATAAAGTTGTGATACGAATTTAAGATGGGGAAACAAAATAGGGGCCAAGTAAAATTTTTAAAATGGCGGTCAAGTAAAATTTTTAAAAAACCAACGTAACGATCTGGTAAAATATTGGTAGGAATCCAATATGATGGAAATAACTGTATCTGCCTCTGTTTGAATTAAACAATGTTGAAGGCGAGACACGATCTGTTTTAATAAAGAAAAATCTTATACACCTTTCTATTATTACAAAAGTGACCAAAATAAGTTCGGGAGTTATCTTTGGAACTATGAAGTTCCTCTCAAAACTTACATAATTCACAATCACCGACATGACAGTCTGAAAAAGCAAGCAAGAAGGAAAGATAACTTTCTTGTTGAACTTGATAGTCTCTGTTGTTCACTTCTTCACTAGGCAGAGTTGAAATTATTGTTGTATTGTACCGGAAAAACTAAAAATTACGTGAGCATGTAAATAAACCAAAATTTAATATGACTGCCAAAAACAGACAGGGTGATAAAAAGATATACACTTGAAACCATATCTTAGAAATATAGTTAATTAAAAATACACCTAGCCATTGAATATGAGCTGAGAGATGTACTCCTAATTTTAGTTTCCTTGAACAGTGTTGCCAACTTTAATTATTTTTTCAGAGATGTTGCCCATTAAAAAAAAACTAATAAACAGTTAATATAAATGAGTTTCTATTACCAAACATACAAAAGAAACTATACTAAAGCGACAACAAGACGACAAAAAAGATTAAAAAAGAAATGCGAAAAATAAAACGACAACGCAATACAAAAACTTAATAGTCTGTTGGCCCTCCACCAGCTCTAATGCATTGCTCAATTCTTCTTGGCATGCTTGCAATAAGGTTGTTTATACGGTGGTGTGGCATTGCATTCAATTCCTCCACAGCGGCTTCAATAAGTTTGGGAAAACCTTCCTTACACGCTTTCCCAACATATTCCAAGCATTTTCGAATGGATTTAAGTCCGTCGACCGCGGAGCCCCGTCCAATCTTGATATTCCTTCTACTTCTTTATATTCGATCACTGCTCTTGTCCTATGTGCGGTAGCATTATCATCCATGAATAAACAGTTTGGACCTACAGCACCCCCACATGCGAACAACCGGGTCAAAGATATGTTCTATATAAATTTGACCAGTCATGGCTCTGGGTCCAAACGAAAACCCATCGGTCATCGGACATTAAACCAATTCTGGTTTCATCGAAAAACATTACATTTTTCCATGTTGTTGATTGATGTTCCAATGGCGATGTTCAATACACCAATGTAAACTTGTCCGTTTCTGCAAGTGTGTAAGTTTGAGAACTTGCAGGGGCCTTCTGTTTCTCAGGCCTATTTCATGTACCGTCTTCAAATTGTTTGAGTTGATACCTCGATGTGATGTCCTGCCCGAATTTGTTCCTTTATAACTGTTTATCTTGTTGTTGGATTCTTCCTTGCCAGTACTCTAATAAGACGATTTTGATTGGCTGTGGTCTTGCGATGAAATTCGAGAGACATCACTCTGGTTAACTTCTGTTATTTCGGCCACATTCCGACTTCTGCTGCTCCCCATTAAACCTATGGTACGGCCTCGGTTTAAAGCAGAAATTCTAGGCATTTTTGTTTCATAAAATTCACCTTACAAGTTGATTTCGTTCGAAATCCGTGTGGGCAAATTTGGACATCATCATTTCATTCTCCCTGTATTAAAAAGGCAAATGTTTAAAATTGTAATGGTATACAGTAGTTCTGAAATTAGCATCTTTTTACTTAATACCTATACCAAGTAATAAAAAATAAAAAATAATAATACAATTACATTATTAAATTTGGCAACACTGTTTAGGGAACTTAAAATTGTATGCAAAAATGTTAAGTGCCTAAGTGTATTTTTCATTAACCGTATTTCTAAGTTATGGTTTAAAGTGTATATCTTTTTATTTACCCTGCATTAAAACTTAAAGTTTGAATTTTGGTGATATGGTACAGTAAAATTTTACGTATCCGCAGCATATAAAAAAATTAAATCTGCATGCCCCGTCTCTTCTTGGCAGTGATATTGAATTTTGGTTTATTTACAAGCTCACGTAACTTTTACTTTTCCCGGTACAATTCAACAAAATTTTCAACTCTGCCTATGGCTTCAGAAAGAACAAGGACTGACCTATCAGGAAAAAAATTCAAGAAATGAAACAAACATGTCATTTCGTGTTTTTTTATATTAAATCAAACGTATTTAGCCTTTCTAAATGATCATGCGTATAAAGTTAAGGCAGAACTCATTTCACGTCAATACATGTAAAAAAAGAATAACATTAATTCGATAGACAAAACAAACATCATACTGCACATGAAGGTTAAAGTTTATTTTGCCAAATGAATATTCGGTCCAGGACCAAAAGTCGATGACTGTATGATCCCTACCCCAGGAAATTTATTTTTAAAAAAATAATAAAAAGTTTCAAGAAACATATACATATATAGCCTTTACCCTTATCAGGCTTGTGTAGGGAGATCTCAAATAAGAGATCATCGGTGTGACACAATCAAAAACGAAAACGTTTATGTAAGTGGAAACGTTCCACGAGGCAAGTATAACACTTGACGCCACCTATATATGTATATATATATATATATATATATATATATATATATATATATATATATATATATATATATATATATATATATATATATATATATGTGGAAAAAAGTAAGTAGGTTTTATTGAAAATGCTCGAACACGTTAAATTAGTTTTTTAGTTTCCCACATTCTGATGAAATTGATTTCTTTTCTTATTGACATCTGTCAAAAATATGACGTAATCGACATTTTTTTTAAATGACAACATATGGCATGTGATACATCATTTGAAAGCTCCTGTTTCGCTCAGTATGTTCCTAGATTTTAGTGCGATTCTGTTGTGCCATTTTAAAATGGCGACCGTTCAATTGTGCGTGGAAAAAAAGTATGGACTACCACTAATAATTTGGTAGACTTAAGGTTGTTGTTGAAGGTTTTTGTTGTTTTATTGACATCTGTCAAAAATATGGCAAACGTCAAATAATTCAGCAAGCGCCACATTTTTAAACGGCACTACAGAATGGGACTAAAATTTAGGAAATACTGAAACCAGAGCTTTCAAATGATGCTGCTATATGTTGCAATTAAAAAAATGTCGATTACGTCATATTTTTCACAGATGTCAATAAAAAAAACTACTAAATTTCATCAGAATGTGGGAAACCAAAAAACTAAATTACCGTGTTCGAGCATTTTCCATAAAACCTGAAGACTACCAAATTATTAGGCGTAGTCCATACTTTTGTTCCACGCACAATTGAACGGTCGCCATTTTGACATGGCACAATAGAATCGCACTAAAACTTAGGAACATACTAAGTGAAACAAGAGCTTTCAAATGATGTTTCACATGCCATATTTCCATTTAAAAAAAATGTCGATTACGTCATATTTTTGACAGATGTCAATAAAAAACAAATACATGTTATCAGAATGTGACAAACTAAAATACTAAATTAACGTGTTCGAGCAGTTTCCATAAAACCTACAGACTACCAAATTATTAGGGGTAGTCCATACTTTTTTTCTACACTGTATATATATATATATATATATATATATATATATATATATATATATATATATATATACTTCTTTTCTTTCTTGGGATGCGTGTTCATAAAATTAAAAGGATTTTTTAATTACTTGTCATATTTAATTTAATTTGACGTGTCGACAGGTAGTTCCATGTCTTTTTCAAAAATGTTTTTATTTTATTTTTCCATGAGACGTAAATCAAAAGGTCAATAACACCAATTTTTGATTTACGTCTCATGGAAAAATAAAATAAAAACATTTTTGAAGAAGACATGGAACTACCTGTCGAAACGTCAAATTAAATTAAATATGACAAATAATTAAAAAATCGTTTTTATTTTATGAACACGCATCCCAAGAAAAAAAGTACCTAATTACAATATATATTTGAAGGTTCAATTTATATATATATATACATATATATAATATTTATATATAGCAAGCCATATTTTACTACCAGAAAAACTGAGTAATATATACACAGGCTTGCTCCCTTTCACTGCGCCTATGTAAACCAGCATGCACCTTAATGTCGGCAATACCTCTGATAGGTTTTTAGTTTTTTTTGTTATTAACTCATGATATAACTCACGCAGAGCTTTAATTTTCTACGTATATTAACCATAATGGAAAAGTAGGAGTTGTTTTGTTCTCTACGCCTTCTTTCATCTATCAACTATATATACCTGCCCGGGTAAATGTTAAAATCACATGCATATATCCATTAATCATTTGAAAAAAAAAAGGAAACAACACTTTTAATTAATATTTGTTTAAAGCCGCAAACTGTTCTGTTGCGTGAGGTTTTCTTTCGTTAATACATATTTATTACATGAAGACATCTTTAAAATTTGCAAAAGAAGTCTATAACATTAGGTATACGAAACAGCTAATAAAACTCATGATAAATAAGGAAAAAAGTGGTTTATGACTTTTAGTAAACGAGGAAATACCTATTTTAAAACACCTTACCGAAAACTGAAGGTAAGAAAATCCCATACAATTTTGAGTTATATCAAATATATTATTTATTTTTCAAACGAATGTTTATGTATATATATATATATATATATATATATATATATATATATATATATATATATATATATATATAATATATATAGAATATATATTGAATATATATAAATCTTTATAGTATATTTTTCTTCTTTTCAAGATGGTGCACTCAGATTTAAAATCTGACGTTTCGTCTTCAAGGACTCATCATTAGTTTAATTTTTTCAATTTTATTTTTGAGCGTCTTAAAACCAATGCTGTAATGCTCTCAAATATTTAGAGTATTTAAAAATCCTCCTTTGTGAATTTGGTTTTTCCGTCTCTCTCTAACACATTGTCCCTTATAAGAAAATCTTAAATCTTCTGTTCAAACATTAAGGGTCATACATCATTGGTTTCGGGAGATCGGACGCTTGTTGAAAATGAAATTAAAATCCAGATCCGTATTTAGAAAAATGAAATTGATGATGGGACCTCGAATACAAAACGTCGAATTTTAAATCTATATAAAATTAATTTTGTAATATCTCTTGAAATACAGCCTGGAAAAATAAAAAGGAAAATGAAGATTTTCTGCTTTTTACGGATATCTTCGGAAGTAGTCGTTCCAACTTTGTTATCGGTATAAAAAGTATGGACTACCCTTAATAATTTGGCAGTCTGTAGGTTTTATGGAAAATGCCCGAACACGTTATTTTAGTATTTTAGTTTGTCACATTCTGATAACATTTATTTGTTTTTGTTATTAACATCTGTGAAAAATATGACGTAATCGACATTTTTTTAAATGGAAACATATGGCATGTGATACATCATTTGAAAGCTCTTGTTTCACTCAGTATGTTCCTAAATTTTTCAATTTCAAAATGGCGACCGTTCAATTGTGCGTGGAACAAAAGTATGGACTACCCCTAATAATTTGGTAGTCTTCAGGTTTTATGGAAATGCTCGAACACGGTAATTTAGTTTTTTTATTTTCCCACATTCTGATAAAATTTATTAGTTTTTTTATTGACATCTGTCAAAAATATGACGTAATCGACATTTATTTAATTGCAACATATAGCAGCATCATTTGAAAGCTCTGGTTTCAGTATTTCCTAGATTTTAGTCCCATTCTGTAGTGCCGTTTAAAAATGTGGCGCTTGCTGAATTATTTGACGTTTGCCATATTTTTGACAGATGTCAATAAAACAACAAAAACCTTCAACAACAACCTTAAGTCTACCAAATTATTAGTGGTAGTCCATACTTTTTTTCCACGCACAATTGAACGGTCGCTATTTTGAAATGGCACAACAGAATCCCACTAAAATCTAGGAACATACTGAGCGAAACAGGAGCTTTCAAATGATGTATCACATGCCATATGTTGCCATTTTTAAAAAATGTCGATTACGTCATATATTTGACAGATGTCAATAGAAAAACAAATAAATGTTATCAGAATGTGACAAACTAAAATACTAAATTAACGTGTTCGAGCATTTTCCATAAAACCTACAGACTACCAAATTATTAGGGGTAGTCTATACTTTTTTCCACACTGTATATATATATATATATATATATATATATATATATATATATATATATATAGTTGTTTTCGTTTTCTTGGGAATAAGGCACATGAATATACTAAATTTCTGTTATATTTTTTTCATAACTTTGACGTTTCGGTCGAACGTTGACCTTCATTAGAAACACTATAAAAAGGAACGATTCAAAAAAAAAATTTTTGTTTTACAAAATTAATAAAATATTTAACTTATGTAATTGGAAGGTTTCATGGATAACATCCTGTATATGTCAATAAATTAAGAACAAACACTCAGCGACGAACATTTACATTTAAAAACTTGACATGCTGTATATACATTTACATTTGTCGAAATTTTAAGAACACATACAAGCAATATACGAACAATACTGACGAATGGTTTGGTGTATGGACGATGAGATTAGGTCTATGTCTGTAAAAACTTAAGATACTATTTTTTCTTTTTGTTTTGGAATTTAAATGCGGACTATTGTTGTTATGCAGTTGCCATTATAGGTGTATTATTTTATAATATTATTGTAAATTTTACTGAGCTGTGTTGTGTCGGTTTTGGAGTTTCTGCAATGGGGTCTTTTTTGTATTTCAATCATTTCCAAAATTTCACGTCTTTTAGTGTGACTTTCTGTCTTTAATATTTTTACTGCATTGAAATCAAAACTATGTTTCTCCTCGAGAGCATTGTTGGTGAGGGCTGTTTTATTTTTTTTGTCATATTTATGGCCGTTAATTCGGTTTTTAATGTATTGGCTTGTTTGTCCAACATACACACTATTGCAATCTTTACATGGAATTTCGTAGATTACGTGTGATTTTTTATCTTTTGGAATTTCTGATTTGATTTTGGAGAAATTTGTTTTTAGTACATTGTGTGCTTTGTGAGCTACGGTAATGTTGTATGGCTTAAAAATGTCTTTAATGTTTTCAGATAAGCCCGGAATGTATGGTAAAGTAAGAAAAGTATTAGTTTTGTTGTTATTATTTTTTCTATTATTATTTGTTTGGTTGTAGAAAATATATATTCGATTTTTAAAAATTTTATTAATTAATATGTCGGGATAGTTATTCTGTTTATATATATATATATATATATATATATATATATATATATATATATATATATATATATATTGGTTATTGTAGCAATTTGTACTGACCTATATAACAGCCTCCATATTACTTATGAAACAAAAGACGACCTGCATCTGACAAAAGCTAGAAAAAAAGGACTTCACTTCACAATTGTTAGTAAAAACTCGTCGATCTGCTTTTTTATTTATATACACCCAATTTTTTTCTAATTAACTTGGATGTACCACTTTTTTGGCCCAATAATTGGGAGTTTCGTGCTAGTAGACAAATTATGGATGTCACATAAAATTTTTGGGCAAAAGTTGAATTTGTACCAAAATTTACCGGTTTACTACACTAAATCTGATTTTTGTGCAAAATATGAAGTCAACTTGAATAAGAAGTTTTTTTGGCTGGTCTTTGAAATATTTTAATTGGCAGCCATTTCATTCCGGCATATTGAATTTGAATTCGTACGAATTTGTCAGTTTATCCCTATATGAGACCTGAATTTTGTGCAAAATTTTAAGACATTCAAATAAGTAGTTCCAAAGTTAACCAAAATTTTTTTATCCCTATATTAAACACGAATTTTAATCCCATTGAAAAAGTAGTTTTTACATTTCTTTTAAGCATTTTATTGGCAGCCATTTTGTTCCGCCTTATGGCATTCGTACCAAGTCTTTCTATTTCATCCATATGTCAGAGCTGATTTATGTGCTAAAATTGAAATCAATTTGAATAAGTTTTTCAAACTGATTTTTTAAAATATTTTATTATACCATCATTACAAATTCATCCCTATATCACACTTGATTTCTGTACAAAATTTGCTGTCAATTGAGTAAGTAGTATTTTATACTGCTTTTTTAAACATTTTATTAAAGAATACTAAAGAAAAATAGCGCCGTCGAAAGAAGGCCATATTTATCATGCTAAAACGATTTATGCTAACGCATTAAAAGAATACAGGGCATCAAATGTACTTCTGATATTTTCGAAAAGTGGAAATAAATCTTGAATGACTCTGTATAGACTCCACAAACTCTATATGGGTAAATGGCCAAAAAGGGAGGAATCTGAAAGTAAAACAACATACAGGGTGTTCCATTTAAAAAATGTAACTTTGGAATGCGGCAAACTTATCTTTAACCCCGTATAAGCGAAAATAATTTTAGGTTATAGCTCTCCGCAGTCCCTACAATTTTCGTATACTTTTTTTTTTAATTCCCACAATAACCGGGCTATTCGACTTGAACGCACTGTTGGATCACCCTGTATTTTGGTACGCCTGACATTAATTAACAAGATAATATGTGTGTTAAATATGTCTATCCAATAATACAATTTTACGAATACTAAAATTCATTTTTTAGAGACGAAACCATTTATTTAAAGGTATTGTCTCAGCTAGCTAACAATAAACATTCTACAATTACCATGGTAAATGCCAATATTATTTAAACTGTAATTTCTTGCAACAAATTATTTAGTAGGAAAAAACATCATTATCGTGTTTTCCGTGGCATTCAAGCTTAAAACTGAAAAATAAAAAACCCAGTGAAAAAGCGCATACTCGGATGACTTTCTCCTGAACTTGAACGATTAAAAAAATCTATACTTTTCGTTCTGTTTAATAAAAAAGGAAAAAAAGCTAATTTCCGTCCTTAGCACGAGGAGAAAAAGTTTTTAGAATGGATTACCGTAATGGTCTAACGAATGACAAAAGGAAGTAACAATAGCTTTTTTACACTTCGTAGGTTTGTTTGTCCTATTATAAACAATAGTACCGTGTTAAAATATACATAGGGTTTTAAAACAATAATTAACTACTTTTCAGATAATCCAAACCAAATCTTAAAAAACTGCACTGCGCTGATATACAGGGTTTCCCAGAATGGTGGGCAATATCTATGAGACCAAGCAAAAATAATGTCACTTTTTTCAAATGAGATATTTCATATTGAAACTAGAATATAGAAAACCGATTATTTTCCAATATAATTTTGTAATCTCTTGACATAATTAAATATATTTAGTCGGTTGATGTAGTAGCTTCTCCCACCTCCAAATCGGTAACGAGTTTTTTAATTTTATCCTTTCTTAAATTCAAATTACCCAGAATACTTTATGTTTAGGACAATAAAGTCTGTAAATGAAAAAAACAAGCTACATAAAAAATGGAAACTCACTAAATCGGCACTAGATTATGACTTGTTTTGTAGCTTGCGGCGCTTAACAAAAAGACTTATAAGAAAGGACTATGCCGCACATCTAACTTCAATTCACAATGATATTCCTAAAAACTGTAAAAGTTTTGGCGCTTTGTATCAGCAAAAAATAAAAATCGGAATATACCAAATTCAATGTATTTACATGATAAAATGTCCGAAGGCCCTGCCGTTTGTGATTTGTTTGCCAACTTTTTTAGAAGTGTTTATCAACTTTATAGCCAAATAAGTCATAATCACAAAGACAACTCTTTATATATTGCTAACTTAAGATCAATTTCTGAACAGGAAGTCTTACAGATTTTGTTAGATTTAGATAAAGGTAGCGGACCCGATGGATTTCCATCTTTCTTTCTAAAGAAATGTGCGCTTAGTCGATACGTCCCGTTAACCATAATTTTCAATAAGTCGATTCAAGAGTGTAACTATCCATCGAAATGGAAGGAAGCTTTTGTTGTTCCGATATTTAAAAATGGAGATACCAACAAAGTGTCAAATTATAGACCTGTTTCTAAATTAAACATATTCGGTAAGGTGTCTGAATGCGTTGTCCAAAAATACTTACTAAATACTCTCAAGAGAAGTATTATTTCGGGGCAGCATGGATTCTTTCCTAATCGATCTATAGAATCCAACATTTTGCAATATACTGATTTTATTTTGAATTCGATGGATTCACAAGTACAGGTGGATTCCGTGATCACCGATTTCAGCAAGGCCTTTGACAAAATAGATCATAACATCTTAATGTGTAAGCTGGCTGAGATCGGCGTGCATAGCGACCTCCTTCGTTGGATGGCCTCATATGTGTTTAATAGAAGCCAGTGTGTTGTTATAAACGGTCATAAATCTGATTATTACACAGCAACTTCGGGCGTACCTCAAGGGTCTCATTTGGGACCCCTATTATTTTTAATCTGTCTAAATGATATAGATAAATGTTTTAAATTTTGTCATTTTTCTTTATATGCTGACGATTTAAAAATTTACTTAAATATACGAAATGTCAGTGATTGTCTGTTATTGCAAGAAGCTCTAAATCGTCTCTACGAATATTGCCAATCTAAAAGGCTGGTTTTAAATGTTAATAAATGTTGCTTTATTTCATTTACTAGAAATATTCAATTCTTTAAATTTGATTATAAGATTCATAATGATTGTTTACGACAAGTGGACTCAATTAAGGATCTGGGTGTTGTGATGGACAGAAAGATGACTTTTTCACTTCATGTAGACTATGCTGTATCTAAAGCTAATAAAATACTGGGCTATATACTTAGGCAATGTAAACCATTTCAATCTATAATAGCAATGAAAAGTTTATACTTTTCATATGTATATAGTAAGTTCAATTATGTAAGCGTCGTATATGGAATCCACAATACGCCGTTTACAAAAATAGACTTGAAATTGTGCAAAATAATTTTTTAATATTTTTATTATTCAAAGAAACGGGCACTTATAGCAATACTGTTAGCACATCTTTTCTTCGTAAAAAATTTAACTTTCATTCTCTTGAAGCTCGCCGTGAACAATATGATGTTATAGAGCCGTACATTAAGAAACAACAGTTTGTTTTTTGTACCCTTTTCTCGAACGAACATCGGTAAAAACCCACCCATTAATAGAATGTTATCTTTATATAACAAAAGATATGCTAATATTGACATATTTTGTAATTCACTAAAAAAATTATGTAAAAACCTACTATGATATTACCTGCAACTTCATACCTTACATATCTAGTTTAGAAAGTTAATTTTAGGATATTGTTTATAATATTTTCCACCATACACTTTGTACACCATTTATGCAGTTAAGTTGTGGATATCAATCTGGACCTTTGGGTCTGTAGATGTTCTTTATGTTAATAAATAAATAAATAAATAAAAAATAAATTAACTGGCCCGTAAGTAAATTATGGTCAGCGAAATGCTTGCTGGAGTAATGCAGCTTCTTATTATATTCTTGTAAAACAGTAATTGTTTCATTGCACAACAAACACATAGGTTTACCACTGTGCATGATAAAAAAAAATTCATCAGTCCATTTGTTTTGGAATTGACGACATTTTGTGTCCAATTTCCGCTTATTTAATTCAGATATCTTGATATTTTTTTCTTCTGAGCTGAATTTGCTTGAATATTTTCCGCGTCTTTGCTTATCAGTTGTTAAGAAGTAATGAGAAAATATATTACCCGCAATTAAGCTACTAGAATACTCTCGAATCGAGGTTCTCGATCGTACGCGAATATGCGATGCGAGCGCTCAGAGCCGACTATTGTTCATAAAGTGCGGGACACGAAAGAAAACCGGGCGGTCCTTAAAATAAAGGTTCATAGTCTTAAGCAGGCGGAAAAGTAAAATTTGTGTACGCAAATAAATTGTATGTTATTTTAGTTGTTGTAATAGTTTGCCGCTTTACCTATAAAGTGCGCCAGCTAAGCGGTACGGAAAATTATTCGAGGATTTAGTAAATTTCGCACTGGTCCACTTGTAATTGAGATGTGCCTAGAGTTTCCATGCACTTGCCGCTAGAAGGTTCAAGCTATTTCCAGTGGCGCCAATAAATTTGGAGCATTTGTTTTCATTTCTATATAGATGAGTTGCGTTGAATTTGAATTATTATTTCGAAGTAACGATGGCGAGCAAAAGAGGAAAAACAATTCGAAGCGGAACGTGAAGTTATTGCGAGCGTTATAGAGGCCTGTAGAGAAGCTGAAAATAATAGTATGACTATTCTAATCCAAAATCGAACAGAACGCGCTGCATTTTACACTGGTGTTTCGGAAAGTAGTGTAAGAAAAATTCAAAGAGAACATAATGATCGCTCATGTTCTACTTCACCTTTAAAATCTCCTGGTAAAAAAAGACCCCGATTATCACACAAAGATAAAATTGACGATGGTGATTTTCAAGTAATTCGACGAACAATAGAGGATTTTTATGTAAACTTGAAGAAGGTTCCGACCTGCAAACCCCTACTTCGTGCTGTAAAGAACAAAATAAATTTTCCGTACGGGTATAAAACCTTAAATCGGCTTTTACGATCAAATGGTTTTGTTTGGCGCAAGTGCCAAAATAAACGAAAATTGCTCATTGAGAGACCAAATATTTTTCACTGGCGGGTGAACTATCTATCAACTGTAAGGCAATATAGGCAAAAAGGACGCAATATTGTGTATCTAGACGAAACCTGGGTAGATAATGTTATGACAGTGAACAAATGCTAGCAAAGTGAAAGTGTTACAGGTGTTGTTCAGGAAATCCGCTCTAGTAGTCGCTTTATCTATAATAAAGGTGCCGGTTCAGAAGCCGGATTTGTTCCAGCTGCTGCTTTAGTTTTTCGCTCGGGACTAACAACTGGAGACTATCATGGACAGATGATTAGAGAGAATTTTGAAAAGTGGTTGCTTGAGAAGATTCTGCCTAACATTCCTCCCAAATCAGTCGTGGTAATGAATAATGCGTCTTATCATTCTCACGGAGCAGATAAAGTGCCAACTAAATACTCTACAAAAGCTCATATGATATCGTGGCTTAAATCGAACAATCTCGTATGTGATCCAACATGGAGAAAATATCAATTATATGAAGTAATATCAGCCAACAAGCCTAGAGAAAAAAGTATAAAATTGACGGTCTTTTACGTAACCTCGGTCATACACCTTTAAGGCTGCCTCCATACATGTGCGACCTCAACCCTATTGAACTTGCATGGGCAGGAGTAAAAAAATATATTCGAGAGCGCAACACCGATGAACTCAATTAAAGATTTAAATAAAATAACATCAGAAGCGATTGACTCAATATCGGCTGAAAATTGGAAATCGTATGTTAAACATGTTCGTTCTATTGAAGATAAATATGGCAAAATTGAAACGGTTATTGATGATTTAGTTACCACACTGGGATCTTCAAGTAGTGACGACGAAACCTCATCATTTTCAGAGGAAGAAAACGATTTAGAAGGAATCGAACCATTAGAATCACAGCCGTCAACCTCAAAAATGGCTTAGTTTTTTTTCACATATTTTGTAAAATTGTTCATAAACTAGCTGTCAATAAACTACTGCAAAATAATTAATTTTCTGTTCAATGCCGGGTGTCAAAAAATAACTAATATTGCAATTAATATTTGAAAAACTACAGAACTCAAATTTTTCCAAAATTAACACATCAATGTAGTTATAGTAGGGGAGCCAGCACTGATTCCAGTGAACAAGATTTATTAAAATTTTTACTTATGCAGTTCGACTTTTGCCTATTCGGGTATGCCAAAAGTGACCGTTTGCCTCCATTTGTCATATTACTTTGTACAGGGGGCATCATTGTGAAGTACTGTACAGGGCGTTTCCTAATGGCGTGCTAATGTTAAAGGGGCGTGATTCTTGGATCTTTTTAAGAAAAAAGTTTAATATGAACCTAAAAGTCTTAACTTTGGAGATACAGGGTTTTAAAAAAACATTTTTTTTAAATCCTAATTCTATTATGCTGTGTGAAATTTGATAGATAAATTTTTGAAATTTCTGTGTGTAAATTTGATGCTCCTTAATGGATAGAAGACGTGTATCAAATTTCATGCAGTTATCTACAATAGCATCAGAATTGGGTTAAAAAAAAATTTTTCTTTTTAAACTTTACCATCCTGTATCTCAAAAGTTAAGACTTTTAGGAGATAAAAACACCCCCTTTAACATCAGCACGCAATAATTAGGAAACGCCCTGTATAGTACTTCACAATGACGGCCCCTGTATAAAGTAATATGACAAACGGAGACAGACGGCCACTTTTGGCATACCCGAGTAGCCCAAAGTCGAACTGCACAAATTAAAATTTTGATAAATCTCGTTCATTGGATCTGATGCTAGCTGCCCTTGTAAAATCTGGACTTGTAAATCGTGTATCACTATCCTGGGAGGTCCAATAATAGTGGACGTAGGCAGTAGCCCGGGAACCGTTAGTGACAGAACTCAAGAAAAAATATATTTATAGGTAAATCGATTAAGAAAAATAAAAATTAAATCATTTTAAAATTCGAAAGTTCGCCGTTTTTGCAACACAAAAGAGATATGGAAATGCGGTACACGAAAGAAACCAGACAAATATAGATAAAGGTACATTAAGCATAGTTACATTTTTTAATTATCTGAAGTGCGTATAGTCAAAAATGAGTGCCATATTATTTAAAGAACGACGGGACACCACTGGTTTAAAGAGATTTCTTGGCCGACCTTCCTAAACCGAATGACTCCGCCCGGTTTTCTTTCGTGTCTCGCACTATAACGCATCGCTGGGAACGCTTCAAGGTCATCGGGCGGCTTCCTGAATGTTTATCTGTTTGTCTCCTTCTAACGACTATTTCTGACTCGATCTGTGACGTTATAAATAAATTATTTATCGATTTTAGTCTTTATGATTTGAAGAATACAGTTTTAGGTTGGTTGACCGGTTATAAATAAACTATGTGTGCTAAATATTTAATTTTATTGAGCGTTATTTGAAATTTCTGAATCTCTCGCGGGCCGGATTGGAGCTGGTGGTGGGCCGGATCTGGCCCGGGGGCAGGGGCTCATATATGCACTGTAGTAAACGCTTTAAATTGACTTGTCTCGTATTTTTTTTCTGTTACACAGAATTCGACGACGCTTAAACATTTTTCAAGTCTGTCGGGTTGTCAGAATTTATATTACAGTTATTTAAATACAAATTTCGAACATAGATTTTTAAGCAATCGAAAGTTTTTATTTTGAACCATTACCATGACAACAGACATATGTGTCGGTCAGAACTTTCGGCGGGAAAATTCCACTGCAACTTTTCCTGATCTGTGATTTCATATGTCAAAATATGACATTAGGTTATAAATTAGTGTTGTTTTCCGTACGAAAATCCATTTCTTAAATCTATTTTTAACAAATTGTATTACCTGTATTACCTTGGACAAGTTTCAAAAAGGTTTTATCGAATATGGCTGTAAAAACATTAGGCGAGATGCAAGGAAGACAAAAAGGTTTTTGGGCTGAAATTTAACAGATTTTCGCTCCAAACCTTTTTTGTCAATCATATAGCAAGCAATTTCAGTAGACTTCTAAAGACCGACAAATTTTATTTTACAGAGAAAAAATAAATTAGGAATGTATTGTAATTGTAGAGGGTGTATCCAAAATGGGAGTAGTGTCGTGTTTTATTTTTTTAATTTCAAGTTTTCAGTTATTATAACTTTATCATTAGTATTAGGAAATATGGATACAGAGTGTGACAAAATTTAGATAAATTTTACTAAACACTAAATCGACGTATTCTATAGATTTTGTTGTTTTTGAAATTATGTGGAAGATAATTACGATATACCAGTAGTGGTAAAACTATGGACTTTTTTGCCAAAACGGTTTATTCATGTTTATTCTAGCCGTTTTGTTAGATCTGATATAAAGTATTCGTTTGTAATTCCAAGATTTATACAGGGTATTATTTAATCAATAGCTATAAATGCTGAACGTAATTTTTTAGCTCATTTTAGGACTAAAAATTGATATGAACATGTGTCCGCAAAACCTTCGTTTTTGAGTTACAGGCTGTTAAAAGTTTTTTTAGTTTTTTTCATGGATCTCGTACATTTTTCGAGATAAACCAATCAAATTTACTACACTGTAAGCTGTGAACAATGCCTTCGAAATGACTTTAATACATTTTAGAAAAATCTACAAGGTGTTACTTTTTTCCAGGTCGCAACCCCTTTTACTCCCAAATTGTTTTTATAATGCCTTGGGTCATTTTTACAACAAATTAAAACTTTTTGGTCTCTTAGATTTTTTCGATATTTTGTGCAATTTTATTTAGAAAAGTGTCCATTCATACTAATTTTGAAATCAAAATGCATTAACATTACAATTTTACCTTTTTTTCCGTAGGCAATGTCCAAGCGTGAATGGACATTTTGCGAAATAAGTTCTAAACGGTACATAATATCGAAAAAATCGGAAACCTAAAGTTACACAATAGAATAAGGAATTTAAATTTGCTGTTAAAATTGCCAGTGGCGTCACAATAAAAATTTCGGGGGGTAAAAGTGGTCGGGACCTGAGAAAAAGTAATATGCTTTAGAGTTTTCTAAAATGAATTATAGCTATTTCGAACGCATTGCTCACAGCATACAGTGCAGTTTCTTAAGTGTTTGCAAATTTGCCATACTTTCTATAGTAAATTAAGAAACTAAGGGTTGGAAACACGAATATAAAATGTTCAATTTTATTTACTTTTACTTTTCCTATTTTTTAATTTTTTATAAAAACTCTTACACTAAAAACCTAATCTATCCTACATCCTAAGCAACTGCCGAAAACGCACAGCTTGGGGATCTTAAAGTATCAAATGTACAATATCTACCTTACCACAACTTCAACTTTTGTACAACCCTGTATATCTATGTATCTAGTTTAGTAAGTGAAACAGACGTATATGTATCTCAAACACTTCTATTAACATATATAACATATTATAAAAGTTTCCTTTACACCCTGTGTTGCATACCCGAGTGTCCCACATATTAAATGTATGCATGGGTCCCAAGACATCTAAGAAAGAAAAACTCCGTACTCTGGGTTATACACTATCAACATTATTACTTATTGTTACATTAGTAAAATTAAAATTATCATCATATTGTTTGGAAATCATCATTTTTGAAACTAATTCGCCATTATCAACAATCCTAATTTCATTTTTAGACTTTTTTTGTAAGGTCTTAATCAACTGCCACACAGCTTTTGGTTTATTGTTTGAATTTTGTATATGATTATCATTTTGTTGTAAGTATATCAAATTAGTTCTAATTTTTCTTTATAAATATTATTAAGAAGTTTAGTGATATCCTTTTGTTTTACATCTTTTTTTTTTGACAAATCAGTATACAGTGTTGACCAGTGTATTGTGACTAGATGTAATTTCCAATTTAAGCCACCCTTACTGTTGATAATAAAATAGATGATAATAATAATGTTGTACACAATAATTACGCTGTTTGTTTTTCCTGACAGTTAGTGATAAAATTTATTTATTTGCAGTAGTTAAAAATATCTTCGAAACTAGCAACTGACGATATTCTTATTACAAATGAGGCACTTTTATGAATTGATTCAGTCTCTTATAGAAAATCTCTATATATTATTAATAACACATTAAAACCAAAATGGTATAAAAGCTGTGGGGGGCCAAGACAAAATCATTCCAATCCACAAGCGGTTTACATCAAAATAACAGAGCGCATACAATGAAAAAGCAATATGGTAAATGTTGACAATGATACAACTATAAAACCAAGCTTAATTACCACATACCTTGCATAATCTGATATCCCACAAAAAGAACTAATCTTGCAAAACAATCGGTTATTGCACAAAAACGCGAATTGCAAAACATTTTAAGTTTCCATAAAAATCTTGAAACTACGTTGTGATCAAGTAACATTTTCGAAGCCGACTAAAAAGTTCTACAGAGGTTCAGAGCCACAATGGTGTACCCCAAAATTGTCATGATGACATTAAAATTTGTCTAAGTTGCAAAATCATTCTTTTATATATAGGCTTAGAGAAACTCATCGTAAGCTCTACCTACTGTTTTAAGTATTGTAATTTTATACAGGTAATATTTCAGCTTTATTTACAGTGTTGGTGGGTTATTAGAATAAAAAATTTAGAAATAATAAATACTTCGTATTAAATTGATGATGTGCATTCCTACCAATATTTTACCAGTTTCTTTCTACCTATGCGACACTTGACTTTTGGCATAATTTAAAATAAATTCAATAAGTAGTTTTTACATTGACATATATCGCCATTTTGTTACGTCATGCTGAATTCGTACCAGTGTTTCTAACTTTCACATTTAACTTTTCTGCAAAATTTAAAGTCAATTGAACAAGATTTTTTTACATTTCTTTGTTTCGCCCTCTTAAATTGAAACCCATATTATCAGTCTTTATCTGTTCTGTTGGTCCGCACATATTTCTCAAATATTAAGTTTCCAAATGGTCTTCATTAACGATCCTCTGGTTGTTACGTTAGAATAGTGTATTATTTGGGGTTAGGATCCAGTAAAAATAAACAAAAACCTTCTCTTTGTCGACGTTTCGCAAAACTTTATTGTTGCATCCTCAGGACACAGATTTTATATCCTGCATGAAACTCATATTATCAGCCTTTACCTACTACTAGCATAACAACAAGAAGATCGTTAACGAAAACCACCTAGAAACTTAATATCTGGGAAATATCTGCGGACCAACGTAGTAGGTAAAGACTGATAATATGGGATTCATGCAGGATATAGAATCTATATATGCGTCCTGAGGATGCAACAATAAAGTAGCGAAACGTCGACAATTTAAAAAAGTATGTTGTTTCTGTACTGGATCCTAACCTCAAATAATAGACCACTCTAACATAACAACAAGAAAATCGTTATCCAAAACCATTTAAAAACTTAATATCTGGAAAATATCTGCAGACTAAAGTTGTAGGTAAAGACTGATAATATGGATTTCATGCAGGATATAAGATCTATATATGTGTCCTGAGGATGCAACTATAAAGTTGCGAAACGTCGACTATTCAAAAATAGACTTCTGTTTTTTTTACTGCATTCTATTCCCAAATAATACACTACTCTAACATAATAACAAGAGAATTGTTAACGAAAACCATTTAGAAACTTAATATCTCGGAAATATATGCGGACCAACGGAGTAGGTAAAGACTGACAATATAGGCTTCATACAGGATATAGATCTATATATGTGTCCCGATGATGATGCAATAATAAAGTTGCGAAACGTCGGCGATTTAAAAAAAATTGTTTACTGGATCTTAACTCCAAATAATAAACCACTCTAAATTTTTTTTTCAACATTGTTTCGCCATACTGGATTTTCACCAAAATATTACCAAGTCATCCCCATAAGACCCTTAATTTTTGGTCAATTGGGTTAGTTTTTAAGCTATGCCGCGAACTGACAGACAGAGAGACAGACTGACAGACGGACCGACAGAATTGATAAAACATATTTTTTGGCATCTAGGGGCGCTAAAACGTAAAGATGTGTAAAACCTGAGAGGGTGTTTTTTTCACGATTACAAACATTTTATTTGGCCGCCATTTTGTTCAGCCATCTTGAATTAGTACCACAATTTTACTAGTTGATCTCTATGCCACAATTAGTTATGACACACAATTTGAAATCAAACCATTAAGCAGTTTTTCAGGCTGAATTTTGTTCCACCATCTTGCATTCGTTCGAAAATGTTACCAGTTGATTCCAACATAATACTTGACGTCTTTGCAAAATTTGAGATAAACTAGATGAGTAGTTTTTTAATAATAATTTTTTTAACATTTATTCACTTGGCCGCCATTTTGTTTCGCCGTATTAGATTTTTACCAATATGTTACCATGTCATATGACCCTTAATTTTTGACCAAAATTTGAAGTCAATCGGGAAAGTACGCGGCGAACAGACACACAGCCAGACAGACATACAGACCGACGGAATTGAGAAAGCATTATTTTCGTCATCTAGGGACCCTGAAACTTAAACATCTGAAAAAATCTCGGAGGGTGATTTTCTCACGATTACAATACTTCCCTTTTACGAGGGAGGTAAAGAGGAAGTGTTTCCTAAACAATTTCCACTCTTTGATTTTTGAAAAAACCTGTTTATTAAATTATGTCTTTTAATAATTTCATCTAGTAAATGTTTACTTAAATGTAAATAAGTACAATGTTTCTGTCAGTATGCTAGATGCATAAATTTTGATGGGAGTAGTTGTCATTTGTAGGTTCGTGCCCTCTCTAACGAAAAATGTGATACATTCTGTCCTACATGAAAGAAAATGTATTTTACCTTCACTATAAAAATCTTTAAAAAGACATATAGATTTAAACTAAATTAGCATGAGGGTTAAACTATTAAAAGTTTCAATAACCTGTCACCCCTCTCAAACTAGGGTTATGGGTTTATAAAAAGATCACTCTTCTTCACTAAAACAATGTTAGTTTGAATTTTAAAACAGTCTGGTTTTTCCAGTATTACAATATCAAGTTATGGTTCAATTTGATAAATTCTACAGGGAAGAGCTACAATCATAATAATATTCTAACAATTTTATTACGAAAATTGTATACTTCTTAATTTAATCAGATGCTTGCCTTTTGATATGTTGCTATGACAACAACCTATTTTTTTTTCGGAAGTCACCCTACCCATAAGTAGCTGTAAGAATAAATGGAAATCTCCCTGGCTTGACAGCTGTAATAAAAGCAGTGGCGTTTTGATAGATATTTATTTTTAACTTAAATATAGGTAATAGGTACATACATGTTATTTTTCAACAACATCGGTTATAACTCTGAAATGTTGTAGAAATTCCTTTTCCACGTCTTGTTTTCTCAATGGTGACTAAAGTAAGAAGCCGTTGATTTTTATCACTAAATGTCTATGGTTCATGAAATAATAGTAACACTTCGACACCATTTTGTTCCACACTGGATTTATGGGTGAAATATGGAATAATTTCACGAAGAATGTTGCTTATGCTCTTAAACAGATCTTCTAGTTCGGCATTTAGGCCAGAGTTGTTCACCAAATACGTTAAATACTTTACACTTTTATGATAAACTTGTAAAAACAAGTATGCTCAGATTCTGTACAGGGTTATTTTTTATAAGTTGCCACCCCTGAGAGGCTTATTTTTCCAAGATACAAATAAATGGTTCCTACGAAAGTTATAGGCAATTTCCTAAAGATTTACATGGCGGCAATTTTAAAAACGAAAGGCGATCGGAAAATCACTAAACCACCATCAACTTTGTTATTTTAAATGGGACACCCTGTATTTTTTGAAATTTTTAGATTCTCCTCATTCTCCCCTTTCCAAAAATATATAATTTGTCTATATTCGGAACAGTAGTTTTTTACTTATTCCACATTAAATTTACCACATATGACATATTCACAGATATGCAGCCATACTTAACTACCATGAAATGATGAAATGTCAACTAAAAACAAAGGAGCCCTGTTGGACGAGAACGCAATCCACTGATACTTAAATCGCTTTACCCATGAAAAGTCACTAACAAAACAAAACAGTAATTTGTAAAAAAAATATATTTAATGTGATTATATAATATACTAATACAACTATCACCAACAAACGAATAAACAAAAACAAAAGAAGAACTAGGAATTAATATTTTTACAGCCTATTTAAGTTTATCCAAGGAATTTTGAAACACTCTTTCCAGTTGGGTAATGAAGGTGGGGCATTCTGTATTTAAAACCCTAAATGTTATATTTTGGTGGATTAAAATTATTCACAAGAAAATTTGACGAACAAGAGTGCTTAGGCGGTAAATCTCATCTGTGGGGTAAATTAATTATTATGTACTGCAACTTTTTGGTCTCTTAGATTTTTTCGATATTATGTACTGTTTAGAACTTATTTAGCAAAATATCCATTCATGTATGGTCATGGCATGTGGAACACGGAAAAAATGATAAAATTGTAATGTTACTTTGCTAAATAATTTCTAAACGGTAAAAAATATCGTAAAAATCTAAGATACCAAAAAGTTACAGAACAGAATAAGGAATTTAAGTTTGTTGTAAAAACAGTCATTGGCGCCACAGTAAAAATTTCAGGATGATAAAAGGGGTCGCGACCTGGAAAACATTAGCACCCTGTAGATTTTTTTAAAATGTATTATAGCCATTTCGAAGGCATTGCTCACAACATACAGTGTACCAAATTTGAATAACTTATCTCTAGAAATGTTCGAGGTCATTAAAAAAAATTAAAAAAATAAATACAATTTTAACACCCTGTATCTCAAAAACGAAGGCCTTGCGGACATATGTTCATACGAACTTTTAGCCCTAAAATTACCTAAAAATTACGTCCTGAATTTTTAGCCATCTATTCAGTATAATTGTTTTTTGGAAATTTCATTTTTACGCCATTATTAAAAATCGGATATACATGAATAAACTAGTATATGCCTAACGACCGATTTTGTAATCTATAACACGATTCATCCAAAGTTCAATTGAAAATTCTAATTATAAATAATTGTAATAAGTAAATATGTAAATAAGAAAAAAAGACAAGCCCTCAATACACACAAGACTCACCAGAATAATACAAAAGTATTTACGATATTGGTGGGGGTTCCGAAGTTGAAATGTCTCCCATCTCCACCGTTACTAAAAATAATGGGTCTTTCAGTTGATTAAAGTAAAATAGGGTACCGCTTCGGCTTTTATCCAATGAAGACGGTCGATAAAGCAATTCAGACGAGATCTGGATTCCTATTAAGAACTATCATTTATCATCTGTCTCCACGATACTCCACACAAATAAAAATACATACGGGCTTCTTACAACGAACAATACAGGGTTGTATTCTCTTTCCGGATATGCCATACGTCGGAATATTTCTATGACTCAATTACTAATATTTGAAGGGGAGGATGCTTTTCGTTTCGGTTGTATTGTCATTTCCCCTTTAATTTTACTACAGGATTTATGCATTTGTTATCGAATCTAGTAAATACATGCCTAATTTAAAATTATATATATATATATATATATATATATATATATATATATATATATATATATATATATATATATATATATATATATATATATATATATATATATATATATATATATATATATATATATATATATATATATATATATATATATATATATATATATATATATATATATATATATATATATATATATATATATATATATATATATATATATATATATATATATATATATATATATATATATATATATATATATATATATATATATATATATATATATATATATATATATATATATATATATATATATATATATATATATATATATATATATATATATATATATATATATATGCATTTAGCAAATACATATGATAGTTTAATAAAAACCTGATTATTTCGAAAATGGTTACGAATAGGTATATACGGAACCTTAATACAGTTCGATAGAAAATTAAATTCTACATTTGATTATTGACATAAAGTTATAGGGTGTCCCATTTAAAAAAACGGACTTTAGCGGCTTTGAAAATGTGAATGTTTGCCGCTGAATTTAGGACACCCTGTACAAAAATAGACAAATTCAATAAAAAAAATAGAAACCTAAGATTATTTACCGATCGTCTGCAAAATATGAAGATTATATCTTCAAAACTTACAAAAATATGAGATTTTAAAATTTGGTACCCCGAAGGCTCATTTTCGGTTCAAGGTCAAATATCTTAAGAACGCTTGAACCTAGGTATAGGACATGCTACATAAAATAGCATTAAAATTCTCCGTAGAATCCAAAAATATCATAAAATACAGAGTGTTCCATTTAAAATAAGCAAGTTGAATCGAATTGTGTCTTCAAACGAACGGACAGCATATAGAACATTTGTTATAATTCAATTTTATTATTTTATTTATTTATTGTTGATTGTTAGATTGCTATAATTTTTAAGTTCACTAAAACAAGTTTAGAACAGTCTCGAACTTAGTAGATATGGTTAAAAATAATGTAAACAATTGGAAGTAAATGTAGTTTCGTTGGTTCGGAAGAAAGATATGATACGGATTCTGTGTTATGAAAGCAGCTAAAAAGTCTATAGCTTAGGTCATCTAATGATTCATTGTCACATGAACACAATGGCGTGTCAGATAGTTTCAATTTTTGTAGATGTTGAATCTTCCATGCCCAACCAGAAACCTAAAATAAGACGCAAGCAATTTGCGAGGCAGTTACATTTTATGGATAAGCTGTTTCTAACTTAGATTGTGGTAAATTCATGAGTACTGAGTAGGGAAACTAAGTGCATTATTTATATTTATATAATTGTTTCCAGGTGTCTCGTGTATTTTCTTTGATTATGCTAAATAAATCTGAATGTTGGATAACTTCTGAGGGAAGGTGCACTGAACTTGCTTCCTTTCCTGCTTTATACGCCAGTTCATTGCCAGAAAGACCTGAATGACATTTTGCCCAAACGAATTTAATATTCATTTTTCAAGAGAAAAGTGTAGAGATTTTTTAGAGTTTAAAATACTGGCAATAATAGAATGCTTGCAGTTAAGGTCATTTTTTAGGGATAGGAAAACAACCTGAGAATCAGATATTATGACCACGTTAGATAATGTATTATCTAAACTGACAAAATATAGGGTTTTTAATATACCTAATGCTTCGGCGGTTTTATTGTTGATTGTTAGATTGCTATAATTTTTAAGTTCACTAAAACAAGTTTAGAACAGTCTCGAACTTACTAGATATGGTTAAAAATAATGTAAACAATTTATAACATTTTTTATAACTTTCACTTTTCCGAAACGAAAAAATTTCGTTTCAATCCTCTTCAATTTTCTCTTGTTCATTGGCGATAAATGAGGATGTTTTTCATTAAAAACATGGCACGTTCTCTCCAATATTTTGTAACATTCTCCACGAATATAAAATAAATTGAGAATATCAGCTTTTGAGTGTTATTTTATTTTAATTTAAAAGTTTCAAATCAGCTGTCATGTTGAATAAAAAAGCACAACAATTGTTTTTCCATGGCTTACTACGGGAAGGTGTAAGCATTTAGCAAATACATATGATAGTTTCAAAAAAACCTGATTATTTCGAAAATGGTTACGAATAGGTATAGGGAACTTTAATACAGTTCGATAGTCTGCAAAATATGAAGATTATATCTTCAAAACTCACAAAAATATGAGTTTTTTAAATTTGGTACCCCGAAGGCTCATTTTTCGTTCAAGGTCAAGTATCTTAAGAACGCTTGAACCTAGGTATAGGACATGCTACATAAAATAGCATTAAAATTATCCGTAGAATCCAAAAATATCATAAAATACAGGGTGTTCCATTTAAAATAAGCAAGTTGATACCAACTTCTGGTTAAACCGGAAGTTGAAAATATATTTCAAAAAAGAAGTACCCCTTGACCTTACCTTAATCCCAAAATTTGAAATTTTTATCTAAATGGCATCATCAAAAACTTTTAATGAACGGGTTGCGTGAATAACCCTGTATATATATATATATATATATATATATATATATATATATATATATATATATATATATATATATATATATATATATATATATATATATATATATATATATATATATATATATACGCATCTCTATTAAAATTTTAAGTTGTATGTAGCTACAAGCCAAGCGTCTTCAAACAGACAAGGTGGGAGATGTTCAAACATCATACAAACGCCTCTTTTATGAAATAATCAATCAAATTCAGCAACAAATAAACTATAGATTTAACGGTTTAAACGATTTTAAATTCCTCGAGCTCTGCAATTTTGGTGCATTTAAAGGAAAAACTTTTCCAGAAGATGCGTTTAAATCTCTTCTTCATTATGGACAGCTCTTCGACCGAGTGTTACTGGGATCTGAACTAAAAGTGATTTACGAAACTGATGACATTAGGGCAAAAAATAACGCTAAGGAACTAATGCAATTTTTAAAAGACAAGGAGCTGGAAGATTCCTACACCGCAGTGTCGAAATTGTGTGAATTAGTATTGACAGTACCTGCCACAAGTTCATCAGTAGAACGCAATTTTTCAACACTTAAACGTAGAAAAAATTTCGTGAGAAATTCAACGGGGTAGGTGAGACTTTCGCATACATCGCTGTTGTCCATTGAAAATAAACTTCTCCAAAATATGTCGGAGCATCGACGTTTTTATGATGACGTTATTGACGAATTTGCAAAAAATGATCGAAGAATCGAATTACATTACAAATAGGTTAGTTTCTAAAAATTGCTTCCCTTTTTTAAAATTTCATCGCAGGCGTTTCGCACTTTGTATATTACCTAAACACTCGACAACAATTTTCATTATATATAAATTAATATTTTATACAGTACGTCAACAGAAAAGCGATCCATTCTTATTTGTCATATTTGTAGGAAGCCCAAAATTGCTCCTTTGAATCGCCATAGCTTGAAACCTGTACAATTAACCTGGGATGAGTTACCTTAACAAGAAATTCATTATCTAATTAAATCAATTTCCAGGTGCATTCACGGATGTGTAGCAAATCGAGAAGGATCTGCCCACTTCTAAATTTAATTAAATCTAATTTCCGAACCCTTCCAACTATCAAAAAACATAAAATTACTATTACATGGAACATACAAATTTTCTATGTTGCTTAGCATATTTATGTATGAAAACACATTCAATCTGCCATTGAGTCCCTGTCACCATACTATGTGCTTCGGAAATGATCTTCTTTTGCTATAATGTAAACCATTACTTGGCATTTCTGAATCTGGTCATGTGTAAAACTTGAAAACCTCAAACCAGATCATCTGTTCGTAACGTAAAGAACCTGAGCTTAGTTTTTAGGATACCTTAATAAAAGTGAAAAGCGATTTATTCCTTGTAGTACCCGAAAACGCCAGGGTCCGTTCTCGTTCAACGATGAAGTTCTATTTATTGTTAGTATTTGATGAAAAAACGCAAAAAAGGATATTTAATAAAATATTTTTGAAAAAAAAAAGAAATGACTTAAAAAAAATCGCTAAAAAGTAAAAATATTATTTTATTTATTCCTTAAACATAGACTTTTTGAAGTTGATGCCCAAAGCCAGTGGGGTGCCAAAAGAGCCACAGGGCCCGCTTTGCGGGGGGGCTCGGAGGTCTAAGGGCCCCTCGACCTCGAGCAAGCCTCTTGCATAATAATAAATATAATATACTGAATTCTATAGCGGAAGAAGTGGCTTATACCAATACAATGTTGCAGTGTTTTATTTACTTATTTTTGTTACTCCTGATTTTCCTATTTTTGTGTTACTTGTACATGTTTATTGAATAAAGTTGAGTCTTATGTCTTGTAGTTTTGCAAACATAAAGCAGTACCCATATAATAATACCGGGTGACAACGAAACTACTGTCCAAGGCGGTATTTTAGAACTGTTAACCACAGATAGATGAAATTTGGTACGTTAATATGGTTGGATTTAGTAAACATACATAGGATGTATAGGAGAACATAAAATTTACTTAGAATTCTTCAGAAAGTCGAAAGTCCAATAAAAGCAAAATATAGGGTGTTTCATCTAAAATAACGAAGTTGAGGAACCCAACCATAAAATTAAAAGAGCTGGTCGTATAATTGCCAGTTGGCCATTTTTACCACATTAGGGCCAAATTATTATTCCCCACTTTAGCCATATTTCCGTCTTTATACTGTAATAGAACTGTTATTTTGGCTAGTAATTTTAGCTAATTTACCAGGGATATTAGCTAATATCACAGCATTTTAGCCCATATATGATTATATGTGCTACTTGGGTAGTAACTTCTATGACCTACGCGAGGAGACAGCCGCTTGTGATGCGCATTGTAGGTCAGAGGGAAATACTGAGAATTTCAGGGAAAAATTATGTAAATGCTTATGTAAATGTTTTTATTTAATATATAACTTGAAATCGAGCTATAAACATTTTCTTCCTCATGGTTGTTTGCAATTTGTACTACCTAGTATATTCGAAAATTCGCTCCGTGGGGTATTGATTATGCAAACCAATCCCTTTATGATATATATTACGTGCAATCATTAAAGCCACTAACACATAGGCACGATCCGTACGTTCACATAAAACAAAAGATGGCGACTGTGATAAATTACTTTATTATGCAGATTTCCTACGTTTCTCGCCATAGGCTAGAAACAAAGGAATGTTTAAACTAATTTCGATCCGGCCATTTTAATGCAAATTGGTTTCTTAATTAACTTCTGTTATACAGTCAACTTGTAAACGTTATTCATACTGTTTACATGCAAAATCAAAAAATAATTAGCATTTTGTCATGCATATTAGATATTAGATTAGAAACCACAAAGTTTTTTTGTTAAAAGTTAATATACAGGGAACAGAGAACATGCTTAAGAAAGTTGAATGGACAGAATGTTGATTTTGATACCTACATACTGAGTGTCCCAGAATATGTGGGGAATCTCTCGGATTTGGGTAGTTTGTGAAACAAAAGGGTATAAGTTCATATAAAAATCGATTTCACATCAGACGAAGGCCCACAATGGACTTTACCACCATATCAATAAAATAAAAACCTATAATCTCAAAGTGTAATAATCTTTATTGGTTAAAAAGTTCAATCAATCAATGAGATTTTTGACATTATTTATTTTTGACAAGTGTGTCGATATTTGGTTTTATTTTTGTAGTTGCAACCGGCAAACTTCCCTCCAGATGTGCACCTGTAACTCCCGACCTTGTTTTAGACTTCACATTCTTCATACGAGAAAACAGCTGCTCGCACACATAATATGTGCTCCCAAACATCATTTTCTGGGCATGTTTTCGGATTTCAGGAAGTTTGATTGACATATTTTGAATACAAATCGAGAAGACCCATGTCGAACTTGTCTTTCAGTTCCGAATTGCACTGCAAATCGATAAGCTCCATCTGATAAGTTTCTGGCATGTCTTCAACAGATACACGGAATGGTCGGGCAAAGAGATTGATGTAATTTTCATTATCTCTGAAGTCAAAAAACCTTGATTTTAACTCTTTTTTGAGTAAATCTAGTGCTGGGACATATTTATCCACATCTGTACATTCGCAACTCTTCAGTTTAGGAAAGTGCGTAAACTCTTTTTTCTACAACTGATTTATCCATAAATCCAGTTTAAACTCAAATGTCTTCACAGTGTCAAGTAGGTTGTTGATGAGATTTTCTTTTCCTTGTAGTTGAGTGTCATTGAGGTGCAGCGTGATAAAGTCGCGCGGCCAGTAGGGGTCACTAAATTGAGGGACTGGTTACCCTTTGGTTTCCATGAAGGAGGCGATTTCCTTCTTGAGTTCAAAAACGCGTTTTACCATTTTTCCTCTGCTCAGCCAACAAACATTAGAAAAATATGTCACACATATTTTGCAGCATATCCAATGACATCCCTAAGAAACGTAGCGAGACAATCAGGAATTTCGAGGAACTCAGTGCATAGGATTCTGTTAAAACATAACTTCCAACCTTATTTAATATCATTGGTTCAACATCTAAAAGACACTGATTTGCCAAAAAGAGTACAGTTTTGCGAGTTTATTTTAACAATGGTACAAGATAACCCTAGATTTTTGGACAATATAATTGGGACCGATGAAGCAAAATTTACTAAAAATGGCCTTTTCAATAGACACAATTCCCATTTTTGGAGTCATTCGAATCCTTATGCAGTAAGATCGCGGAACTTTCAAGAATCCTGGCAATTTAATGTATTTTGTGCAGTAAGGAACGATGGAATACTGAATTTTTACGAAGAAAATTTGAATGGTAAGTTATACATTGCCTAAACACAAGGACTTTTTTAATGAAAAATAATCCATTTAGGTAATATTACAATAGTTTTTTTTATCAATTTAGCGTCAATCCAAAATTAGATAGTAAATATTATGACATAAATAAATTAAATTAAATTATTTATAGAGGTCACACTACACTACTTCATACAAATACTGGGCCACATACCGTAACACATCATATCTAAAAAAATATATCGTCCCAAGTTTTATAGGAAAGTTATCTTTAGTTAGATATTTACAAGCTATTTATACAGAGTACTTTCGAAAGTCATAAAACACTAAACCTTCTTTTTTTTATTGCGCACTCTTCAGATTAAATTAATTGAATTTTGATGTCTTTTGTTTCTTCTTAAATCAATAAATCGATGAATATTATTAAAGCATTTCTTTCCGTAAAATTATGTCTATAAACTTTTGTAGGAGAAAGATATCTGAATATTCTTGAAGAGTTGGACAACGAATATTTAAGTAATTTACCTTTGGCAGAACATAGTCAAAACCAGAACCGTTGCAGTTACTAACTTTTTACAAGCTACGTTTTACGACAAGTGGACTGCCAACAATGGACCTTTCCTGTGGCCTCCTCGTTCCCCCGATCTGACAGTCTTAGACTATTTTATACGGGGAACGATAAAAAGAATCGTTTATTTTAATCCAGTAATAACGAAAGAGGACTGTATGGCAAGGGTAAGGGACGCGTTCGAAAGTTTATCTCCAGCTTCAATTAGAGCGGCCACCCACGATGGATTTATTCGGAGATGCGAAAATGTTTGAAAGTACAGGAGGACATTTTCAACATTTATTGAAAAAATAAGTTGTGCTCTTGTGTAGACTAGACTATAATGGGAATAGGCTTTCTTTAATTAATTTTTGTCTTCACGGTTTCAACATTTTTATAGTTTTCCAACATTTGTTTAACGCTGTTCGGTGACGGTTTCTGTTTATCTGGATATCTATCAGCAAATATCTGGCATGTTCTTGTTAAAACTCTGTTAGATTCCCCATAGATAATAAACAAATTCAAATAATCCTCGTGTGTGTAATTTAATCGCCCCGGCATGATTATTAGTTTAATAATTATTATAATTAATATAATAAATAAATAATATTTTAGTAGGTTATTTTCAGACGACAACAAATATTACGTTTCTATAGTAACCAATTGGTTTTGTTTTCGCCAGGCCTCCCCGTCATGGCCAACTAACAAGAAAACTTAGAAGCCGTCTGGTATTATTAGAACAAAAAATGTTAAATCGTCAATAACTCAAAAACTACAAATTTTTGGGAATAGACAACTTTATACAAAGTCGCCCTTATTTTAAGTGTTAAATAAGATAAAATTACAAAAATTGGGGGTTTCCATTTGAAAAAATTAACTTTTAACCATTTTTTAAAGCATATTTATAATGTCACCCTATATTCATTTATTATAAAAATATCAGCACAGGCCACTAAAGTGTAACCTTTTGGACAAGGAAGCCAACCGCAAATAACTAATAGAGACTTCGATAAGCAGATATTTATAGTTATGTTTAGACCTGCAAACGTCATTTTTTACACAAAATTCAAAATATCTCAAAAACAGTTAAACTTAGATAGAGGATATTATACATGAAATATACCTAGAATTTTTCGAGGAATCCAAAAATTCGATTATTTAGAGGGTGTTCCATTCAAAATAAGAAAGTTGACGTCTACTTCCGGTATAACCGGAAGTGCCGCCATCTTGAAAATATTTTGCGCCCCCATCGACTTAGCTCGAGTTAGCTGCCAAAATTTCAAATTTTTCTAAAGCCTACTTTCTGAGAAATTGATCGCCGCAGTTCGTCGTAGGACACCCTATATATATATATATATATATATATATATATATATATATATATATATAAACTGCGAGAGTCTGATGATCGACTTGGTACTGTCTGGCAAATAATGGGAACCACTCTCAACATTTAATTAAACATTAGTGCCGTTAAAATTAGTATTCTGTTAAGTTATTGTTGTTTTAGTCCGGTGACTTTTAATCTCCTTCTTATCTTAGCGTTATTGGTGTTTTGTCGTTGTTAATTCGCCCGTTGGCTTTTAAACACGCTATCACAGGTAGAACTTAGACCAGTCCCAAGCCTGGATAAAATGTAAGGGAAAGCCGCCAATATCACTTAATAAAAAAATAACCTTCATAACTCAAAAGTCATTGATTTCAATATTTTCATTTCATCCTTTATAGTTCTATTTATACAAAGCTTTAAATTTCAAAGCCTAAATTTAGGTTAAAATTTTGGAGGTCCCCTATATAACAAATTAGTAGCCACACGGTCTATTGAAATTTTGCATTTGAAATTTTGCCTGAATCACCGTATTAATGTTATAAAATTTGCCAAAATTTAAAAAGATGGGTAAAATTGAACTTCGTGCCCAAACCATATGAAACACGATATTAACATGCGTTTCCTGATGATATGGTGAACGCAATATATATTGGCTCCGGCGCTTGCCTAAATAATTGAAAATGGCATCATTTCGCCATTTTCAGATATATTGCTTTAATGCATTATTTACGGATGTGGAGTATTATAGTGATCATTACACATGTTCCCAAAAAGATACGAGGGCTATTTTTTTATAGTTAAAACTTATTTCCGTTTTAAGATAATACAACTTAATTTTTTGCTATGTTTTCTGTAAGGGCTTATTTTCGTCAGAAGTGAAATATTTTAAATATTATTTTCATTAGTACATCAATGAGAATAAAAATTAAAATGAAATTATCTCACATTTATAACACTATCTTGAAATTTAAGACCAGCCTACCATTACTTTTAAGTCATAAAATGGATAATTAACCTTCAACGGTTAATGCATCCAATTTCCGATCCGGAAGTTCCACATTTTCGGCGAAAAGACTTTCAATTGCATTGGAAGGTCTCTATAATTGGTCGCTTTCGTTTCAGGCGTCATTAAATAACTGAAATTCTCTAATAGCCGTTTACGAATATATGATATGCTTCGCCACCACTGTATCAGTGTATTAGACGGTTCCCTCATATCGAAACCCAGGCCCAGGCGAGCCCCGTGGAGATCGCGCTGTTGAAAGGCACACGCTGATTGGTCAGAGCTGATTATGTCGGCGTTTCTTTTTCCAGCAGTCACGCTTCGTGTGTTGCCGTCTGCCTCAGCTGACCTCCAGGCTCCGGCCCCATGCCTTCATCCGGGTTTTAAAACAGAGTCGGACTTACACTTCAGTTTGTACATTAAAAAATACAACCAATTTAACATTTTGGCTACCATATCGGTGATAGATTTGTATAGGTCCATTACGAATAGCTTCATGATGATTTCTGTGTTGTCTCAAAATGTTCTCAGGATTAATGATGCCGCCGAGACAAGAGATTCTTGCCTCTCGTCTCGTCTCGACGAGACTAGATAGCAATTTTCTTTCGTAGCACGAGACGAGACGAGAGAGTGGTCTTCTCTCGCTGCGAACTGCTCGTTTCTCTCGAGCTCTCTCGTGTCCCTCGAGCATAAAAAAAATCTGTATTTTTTATATTTTATTGTTAAATTAGACAACAAAAAATCCGGATTGATTTTGCAAACTGATCCTAAAATATTAAGTATATTTTTAACGTACCTGAGACGTTAATGTCTTTTATCTTGCTTAAAACACTTCTTTTAACCTGTAATATGAAAATGAAAATGTCGTTTGTTTGTCTTTTATGATAATCAATTACAAGGGTTTTAGATTGAGCAAATGACAATAATTATATTTATAACAAAATTGATTTATATTTATATATACCATTACAGGGTCACTCCTGTGTACATAAACTTCTTATACATATCTATCGTTTATATTAATATACTGAGGCCTCCACAGACTCGTACCGATCTTATAATAATTAATAGCCCAAACCGGATCTCATCAGAGAATATTACTCCCCAGTTAACCCAAAAAAGATTTTTGTATTTATTTGTACAGAAACCGGTCATAATGAAGTAACAAAGTACCTTATGTTAAACATAAGGTTAAATAGATTTTAGTAATGAAATCCAAATTTTCAAAAAGTTAAAATGTTTAATTTTTGTTAGATATTTTTTTCCTTTTAGCTACGTAAGTGTTGTCTAGTTCTAACAAACAATAAAAGAAAATGTTAATGTTTTCCAATTTGTACAAAAACGCAAGATAATTAATTTTGTTATATGTGCAGAGACATTTTCACACACCCTGTATATTGAGACTTAGTCAATCTAAAACTTGTGTAGATGATTATCATAAAAGGCAAAGCAACGCTGTTTTTATTCCCGTACTGCAGATTGAAACTTACCTTATTCGTTATAGATATGTTTAAGTTTTTGGGATCACTTTAATTCAGACCCCAGATTTTAGTATATATTCACTAAGCGAGTTTTTTGATCTATTAACCATCATGATGAAGTTCGATAAAAATTGCGCATTTCTGTTCCTTCACATATGGGATTTTTTTAAATAACTGCACTAAGTAAAATGTGAGTTTACAAAAAGTTTTTGCTTAAATAAGAAAAAAGGTAGTCACGTGATCTTAACTGCTGCTTTTCTGTCTTGAAACATTTTTTGGATCTCATTTTCAACTACGTATATCATCATCATTGTCCTAGGACCAATTGGAAAAAAAGTCTTTAAATACAAAATAATAAAATAAATTTGACGTGTTTCACTGTTTTCTAAGCATGCGAAATGCTTTTAAATTTTTTTTTATTTTCAGGTACGGGTTTCATCCTGCGAGGGCTAAGCTATACAGTGTGTCCCAGATTCGCTATTATACCTACAACAAAGGTTAAATGGGGAAAGTTTTAGAGGAAACTTATTGCATTCAATATCTGGCTTCAGATTTACGATCGATCAATAAGTTTGGGAAATATCGGCGACAAACCGAAAATGGCGGATTTCGTTTTTCCCCAGTATCCAGAACGGTAAATTTGACAGCTGTCAAAATGTGACATTATTAGGACACATTTTTAAGACAAATAAGATGGCGTATACGACACGTCTTCATTGTTTTTTGTTAACCTGCAACCCGCCTCAACTTTCATTTTTCTTATGACCGCCATATTGGATTTTTCGATTTTTGGAAAGAGCCTAAAATTTCCACACAAGTGCATTAAAGATTTTAGTATCATCGAAATATTACACTTCGTAAAGTTAGGTTTCAGTTTCTTCTAAGGAGGCCATGATTTAAAGTAACAAAATTGGATTTTGACTTCGACGTTAAGTTAAATAGTTAAAAGTATCAAAGCTGTGTTTTAATAAGTAGTAGGTACGCTTTTATCCCAATAAAATCATAAATCTGACACGTAAATTGTCAAAACCTATAGAAAATTGCCGGCATTCCGTATTCAAATGAAGAAAAAGTTAACATGTTAGCTCTGTACTTTCAATCATACAGAAACGCCGACGTTACCTCAGCAAGGTATTTGGAGATGTACCCCGAACGACGGCAGCCTCATAAAACCCAATTCAGGAAAATCGTAGTTAATTTAATTAACCATGGTGCCTTCGAACAACCTAGAAGCGGATACAGTAATAACAATGAAAATCGAGACGTATATATATATATATATATATATATATATATATATATATATATATATATATATATATATATGCGATAACTGCGTATAATATTTTACTCCATTAGGTTTTTTTCAAGTTTTAAGAAAACATTTTTTAAGGTATCATTGTATAATTCAATTTATAGTTTACAATTTTTTTATGTACGTCTGGTGTATATGTCGGTCCGAGACTGTCTCCATTCGAACGCGGAACAGAAAGATTTGAAAATGCCAAATGCCGTTCTTTTCAGAGCAAGAGTAGTGAACAGAGTTATACCTGGATTTTTTCTATACCTAGCAGATTGAAAATCAAAAGAACATCAAAAGCGACACAACATAAGAATCTGTTTTGATTAGGGATGGCCAGGATCGATTCGATTATGAATTAAATCGATCCTTTTAAACCGATGCATCGGAGGAATCGAATCGATTCTAGAATTATAAATCGATTTGGCTATTCGATTTATTTACCCAAAAAATCGAATGGATAAACAATACGTCTACTTAACCATAATACCATAAAACTTTTAACACAGTAATAGTTTATTAAATTTTAACGCACCACAAATATTTACGTTATGTCGTGGTTTACCTTACGCGTACGAGATGGCAGTGTCCGCCCCACGCGCCGATCCGGGGAATCACTCGTTCTAGTGAAAATTGGAAACATTTAATTATTCTTTTTTGCGGTTCGCATGTTCTCATTATTCGCATTTATTTATTTCTTGGGCGGCTCTGATCAGTATAATATGCCTCCAAAAACAAGTAGTGTTTGGAAACATTTTTTTTGTGATGATGGTGACAATAATAAATCTGCTCGGTGCAGACATTGTAATACCACAAGGCAATACAACAAATCTTATGAATCATCTAAAGCGAAAACATGGAATAAAAATAGCTACAGCTTCGGAGACAACATCAGTTCTGTAAGTTAATGTACATTTATTATAAATTTACAAATCAAACTGATTATTTGTTATTTATTTTTGTTTAGATCTGACCGAGGCTCTGACTGTGGTTCAGGCAGTTTAAAAGAAACAGTCATAGACATAGATGCAACGCCATCGACATCTAAAGTGCAAACAATTAAAACTTTTTTCCTAACCCGGAATCTAGTGGCAAAAATAGCAGCAGTACAGGGTGTTCCAGCAAGGACTGAACAGGGACCTATTTTCGACCTTCCTTGTATTTTGGAAAAATTCAAAATAGCCAATCGATGTATTTTTTCTTGTAGAATCCAAAAATGTCATCGAAAAAATATTTGAACCAGAAACAAAAGAGTTACGCTATGCATCAGGTGTTTTTTAAAGGGAATGTATCGTTTTTTATACGATTTTTGGAAAGAGTGATTTTTTTTATGTCCGTTCTGATTAAAAGATTTGATTTTGCGATAGCTGTTTATATTACATTTTAATGTTTTACAAACTAAAATTTTAGCTTCACCTGTTTAAAATATACGATAGGTTGGTATACGTGATCAAGGTAAAATGACGTTTGAATGCTTTGTCAATAAAAATTGACATTATTTTAATTATTGTCGAAGTCTTCACCTAAAAAATATATATTTGAGTCTGATCGAAATGAAATACTCTTTGGACGAGAGACTACAGATTGTTATGCTATTTCACAAGTGCCAAGAAAATGCAAGAGAAGCAAGAAGAAGATTTATTGCAAATTTTCATAGAAATATATCCATCAATACAATTCTAAGGATAAAAAACCTATTTGAGGAAAATAAAACTTTACATGATAGAAAAAGAAATTCAATAAAAAATAATTATTAAATAATAAAATAAAACTACTAATAACATAAGTTTTCAATGTGACTGCCGTTTTTCTCGAAACAACATCGATAACCCCTTTGTAGCCTTTCTAAACTTGCTGTTACAATATGATTTTCCTGGTTAAGGCGGTTTATTTCATCGACAATTTTTCCCATGATCTCTTGAATATTTTCGTTTCGTTGTCTGTATACGACGTTCTTCAAATGGCCCCAAAGAAATGTATCCAAAACTGAGAGGTCGGGGCCATGTTGCCAAATTAAATTCTGATATTCTGCCAATGGTAAGTCTTCCAAAAAATTTTCAATTTCGTTTTCTAAAAACTCATAATATCTGTGCCCATTTAAAGTCCCGTTAAAAAATATTGGTCCCAAAATTTTATTGTTTTTTATCGCACACCAAACATGAATAGAATTCCTCCCTTGAAATTTAATAGTCTGGAACTTTTTTGGATTTTCAACGGCCCAGTGGTGACTATTATGTCTGTTGAATACTCCCGATGTTGTGAAAGTAGCTTCGTCGGTCCACACAATATTTTTGAATAAATCAGGGTCTTCGTTTTCTTGCCGAATTACCATTTGAGAAACAAATTGGAAGCGAAGTTCTTTTTGTGCCGGTGTTAGGTGCTGAAGTGGAAGGATACGAAAAGGCCTAAATTTATGAATTTTCAGAGTCCTGTGAACAGTCCCTCGGGTAACTCTTCTGCGCCTTACACCGCCACCGTACTGAACTTCCCGAACTGCATCCGAAATAGATTTGGTTGGATTAACTTGAAAATAATTTATAATGGCTTGGTCTCGATTTCTTCTTCTTTGTATATTTCTTTTTCTATCATGTAAAGTTTTATTTTCCTCAAAGAGGTTTTTTATCCTTAGAATTGTATTGATGGATATATTTCTATGAAAATTTGCAATATATCTTCTTCTTGCTTCTCTTGCATTTTCTTGGCACTTTTAAAATAGCATAACAATCTGTAGTCTCTCGTCCAAAGAGTATTTCATTTCGATCAGAGTCAAATATATATTTTTTAGGTGAAGACTTCGACAACAATTAAAATAATGTCAATTTTTATTGACAAAGCATTCAAACGTCATTTTACCTTGATCACCTATACCAACCTATCGTATATTTTAAACAGGTGAAGCTAAAATTTTAGTTTGTAAAACATTAAAATGTATTATAAACAGCTATCGCAAAATCAAATCTTTTAATCAGAACGGACATAAAAAAATCACTCTTTCCAAAAATCGTATAAAAAACGATACATTCCATTTAAAAAACACCTGAGGCATAGCGTAACTCTTTTGTTTCTGGTTCAAATATTTTTTCGATGGTATTTTTGGATTCTACAAGAAAAAATACATCGATTGGCTATTTTGAATTTTTCCAAAATACAAGGAAGGTCGAAAATAGGTCCCTGTTTAGTCCTCGCTGGAACACCCTGTACATTAGAGACTATTCCAAGAAAACAATCAGTGGAAGAGAAGGTAACTTCAGTTCAAGGTTCGTCATCATCTTCTTTACACATAGATATAGGTGCGCCAAAAAAAATTTAAACTTTTACTAATTAATAAAGCTTTTTGTAGAATTAAGTCTTTTGAACAGGGAGGGCAAAAGCACAATAATATAACCGATGGATTATTGTACATGATCGCAAAAGATGCATTACCTTTTTCTACTGTTGAAAAAGAGGGCTTTAGATATTTTTTAAAAACAACACAGCCTCTATACAAAATACCTTCTAGACAAACTACAACTAGATTAATGGACAAACAATATGAAGACTTAAGCAACATTACTAATAATATGTTTAAAAATGTACCTGGTTTTGTATTGACTACCGACATTTGGACTGAAACCCAAACCACTATAAGTTATTTAGGTCTAACAGCACATTTTTTAAATTTGTCTGAATATGAACTTAAATCGATAGTTATTGGTGTTTTTCAACTGTTTGAAAGTCACACTGCCTCTTATATTCAAGAAAATATTTTGAAAATTTGTAGAGATTGGAATATCGAACTAAACAAAGTAAATGTAGTGGTACCTGACAACGCTAGTAATATCGTGAAAGCTGTAACTGACATTTTTGGCAAAGAGAAACACTTGTCTTGCTTTGCTCACACTGATTCCAACTAAAGCTATAGATCTCTCAGGTGACATAATCAAGCAAGTCATTAAAAAAATGAAAAGCATTGTTAGATTTACACAGCAGTCAGTATCAACTTCAGACGAACTTAGGCGGATACAGGTTACTCAAGGAAGATTAGAAAATTCCTCCCTAAAACTTATTCAAGAGGTATCAACGCGATGGAATTCGACATTTCATATGATTCATTTTGCTTAGCGAAACAGTCAGTAGAAATTGCCAAACAAATGACAAAATTATTAAAACCATTAGAGGCTGTAACTGTTGAGTTATGTGGAAGTAATTATATTACATGCAGTAATGTTATCCCGATAATAAACTGTATGACCAAAGCTATAAATAATTATAACCCAACCATGGAACCTACAATCAAACAAAAAAAATTTATTGTAGAAGAAACAGAAAAAATATTCAGAAACGTAGAACTTTTAAAGTTGTGTGCAGTCTCAACTATTCTAGACCCCAGATACAAAAACAATCATTTTAACAACCCACTGGCTTTTAGTTCAAGTTTGAAATTTATTTCTTCAACAGTAAAAGCAGTTACTATTGAGGAAGAAAAATCAGATGACACTAACTTAGAAACCATCAGTACTGAAAATAAAACTTCAGCAGATACTGAAAGTTTATGGTCATACCATGACTCGTTGGTATCAACTCAAAGTTCTAAATCCTCAATTGCAACTGATGATGAGTTGCCTGTGGAATTTAAACATTATTTGCAACATCCTGTTGTAAAAAGAACAGAAAATCCACTTCATTTTTGGAAAAATGTGCAATGTGTATATGCTAATTTATCAAAGTTAGCATTTAAATATTTACCATGTGTTGCTACATGGTTACCATCCGAAAGGTTATTTTCCCAGGCAGGCCATTATTTAACACAGGATAGAAATAGGTTAAAGCCTAACCGACTTTCTAGCCAACTATTCTTGGGATCACTTAGCAATGAAGAGTGGCTAGGTCAAGTGTTAAGAATGAATTAATTATTGGTTGAGTTTGGTTTATTATTATTATTATTATTATCTGTTTTGTTAGTTAGCACTATTTTTATTTAAAACTATTTATGTTAATTACGTACATTTATTATAATAAAACCTTTTAAGAGTAATAAACCTATTTTATTTATTGCCACACCACAATTGATCAAGCCTAGAGGACATAGGTTCAATATTTTTCGAATCGATTCGATTTTTTCGACGATACGATTCAAATTACCCGATTATTACATCGAATCGATTTGTTTTTAGCTAATCGAATCGATTCAGCTGAATCGACTCATTATAGAATTTTGGCTTTCCCTAGTTTTGATTCATTTTTATTAGGTGTGGTTCTATGGTAACGTAAAAATATTAAAAATATACAAGTACTGATCTTCTTATCCCAATTACGTTGATCCGCTGATTATAGACTAAAAATAGATATTTGTTACTATTTCACTAGAGTGCATTATAACAAAATTCCTTGAGTACGAGCTGTTTTCTACTGGCACCTTGACAAAATTAACAACTCGAGAAAAAATTTTGCAGTGAAAATTTTTTTCTTGTAACCAATCGAAAAAAAAACACTTTTGTTTGTGGAGTCTTTCATATGAGATAGTAAAGTTCATTCCCAAGTGCAGTAAGAGCAAAAGGCCAACAAAATTGATAAAAAACTGAGGAATGCTTCAAATTTAAATCTGAAAATTCTTTAAAAAGTAATTAATCATTTTTAGAATTGACAATTACTCTTAATAAATCGTTATTTTATTACCCTCTTATTACAAAATTAAATATCAAGCTTTAATGTCATTATATCGTCTGTTAACAAATTAGGAATATTTTTTCTAATTTTTATATCACCACACTCGAGGCGAGAGAGGGCTCTCTCGTCTCGTCTCGGGGCATTCTCGGCGAGACGAGAAGGCAATTTTCTTTCGTGTCACGAGACATTTTCCTGTTAGATAATGTACTTTTTGTGGCTTTAAACGAAATCTCTTTGAAATTTTGGTACTGAAAAATAATTTATATAAACACACGCCGCCCAAAAGTTAGGGTTATTGGAAATGTGTGCGGAAATTCAAACTATTATAACTTTCTTGAAAAACAGAATATCTTTCAAATGCACCTGGTGCGTGTATTTAATTGCATTAAAAAATTTCCTATAGTGATTCAAAAGAGTACTCTAAATTAAAAATCAATTAAAATTAATTGACGCCAAATTAAAAGAAAAGTTTTGATTTATTTTTTTTATATTATATTTTTTTATGTGTTCACCCTTAATTTGTTTGGTTATTGTTGGGGTCATGTCGCTGTCAATGTCACCAGTTTATCCCTATATTATTAATATTTAATTTTTCTGCAAAATATAAATTGAATAAGATTTTGTTTACTTTGATTTTTTAAACATTTTATTTGGCCGCCATTTTATTTCGCCATCCTGATATCGTAACACAACTTTCACAAAATGTTAAATGAATCTAATAAGCAGTTTTTTCAGGCGACTTTTTTAATTATTTATTTATTCCTACCAAAATGTTACCAATCAATTCCTATGTAAAATTTGATTTTTGTACAATGCTGTGACAAATTGGATAATTGGTTTTTTAGTAATAATTTTTTAACCTTTCACTTGGCCACCATCTTATACTGGATTTTTATCAAAATATTACCCATTAATTCCCATACGACCCTTAATTCTTTAACGAAATTTGAAGTCAATCCGATAAGTAGTTTGTGAGCTAGCCACGAACTGACAGACACACAGACAGACCGACTGAATTGAGAAAACAAATTTTTTGGCATCTAGGGACCCTTAAACGTGACGATATGTAAAACCTGGAAGGGTGATTTTTTTTCATGATTACGAACATTTTATTTGGCCGCCATTTTGTTCCGCAAACATGTATTTGTACCACAGTTTTACCAGTTCATCCCTATACTAAACACACTGTAGAATACAATTTCAAATCAATCCATTATGTACTTTTTTCAGGACTAATTTAAGCCGCCATTTTGTTGCGCCATCTTGGATTCGTATCAAAATTCTCTGCCAGTTGATTATTACATAATACTTGATTTTTGTGCAAAATTTAAGGTAAATTGGATAAGTAGTTTTTTAATAATTTTTTTAACAATTCACTAGGCCGCCATTTTCTTTCGCCATATTGGATTTTTAACAAAATGTTATTAGATCATCCCCATATGACCCTTAATTTTTGACCAAACTATAAAGTCAATCGGGTAAGTAGTTTTTTTAACTCTGCCGCGAACAGACAGACCGACAGACAGACAGATTGACGGAATTGAGAAATTGTCTAGGGACTCTGAAGCCTAGAGAACTGAAAAAATCTCGGATACTCTCAATGCTTCCCTTTTAGGAGGGAAGTAAAAATCATTTTTACCGTAACGTTCTCGAGCATCCGCCAAAAGAGAAGTGTTACATTTTTTTCTTGTTTCATAGAACATTTAAATTATTGATAAAGGGATTAGAAACGCAGAGAATCTACTAAGATACTCTAAGGAAATTAAATAAAATAATACTAAATAAATGTTTCTATAACCAAACGAGATTACTAGGTTGATGTTTACAGGTTGTAAAGGGATTCTGTTATCAAAAGATGAATTAGATAACAAGAAATTATGAAATACAAATATAACAATTTTTATCGGCCTTACGAAATAAGCACGTTTTTTAAATTACTAACATATTTATCAAATGTTAATATAAGACATGTTTTGACAAAATTACGCATAATTAAAGCTTAAGATGATAACGGAGTGACTCGAAAATGCGTTTTCCTTTAAAAGTTTTATTTCACCACGTGACTTCACCGAAACCATTCGGGCCAGTCTTTGGCTAAAGATCCGACTCACTCACTAGGTCAATCTAGTTTCTGTCAGTATATATATCATGGTACTTGGTATTAGACCGTGTCAAATTGGAATTACTATCCGACGTTTCGCCTTCGACTGCACGAGGCATCTTCAGGGATCTTGTGTTCCCCTAACCGTGATCCTCGGTTTCCACGTGTGATGTAGACCGTAGCTTGTATCTCTATTGAATGTTTGGTATGCTGGTGTTCAGCTACAGCAGATTGAACAATTCGTTTATTTTCGTTCATCGTTCATGTTTCTTAAATCTAGTGGATATTGAGCGTCCTGTTTATCCCACTCCTTCTGTTTGAAAAGGTACCACATCTTTCAGGTATCGCAAGCATTGTCCAGTCTTCTTATGTCTATTCAAGATTGTACCTATGTTGGACCGCCGAAGTATTTTATGGAGTTGGATTACTCTATATTTTAAATGAACGCGTGATATCTTCAGTGCCCCTCTCAGAGCTTCGGTTAATTTCGCTGTTTCCGATGTTAAAGAATCTCGATCAGAAATGGAAATGTCTCTAAACACTAGTGAGTTAATAACCAATTTCTTTTGTGCTAGAGGGTGGTGAGAATTTGCATTTAAATATATATTTGTGTAGGTCGATTTTCTATACACAGAATATCCTAATCTACCATTTTCCTTTTTTTAAACAAATATGTTAGAAAGGGAACTGTTCCATTAGATTCAATTTCCATTGTTTGCTTAATATTGCGGTGTTATTGATTAAGGTGGCCCAAAAATATGAGGAGCTTTTCCTCTCCATGATGCCAAATAACAGAAGTATCATCCACATATCTGAACCAGTGTTTAGATTTTAGTGGAGCGGATGTTAAAACAATATCCTCAAAGGGCTCCATAAAGCTGCCACTTAGGTTTGCTCATAAAAAGTTCCTTGAAAAGTGAAGATGTAAGTAAGACACGCTTCCACTAGATCTATTAAATTATTGAACAACACCCTGCAAAAATATTTTTAAACATAAAAGAGAAACTGGCACTTTAAAACCCTCGAAATCTAATTATAGATGCAGATGAGTTCAGTAGACAAGATAAATTTTAAAACAGAGGATACGTGATTCCACTATACAAGTACAAGAATCACTTGTAATGAAATGAGAAATATTTCCGCATAGTCCACACAGAATTTTGAAAGAGCAACAATTAAAACCAAATATACACGTTCATCTGGGAGAGTTTAGATTTGGAGAAGAATTTTGCCACTGGCTCTTAAATCCGTTTGAAAATGATCAACATTCCTCTCGTCATGTTCCTTTTTCAGACTAAGCGTTATAAAAAAAAAGATTTACTAAAAGTGGCACACTCGCAGTACCCCCAGGACAGACCCCGCCAGAAGATCTAGAAGAAATCCGATAGAATTGATCGTTAGTCTAGTTATGGTTTAGTTATAAGTTTAGCACACGTTAGCTTTAACATAACGTCAGGTCAACACCAGTGGCGGCTCGTGAGTATATTGAAGGGTGAGGCTACATGAGGTTAATTTTGTTTAAATGTGAATAAATTTCCATGTCATCAATGAGGTATTATTCTGCGACGCGTTGACCTTTTTTTTTTTAATGGAGGTCATCGCCAATAGCCCTACTAAACCATTAAAAACTAAAAAAATAAACTCTAAAAAAAGTAAATAAAAAGTAAACAAAACAAGTAAAATATGTACACCTATCACTAAAATATAGCGGTGATTGCGATAATAAAAACATAATTTAGTTTATTAAAACTTAAAATAAATAGTTGTATGAAATAAGACAAAAAAACTACTTTTTGTACATTAAATCTATACGTCTGTCTTTTAAGGTTGCAAATTTATGTATAATTTGGTCGTAAAAGTTTTGGTCTTCACTAAGTTCTGACAGTAATTCCTGCTCTATTGACATCATTGCTAAACCCGAAAGCTGTTCTTGTGTCATTGTGTTTCTTAGGTAGGTTTTGATCCGTTTAAGACATGAAAAATTTCGTTCGGCCGATACACTTGTTGCGGGAATAGTTAAAACTAAATTAAAAAGCTTATATGCTTCCGCAAAAATTGCTTTAAAATCTTTAAATAACAAAGCTAGACTTTTTTCGACATCTAAATTTGAAAATTGTTCATCCCTATACAATACAGAAAGCTCATTCTTTAATCTATCTCTGTCAAAAATGTTTGGATAATTTTTTAATAAATTATTTAATAAGTCGTCTGGAAAGCATTTAACATATTCCGAATATTTTGTGCAATCGACTAAAGCAAAGAAATTTAAATTATTTAAATTTTCAAACCGCGTCCCTAATTGAAGAATTATACAATCTATTATTTCGAAATATAATATTTTATATTTAGTAAAAATATCAAAGTCGCTAGAACATTGCCCTCGACGTGTGTTAGTTGGCAGAATAGTGGCTTTTTTAGCAATATTGAAAAGTTCTTTGAAATGGTCCTCGTTTCTAAATTCAATAATTCGTTGCTTGGCAAGGCTTATTTGCGAAATGCAGTAATTTATATCTAAATGCTTTAACTGTAATATTTGAAACAGTACATCAGTGCAACTAAAAATTTGTTTATAAATATGCGTTAAAAGGCAAAATTCGAAATCATTAAAATGCTTTAGAAATCCTTTTGCACCATTAATAGATTCTTTTCCAGAACTTAAGTCATTAATAATAGTTTCAAATACTATAATTAAATTGTCCCATTCATTAGCCACTAAGTTTAAAATTTTAGACCGTGTATACCATCGCGTTTTTACAGCTCGCGGAATTCTTTTACCTACTATCTGATTAAGCACAAAAGACCGTTTTGGTGATTGGTGGAAATAATTTGGTATTCCTAATAAAGTGGCAAAAAATATACGACTTTGGGTAATCAGTTTTGTTCCCTGTTGTAAAACTAGATTTAATCTGTGGGCGCAACAATGAGTAAACATAGCTAAAGGAGCAATAGATCTAACTTTTGTTTGAAGCCCATTTATTTCACCTGCCATAACACTAGCCCCATCGTAACCCTGCGCGACCAATTTATTTTTAAAGTCATAAGGCTCTAAGCTATTTTGTATTAAATGAAAAAGGCTCTCTGCTGTTCTATTATCGCTAACGACGCTAACGTCAAAAAATCCTAAAAATCTTTCTTTTAAAGATCCGTTGGTCACATACCTAACTGTTATCGAACACTGTGATTTTTCTGTTATATCAGTACTATCATCCGCAATTACGCCAAAAAAACAACAATCGGTGTCATTGATTTCTTTTTTTATATATTCTTGAATATAGTCATGTATGCAACCAATTAGTTCATTTTGTATAGTCTTAGATTGTCCCGTAAAAATATTACTAAATTTAGCACAATGTTCAGTAAGTTCGGCATTTCTTTTTATTAAGCATGCAAATATTTCCTTAAAATTGCCACGGTTAAAAGAATCTGTTGTTTCATTATGACCTCGAAATGCCAAGTCCTGTTTACCCAAAGTAATAGTAACATCAATTAAATAATTTAATAATAAACGGTTTTTTCGAACATTTTCATTATAAACAATTTTATTAAGACTTGCATTTTCTTGTAGTGCATCCGCAATAGTCGCCCTATTTTGCTCCAGTCTTGTAAGTGCTACCGAATTTTTAATATGCTCTCTTGAACTTTCATGCGATTTTACTGCTCGTGAAAAATTTTTTAAATCCGAATATCCGCCCCCTGAACTCCAATTATTTTTGACGCAACCTAATAAAATACAAGGCCAACAATATAAGCTTTCTTTATAAATACTTCCGCATAGCCACCTATAAGTTTCGTACCAAGATATTTGAAAAGTTCTTGAATATTTTTTACCTTGCCTCTTATCGTTAAATATTGCTAAAATTTTCGACGTCGGACGGCTACCTAATATCTGTTTCTTTTCAGTTTCGCTTCTTCTTAAAAAAGGCGTTTCAATTAATGAAGCAATAATGTCGTGAATAGGATTCATTTCAAATGCAAAAAGCAAATACAAAAAATGGAACGGTCCAACTTACCAAATCAAAACAAAACAAAAACTTACTCACGCGTATTTATTCACCTTAAAAGACAGAACGCCCTCAATCAGCGATTATCGCAATCTATTTCCTATTTCTTTCTCAGCCGCACGCACCACGTAAAAAGAAGCCGTTGGAATATTTCGCTAGTCATGTGATTTAAATAACCAATAAAAGCATATCCAAGCTACAGATTTATCGCCTCAAGAATGCAATAGAAAACGCGTGCACCGGCAATCGCCATCCCGCTCTGTCGTAATCAGGTGACTCGCCGGCATCGGCACCGGCCGTTGATAAATAGCTCAGAAGTCGAAACTTTCCAAGCTAAAATTATTTCGCCTCATTCGAGAGCACTTTCTTTAGGAATGGGTTTGCACGGATTGCACGGTCGGTTTTTTGATGTGGTCAGAATTTATTTTCTAAAATATTTATTATGGGATTATATTTTGTTTTTTTTTTTAATGTTATTATGTTGTAAAACTGTTAAAAAGTATATTTCTAATTGGTAATAGATAAAAAGTTATATAAAAAAATTCTCTTTTCCTTTATTTTGGGGGTGAGGCGCGGCCTCAGAGGCCTACCCTGACGAGCCGCCACTGGTCAACACACAATCTTTACGTGATATATCTGAAGAACTAGTATATAAGTAGAATATTATAAAACAAGTTAATGTTATATTGTTACCTAGTAAATATTTCGCCTGGCAAAATTGAAAATGAATTTACTGGTCCAGTTATTATGTCACACAAAATGGATCAAGTGCCATATTTAAATTTTTTGACGAAAGATTTGCCCGAGCTCTTAATAAAAACTAGAATGTACTGCCCTAGAACATACTGTCATCGATACATTGGTTGTGGTGGTCCAGTCACATGGACACCACGATGCTCTTATTTGATTCCTTAGATTTTTATCTGTGCGGGCACTTAAAGGAGGGCGTGTATCAATACAAACATGTGAAGAACTTTTAAAATGCCTTCAAAATTATTATTTGTGATCGGTTAACCAATTATTTAAAACTTGCCGATTACAAAAAAAAAGATTTTCGTGTAAATCTTTAACCGGTCAATTATTTGATTGGTTAAATGGATAAATTGGATAAATGTTTCTAATTAACCGGTTAACCAGCTGATTGATTAGAAAATAACTGATGACTAAAAAAAAGTCATCCCCTTATAAAATTATACAATCGGGCCCAACAATAAATGGAGACTACAAAAAAAAAAGAAAAGGTTCATTTGATTGGTTAAATGGATAAACAAACATTTTATTTGGATTTTGAAATGTTTCCCTATACGACAATTAGTTATGGAAATCAATAACCAGCTTTTTAAATATTTTATTAAGATTTTGTTTGCCATCTTGAAAAAAATGTTACCAGTTGACTCCAACATAATACTTGATCGTTTGTGCAAAAGTTGAGATAAATTGGATAAGTAGTTTTTTAATAATAACTTTTTTTACATTTCACTAGGTCGCCATATTGGATTTTTACCAAAACATCAATAAAAATCCCCTTAAACCTACAAAAACCTCACGTTTTATTTAGGCTGAAAAGAAATTCCAGGAAAACTGAACTTTTTATACTATATCTATGGTGATGCGGTGAAATTACACTCATTTTGAGTTGAGTTTTAGGCGAAAAAGGCTAGAATGCGATCACAGTCTACGTCTATTTGATTTTGATTTTTATTTCCACAGCAATTTATTTAATTAATGAAAAGCCTCAATTCCGGTCCTGTATAAACAAAAATATTCAACGAAAGCAATGGCTATCTCGTTTTCCTTGTTCGATTTCTTCTCCTCTGAAAAAGAAGCATAGTTTCAATTAATTATACTGAAACCGTTTTGTCTTGTTTCTTTAACTCGGCAAATCGATGTCTAAGGAATTTCAAGGCTTCGCCAATAGCGAACGACCATCTTAAGTTTTTAACGTATTGGAAGCTTGTTGGCTATGTATATTCATGTATATGCATGGTAATATGTAAATGCGGTGCCGCCTGCTCATTTATCTATCTACAGGAAATGTCTGCAAATCTACCGCTGACAAAATGTCACGCAGGTTCTATCATTTATTATTTCCATTTCAACACATTGCTCTCCCATTCTCTGTTGTTATTTACTATACATCATACATACTAAAAAAAATAGTAATACAGACAGTAAAATCCAAAGTATTGCTTACCAAAATACTAGGGTAACTTAGTTATTAGCTTTCACACAACTACCGGGTACTAAGATAAGAAATACCATATTTATCATCATAATTCAGATTACACTGGCCGACAAAAAAAATTATCTTTGTTGTAACACAAATCAGAATAGCATAATCTAATAGAATGCACCTATCCAAATACGAAAATGACAGATAGAAAGCTGTAGCACGTAGGGTTTTCTTGTTAGAGTTGCAGAACCATATGGAATGTTACGATACTTAATATCTATAGAAAAAATGATTTCAGAAAATTCTTAACCCTGTTTATTGACTATGTTTACAGTTTTCGCCTATTACTATATTACTATACTATAACATACCATACATCTAAGTGAAAAGCAAACAAGAAAAATATTAAGTTAAAACACTAATTAAACTTTATATTTTCCGTTTATGCGGTGTCCTATCTTCTCTCTTAAAAAGCCAATAGTAGTCACCCATCATGGCTGGAACCCATCGTCCTTGGTACTGAATTTCCATTGTTCTGGTATCTTGGTGAAACCTTTCACCCTGCTCGTCACTAACAGCTCCCAAATTTTTAGGAAAAAATGACAGATGGGAATGGAGGAAGTGAATTTTTAATGACATTCTGGCACCAAGCGGTTTATAGGCATCTAAGAGTTCATCAACTAATTGTTCATAATTTTCATCCATATTGTTGCCTAAAAATCCTCTTACTACATTAACAAATGAATTCCTGCCTGGTACGCTTTTCTGTAAAATTGACATCGTCCAGCAATTTTTTGATTTGATTTTCCTGATGAGCAGCAACCAAGCACCTCAAAATTTAGCCCGGAGTGTGTTAGACCCTTTTCTAAAGATTTTCCTGATGAGCAGCAACCAAGCACCTCAAAATTTAGCCCGGAGTTGGTCAGACCCTTTCCTAAAGCCCCCCCACGCGTGGTTCAGTCTAAAAGAGGTAAGAAAAGAAGAAAAACTGCCATATTAACCGACACACCTGAAAAAGAGGCTTTGGAAAATGAGGAAAAACTGAGAAATGAAAGAAAGAAAAAAACGTCCACAAATATTGACAAACCAAGACAAATGAAAAAATTAACATCATGTAAGAAAGGGCCAGAAGTTCGACAAATATGCCCCAATGACTCTTCAGATGATGAACCACTCATTCATATAGTTAAGAAAAAAACCATAGCGAGAAAGCATCCTAAGAAAGATGATGACTGGGAAATTTCTTCTGAGGATGACGACACGTTGTGTCTAGTTTGTAACGAAATTTACCAGGGCGAAAAAGAGAAGGAAGACTGGTTACAGTGCACAAAATGTAAAATGTGGGCCCACGACCACTGCGCAAAATCTGATCCATTTTATATATGTATAAATTGCTTTTCTGAATACTCAGATGAACCATAGTAGTATGTTGCAACTTACCCATCTTATTGTTGTAAGTTGCCCCACAAATGAGGTAAGTTGCAAGACATGACTTGGTCAAGAAATATATGCGTATAATCGTTAATAATTTTTTTTAAGCCTCTCATTATATTTTGATGTATTAGCGAAATACAGATAGATATTTTTTTCACCTGACTCTGAATGTTATTTACCTGATAACCTAAGAAAAAAATACTATCCATTTTTTGATGCAACCTGCCCGGGTCTCCCCTACTTATTAGATTAATTTCAAATTTTGTGCAAGCATTATGTTAAGTTGTGATACGAATTCAAGATGGCGAAAGAAAATGGCGGCCAAATAAAATGTTTAAAAAATAAACGTAAATAAATCTTCTTATTCACCTGACTTTAAATTTTGCAGAAAAATTAAATGTGATAAACTGGTACCAACTTCTTATTGAATTTATTTTAATTTATGCCCAAAAATCAATTCTGGCATAGGTGAAAAAGGCAAAATATTGGTAGGAATTCAATGTGGTGGAACAAAATGGCTTCTAATAAAAATATTTAATTTAGTGTTATATTAGAATTTTAATTTATAGACATATTAGGATTTTCCATTTATTTATAGTAAAATCCGTTTTAAGGTTGTCTGTAACAGCAGCCCCTCTAGCTAGATATCGCCTTGCTAAAGATATTTAATTTTTATGGCTTTTTATAAGATACTACTCTTGGGCATGTATTTAATAAATTTGTTATTATTATTATTATTGAAATATCTTTCAGCAAACTATTGTGCAGTGGTTATCAGAAAATAAAACTAAATAAAATTATAATAAAGTGACCGAAAGATCATACATCAAAATACCGATAATCACATTACATTTCAACCGGATCATAAGAATATCTTAAATACTGAAAATTTCGCAATTTAAATGGAAGAATGCAATTATTTTATGACGCTAGATGTGAACTTGACAATAACATTGATAAATGTTTGATTAATTGACTTCAATCATTGGGTGGCATTTTAATTTTAATGTTAACCTAAAAGACCGAAGATTGCAAACTAACTAAAAATTTTGTTTACTGATTTTAATTTCTGGAATATATTATTGCGTGTTAGTATCCTATTTTCCCATGTTTAATATGAGTCTCCTTACTGGCCTCGAGTAGGTCCAACGATTAAGGAAATGTTGTTCCAGCCAGTACTGTATAACGCGAGAGTTGTGTGTCGGAACTGCATCTTGTTGGAAGAATATGTTATTTACTTGGACTAAAGGAACATCTTCCAAAATGGTCAATTGCAAGATCTGCACGTATCTTTCAGAATTTAAATACAATATTCAATTCTTCTTCGCAAAATAAAACAAGACACATTGAATCCAAGCCTCCCCTGGGAAAAAATGAAGTGTTTATTTTCCTGGCACCAAAATCTTGAGTTATGCCTATTGAGGATACCTGTACGGCTAAAATATGCTTCATCCGACCAGATGATATTCCTGTGAAAATGTTTCACTCTTCCACACGACATGTTGATGTACAAAATGGCGACCAGTTATAGAACTCGACTCTACACGCAGGATCGCAGGGTAAAGATGATCAACAAGTTTATACTTGTAAGGTTTGAAGTTAAATACTTTGGTTTTGGGTACGTCCACGTCTTGCTCTATGCGTCTGCAAGATGTCTCTGGTGTGGCTTCAACTGATGCCAAAACATTTACCTCAGATTATTCATTTTCTTTGTTATACCCTTTTGATCTGGGTTTGTTAAAACATCCATACTGAAATAGATTCTTCTGTATTTGGTAGAACAGAATATGGTCTACAGAAGTCTGAAATGCCTGCTTTTATTTACCTTATTTTTATGATTTTCAACTTTGTATGTATATATGTATACATATGGTAAATAACTAACTTTATTATTATTATTATTATTATTATTATCGAAAATGACAATAAATTTCTCAACAAATGTTGGGTTCCAAGCCCATTCTGGATGCATGCATCAAAAGGAGTGGGCTGGTTTCTATTAGTACTATGTCCTGTAAGAATTTTCTCACTAGATAGCAAGTACTTAGCAAGACTGCCTTCTGGATGTCGATAATGGATGATTCCTTATCTATGTGTGACCACAGTGCCACTTTAGCCCACTGTTCGTGTTTGTGGGGGTCTGAAAGTAACTTTAGGGTGATGTCACTTGCGAGATTGAGTGGAGAGTACGAGTTGTCACTTAAGATCACTATGCGGTGGAGGCTTGTTTGTGCCTTGTTGGTGAAGAAATCTCTCAATTTTTGCAGATGTCGGGAGTACAAATTGGTCAAGTCAACAAGGGATCTACCACCTTCTCTTTATGGTAAAATCATTCGGCGAGTTATCGACCTTGGGTGGTGTGACTTGTACTTGGTCATCATTAGGTGAGTAGTTCGTTGTAGTCCCTCTAGCTCCATGTTAGTCCATTTCAAGACTCTTAAACTGTAGGGCAGCACACGGGGGCAGCATAGGTGTTAATTGCTGTAATGAGATTTCCGGCGTTCAGTTCTTCTGGTCTTTCGTTACTTCTCCTGGAGCAGTCTAACTTGTAGGAATCCTAGTTATTTTTAGGTCTCTCCTTGGTTCATTGCTAGAATTATTTCTCCATTGGTTAGGGCTACATCACCCTTAATTACTTTCGATATTTAAGACTTTACATTTTTCCATTCCAAATTTCATATGGATGTCTTTCCAGAAGGTGTATGTCACGTCAATAAACTTTTATAGTTTGTTATGGTTTTCGCCATAGAGCTTAATATCATCCATATACAGAAGGTGGGATGTGGTTCAGGAATTGTCTCTATTGGCTTGGATGCTGATGTCACATGTATTGTTGAGCAACTTGAAGAGGGGGTTCATCGCTAAGCAGAGCCAAAATGGATGAGTTTCCTTTGTAAATCCCCCTACTGAAGTGTATCTCATCGGTGATAAGAGATTGATCGCCATTATAGATTCCCAGGTTCGTTCTCCACTGGAGCTTGATAATTGCCAGGAAATTGTTGATCATAGGGTGAATTTTGTACATTCCTGGTACGTCTATGAACCAGGAAGGTGGTACACTGTCAAACGCCTTTTTATAGTCTAAGAAAAGCAGTGTATGTGTTGCGTTGTTGTTTCTGTGCCTGCTCAAGCACCAGTCGATAAGTTGTTCTTTGCATCCTTGATGGTCTCAAATGCATGCCTTCTGTTCCTCGGTTAATAAGTTATGACTGTCAATATGGTGATAGCTTCGATTTGTTATACATCCTGTTAGGATCTTATACATGGTGGGCAAACAGGTGATGGGCCTGTACTGGGACGGGTCTTCAGTCCTATTGCTTTTGGGTAGTCTAGTTGTAGTCCCGAGCACTAGAAATGCTTCATGGAGGACCCCAAATTTCTTATACCAGAAATTGTGAATATGGTCAACTCCTGCGGACTTTCAGTTGCTCGTTCCCTTAATAAAGCTGCTAATTTCCTCCTTGGTGAGAGAGTCAAATTCTATTGTCTAGTTGTCATGGTCATTTAAACTAGAGCCGTCTACGTTAAAAAGTCAAAAATGCATTTTTTCATTCTATTTATGAAAATAAGTATAAACTGTACTATATTCTCAGAAAGCTCATAACGAGACAAATAATATATAAAAATAATATACAGGTTGTTTCATTTAAAACAGTGCAACTTTGGTCAATATCTCAAAAATTGAACCTGAAAAAAAAGCTCGTTACTGGACTGGAAAAAACTGTCTAAGAAAAATTTTTTACCTTTCCTATAAGTTAAACGATAACTGAATTACGGGGGGGGGGGTTCCGATTATGTTCCCTTATATATGGAACCCCCATTTAACCTTTTTATCTAGTACTATAGAGACAAATGTCTTATATAAAAGTTGTAGGGTACTATAAGTAGTTTTTAGGCAAGTAATATTAATGTATACAGGGTGGTGTGGAAAAGCGCTGCGAAGAAGATTATGTTTTTTCTTATGCAACACCCTATATCTTGTAGGCTTAATGGATAGACCTCGTCTTCCTGATTACGAATATATATAATTGGTAAAATGTATTTTAAATATTACTATCAGAAAAACAATTTTTTACAATAAACTCGGCTGGCGCGGCAGTAGGCCATGGATCGTCGACGCGCTTGTATTGAATGACACATAATAGGTACATCTGACAAAACTTTTGCCAAACGCGTCCTTAGGAGTTTAAAATGAGTTATTCGGAGCAAGAAAAATTTGATATATTATCTTTATACATTAAAAATAACAAAAATAGATGTGCAGCTAGACGGGAATATATAACTATTTATCGAAATAGGCGCATATCTGCTTTAACCACATTTAGGCGAATGTATGAACGATTTAGTGAGAGTTAATCTTTCAAGAGGCCAATAAGAACCATTATTACTAATGAGGATATAGAATTAGATATGCTATTATATTTTTAAGGTATGATTATATATAACTTTTTAACAAGTTAGATAATGCTGCCAATTCAAACATTAAAAAAATATAACTTTCACCCATTCAAGCCGAGAAAAGTTCAACATTTAACCGAAGCAAACAAACTAGAACGTTTGCGATTCTGTAGAGATATATTGGAACAATCCAAAACGGATCCAAACATCTTTAACAGAATTCTGAGGTCTAATGAGCAGTGGCGCAACTAGGGGGGGGCTAGGGTGAGCTTAGCCCCTTCGACCCCAAAATTAGCCCCCCCGCCAGGCGATTGGCGAGGGCCAACCAAAACACTTAAACTACATTTTGTCTGTAAAAATGGGTAAAAAGGTATTCTTCAGTAGCATAGTTTATTTTTCTCTTGCATTTTCCGTTTTTTAGTTAAGAAATAAACATAGGTTTTTTCTAATTTAGCATCTTGTATACCTTTGACCAATTTAATTGGACACTATCTGGGCTTACAAAAACGTAAGGGCGCGCTTATTTTGAAGTTATGGATCATAAAAGTTTGAGAAATAGTGAAAAGTGTAAGCGATATTTTTTAAGGGGTTTAAAAGAGTAAAAAAAAATCATATTTTGATTACGCAAAACCGTCAATAATAGTGAAACTGAAAACAGAAATAGGTGGGGTAAATGTTCTAACATTGAAAAATCATTCTCGACTATACATATTTAAAATAAAATTGAGGTGATATTCCAAAAAACAGCGAAACTTCTGTTATTTAATATTTTGTATCAAAACCATGTTCGTCTCCCAAGTAGCACAAATTAGCTGATGAGCTTTTTGCCTAACAGTTATTCATAAAAAACAACAATGTATGAACGATTTAGTGAGAGTTAATCTTTCAAGAGGCCAATAAGAACCATTATTACTAATGAGGATATAGAATTAGATATGCTATTATATTTTTAAGGTATGATTATATATAACTTTTTAACAAGCTAGAAAATGCTGCCAATTCAAACATTAAAAAAATATAACTTTTACCCATTCAAGCCGAGAAAAGTTCAACATTTAACCGAAGCAAACAAACTAGAACGTTTGCGATTCTGTAGAGATATATTGGAACAATCCAAAACGGATCCAAACATCTTTAACAGAATTCTGAGGTCTAATGAGCAGTGGCGCAACTAGGGGGGGGGCTAGGGTGAGCTTAGCCCCTTCGACCCCAAAATTAGCCCCCCCGCCAGGCGATTGGCGAGGGCCAACCAAAACACTTAAACTACATTTTGTTTGTAAAAATGGGTAAAAAGGTATTCTTCCGTAGCATAGTTTATTTTTCTCTTGCATTTTCCGTTTTTTAGTTAAGAAATAAACATAGGTTTTTTCTAATTTAGCATCTTGTATACCTTTGACCAATTTAATTGGACACTATCTGGGCTTACAAAAACGTAAGGGCGCGCTTATTTTGAAGTTATGGATCATAAAAGTTTGAGAAATAGTGAAAAGTGTAAGCGATATTTTTTAAGGGGTTTAAAAGAGTAAAAAAAATCATATTTTGATTACGCAAAACCGTCAATAATAGTGAAACTGAAAACAGAAATAGGTGGGGTAAATGTTCTAACATTGAAAAATCATTCTCGACTATACATATTTAAAATAAAATTGAGGTGATATTCCAAAAAACAGCGAAACTTCTGTTATTTAAGTTTTTGTATCAAAACCATGTTCGTCTTCCAAGTAGCACAAATTAGCTGATGAGCTTTTTGCCTAACAGTTATCCATAAAAAACAACAATGTATGAACGATTTAGTGAGAGTTAATCTTTCAAGAGGCCAATAAGAACCATTATTACTAATGAGGATATAGAATTAGATATGCTATTATATTTTTAAGGTATGATTATATATAACTTTTTAACAAGTTAGAAAATGCTGCCAATTCAAACATTAAAAAATATAACTTTCACCCATTCAAGCCGAGAAAAGTTCAGCATTTAACCGAAGCAAACAAACTAGAACGTTTGCGATTCTGTAGAGATATATTGGAACAATCCAAAACGGATCCAAACATCTTTAACAGAATTCTGAGGTCTAATGAGCAGTGGCGCAACTAGGGGGGGGCTAGGGTGAGCTTAGCCCCTTCGACCCCAAAATTAGCCCCCCCGCCAGGCGATTGGCGAGGGCCAACCAAAACACTTAAACTACATTTTGTCTGTAAAAATGGGTAAAAAGGTATTCTTCAGTAGCATAGTTTATTTTTCTCTTGCATTTTCCGTTTTTTAGTTAAAAAATAAACATAGGTTTTTTCTAATTTAGCATCTTGTATACCTTTGACCAATTTAATTGGACACTATCTGGGCTTACAAAAACGTAAGGGCGCGCTTATTTTGAAGTTATGGATCATAAAAGTTTGAGAAATAGTGAAAAGTGTAAGCGATATTTTTTAAGGGGTTTAAAAGAGTAAAAAAAAATCATATTTTGATTACGCAAAACCGTCAATAATAGTGAAACTGAAAACAGAAATAGGTGGGGTAAATGTTCTAACATTGAAAAACCATTCTCGACTATACATATTTAAAATAAAATTGAGGTGATATTCCAAAAAACAGCGAAACTTCTGTTATTTAAGTTTTTGTATCAAAACCATGTTCGTCTTCCAAGTAGCACAAATTAGCTGATGAGCTTTTTGCCTAACAGTTATCCATAAAAAACAACAATGTATGAACGATTTAGTGAGAGTTAATCTTTCAAGAGGCCAATAAGAACCATTATTACTAATGAGGATATAGAATTAGATATGCTATTATATTTTTAAGGTATGATTATATATAACTTTTTAACAAGTTAGAAAATGCTGCCAATTCAAACATTAAAAAATATAACTTTCACCCATTCAAGCCGAGAAAAGTTCAACATTTAACCGAAGCAAACAAACTAGAACGTTTGCGATTCTGTAGAGATATATTGGAACAATCCAAAACGGATCCAAACATCTTTAACAGAATTCTGAGGTCTAATGAGCAGTGGCGCAACTAGGGGGGGGCTAGGGTGAGCTTAGCCCCTTCGACCCCAAAATTAGCCCCCCCGCCAGGCGATTGGCGAGGGCCAACCAAAACACTTAAACTACATTTTGTTTGTAAGAATGGGTAAAAAGGTATTCTTCAGTAGCATAGTTTATTTTTCTCTTGCATTTTCCGTTTTTTAGTTAAGAAATAAACATAGGTTTTTTCTAATTTAGCATCTTGTATACCTTTGACCAATTTAATTGGACACTATCTGGGCTTACAAAAACGTAAGGGCGCGCTTATTTTGAAGTTATGGATCATAAAAGTTTGAGAAATAGTGAAAAGTGTAAGCGATATTTTTTAAGGGGTTTAAAAGAGTAAAAAAAATCATATTTTGATTACGCAAAACCGTCAATAATAGTGAAACTGAAAACAGAAATAGGTGGGGTAAATGTTCTAACATTGAAAAACCATTCTCGACTATACATATTTAAAATAAAATTGAGGTGATATTCCAAAAAACAGCGAAACTAAGTTTTTGTATCAAAACCATGTTCGTCTTCCAAGTAGCACAAATTAGCTGATGAGCTTTTTGCCTAACAGTTATCCATAAAAAACACATATAAACCAGAGATTTGTCATATTTTGGCAAATGATTCTTGGTTTGTTTTCTAGCCATGAAAGCTCGCTTCAAATTAGATTTTTTTGGCTCCAAAAGTAGCAGTTTTTAATATAGATAGACTATAGCATAATTACTTGGCCAAAATATATCTTTTATAGGATAATTAAACCTTCAACTTTTTTGGTAATATTGGATGGCCAAAAAGTAGAAATATCTGTCAATTTTGTTGCCACAATATAACCAGATATATTCTAGTAAGTATTGAAGTTAAATTATAGTAAGCATAGCTGTTTAAAATGCCAGAATACGGCATTTTTAATCAATACAAATCCAGGTCAGAATATAATCAATAAGTAGACATTTTTCCCATATGCCAACTAAACATATTTTAGCAAGCATTTAGGTTTAATTATAGTAATACTAGGTATATAAGAATGCCAGATTATGACATTTTAAGACAACAAAAATCGAGAGGAAAAAATATGGCTTTAATTATCATATCTTTGTTTCAAAATTAAACTAAAATTGGGTAGTTTTATTTGCTTTGCTTTGTATGCTTATTTTTGCATTTAATATTGTCAAAAAATGCCACATTTTCAAATTTACGTTTATAACCTATAAAACTATACTTAACCAAACTGAACATGCATTTAGAAAAACGAAATATAAATTATTTGCCATACAACATGTCTAATAAAAAGATTAAATATTTCACCACATATTATAGAAAAACGCCGCACAGTAGTCGTTTTTAGCAATCTGTGCGTGCAAAAGTAGTTTGCACTTTAATGTTGTTGTGAACGTGTGCCAAATGATTTTATATGAACAATATAATAAACATAACTATATTTGCACATGTAACCGATAGCTAGAATCTTCAAAGGGATGAGCTGAGGAGCCAACACGAATCAAAAAATACTCAAATTACGTTTTTTTTTAATGTAATTGTAATGAAGTGTCACTAGTACTTTTTCAAATCAAATAGTGCTAATTTAAATACAAACTAATGTTGAATCGCAATATAGGTTAAACAAAATCATAATTAATTTTTAACATATCAAAAAATTCTTTGCAACAATAATTTTTTTAACAATATACAATACTAATCTACTGGTGCTTCTAGTAAAGCGAAAACAGACACAGGGAGAATGCTACCACGCTTTGGTTTTACTCTCCGCACGTTGGATACAAGAGGGTCAGAAGACACCAAAAGGAGATGAAACATGTCTTCTATGTTTTCCTTTCGGGAAAAATTGCGAGAATGAAACTCTCGGAAATTTTTGACATCTTTGTTTCCTCCTGGGCTTCTTCCGATAATCGGTCTATAGGAACGATTGCCTCTTTTATAATAAGGCTTCCATGTATTAGAAGTTTGTGAATACTCTAAGGTATATAGAACCAGGGATACTCCTGAACATATAGACTAGCCGTCTCTGCAACAAAACGTTCAAAAGCTTCGATGTTTATTACAAATCCAGAACAAACTGTGCGAACAATTGTACCTAGTCTTTCCATTAGATCTTTATTGACTCCGGTAGCTTCCGAAACTAATTCAGAATTTTGGAAGAAGCTCCTAGACACATTTCCCGTGTTACTGCTGCCATAGCCTCGCTTGGACAAGTCGACTAGAAGGCCCATTTTTTGTCGAAGATTTTCTTGGACTTCTTTTTTATTTGTTTTTTTTTTTTGGTGAAACTGTGGAAGAACCAATCCTAATTAATACAGCACCATCCCTTTTTCCTTCTCGTCTTAACGTCATTTCAGTACAATGGTTTGTCCCTTTCTTTTCTTTGAAGAACGACTGCACTAAAAGATTTCTTTTGTCGTCCCTTATTTGTATACGTCGTTTCTCTTAATTCACAGGAAACTCCCTTAAAAGTCAAGCAACCGGCCAACCACTTTTTGTTCTTAAGTAAAAGGGTTTTTAATGTACGATTACATATTCTCCATTCACAAGCCAACAGTCCACATAAATTCTTAACTTTCTTGTTAAATTTAAATTTTGAGGCCTCATCAAACTCCCCTAGATTTGTCGTGTCCCTCAAATATTTCATTACTACATCAAATTTCCGGTTTGAGTCTGTCTCATTGCGCCAACTCACGAAAATTTCACTAAACGTCAGACGTTGTGGTATATACGCAAATAAATATTTTTTTGAATTTTGACATTTTTAACGGATTTATTTATTACTACAACGCCGATGTTTCGGTTTATTTTTGTGACATCATCAAGGCTAGTATAATAGTGTTAAGAAAATCCCATAACGGCATTTTATCACCACACATAATAATTATATAAAATATTTTGGAAAAAACCAGTAAGGATATTAAAGACACATTGATATAGGTGCATCGCGAGTTTGTAAGACACTGAAAAACTTTTATTGGACTTTCTATAACTTTACTCTTCTAGACCTGATGATGACACATCAAGGTGGCGAAACGTTGGCGTTATAGTAATAAGTAAATTTTTTCAACAAGTCAAAATTGCCTTACTACTAGTCGACGATATCAAAATTAATTGTAAATAAATAGAGTTAACATATGAAAGTACATAAAGTACATAACAAATATGAAATTAAAACCAATCCCCTCCAATTACGTAACGTTTTGTCTAATGCATCTTAATAAAAATAACTTTTTTAGATTAGGTCCCGAATAGTGTTTCATATAACAGTTAAACTAGTTAATAAACACAAGATGCAAACAAAACTAAAATAATCAAGATTAAGCACCTACCATTAAGCCTTAGCTCCATAATAAACTCCCACAAAATTTACTCACAAAAAAGTTATCACACCTTGAAATACAAAGACTAAAATAATTGTCTCGAAGCCAGGCTCGTCAACGCAAACAATTCTTGACTTCGCAACTCATTTGTTTATAGAATCGGTCATGGCATGCTTTGATATAATATTTTTTGAACTCCCTGGTTATCTGGGTATTTAAAAAACAATATTGCAGTATAATCGTATCATCTAAAATTTATGACTTTTGCACGCACAGATTGCTAAAAAGGACCACAGTGCGCCGTCTTGGGGTAATCGCCGCCCGTTTAATTTTATTACGCTGGCTCCTGGGTCTTAAATTAGCCATTTTTAGCGAGTACTAAAGGCAAACCTAGTAGGCATTTTTATTGGCAAAATTTTAATAAATGTTGCCACATTTGAAAATTATTCCCATTTGATAAATATTTGCTTGCAAGGTGGCCAATTTCAAGGAGCATTTGCTTAAAAATAACCTAAAGCTTATTATGATCCGCCATGATTGAAATTAAAATTAAACTAATTTCCTAGCAGCCATTACTTGACCACTTTAAACAAACATATTCTTTCTACCAATAAAAACGTATTTTCATGCATGTTTTTTTACATTAGGGACTCTTTAATGAACATTCTTACTAAAATAAGTCTCCAAAAATAATTAAAAAAAAAATTGTAGAAAACGAAATGTTTAGTTTCAAGAAGGGGCGTGTGTTTTACATGCCTATCTTAGATTATTTTAACAGTAAAAGTTCCTAGGCAAGTGTGTTTTGTCCCCACCAACCATCAAATGAATATTTTACACAATAAGTCATAGTGTACGTATTTCTACGATACCATGATTTGTTATGTTTGCATTTCCTCTTGGCTCATAAATTCTTACACTGATTGGCTCTGTTAATACTATTCCTACATAAATGTTACTCAAATTTCGGCTAAAAAACAAATCAGAATTCAGCTAAAAAAGCTTGATTTTAAAGTCAAAAAGTAGCTAATAAACCCAACCATAAAATCAAAAGAGTGGGTCATATAATTGCCAATTGGCCATTTTTGCCCCATTATGGCCAAATTATTATTCCCCACTTTAGCCATATTTCCATTAGCCAGATATATTAGCAAATATCACAGCATTTTAGCCCATATATGATTATATGTGCTACTTGGGCTGGTATACAGGGTAGACCAAAAAGCAGCATTATGTTATACAGGAGAAATGATAACTATGAACTCACTAAAATTTTTATATACGAGTTTCATCGTTCTATGTAACTTTAAGTGTATATGTAAAAAATATATATTTTTTGACAGCTGTCATAGATATTAATCAGATCGTGTCAGGGCTTGAGCCCCCCAAAAGTCGATGTCTAGTTGCGCCTCTGCTGATGAGTCCTGTCTCAGCACTGCAGGTATTCCAAACTCCTGAAACTTTTTTTGAAGTCAAACATTCTGGAAGGCGTTCAGTAAATGTGTGGGGTGGAATAAAAATAATAGAGTTTTGGACCCATTATTGTATTGCATAGAAAAGAACGGTGGCCATTTCCAGCAGCTCAAAGCATTTGAATAATTGAATGTGAGTTTCTTATTTATAAATATTACTATAATAATATATTATTCTAATTTTTAAACATTACTGTTCTAAATATTCATTTTATATTTTATTATACAAATATTTTACTATACAAGTTCCTTGTATAATAAAATTTAAAAAAAATAAAAGTCTGCATTTAATTATTCCCCAAAACAAAAAAAGGGTTAGTGCGTTTATCGCAATTAATTGTGCATACAAAAATATATACTAGTTAAATCCGGCACGTTTTTAAAATGCCTATCAAAAAGTAATATGGAACTGAAACTATATGGGTTTAGATCTAGATAAACCCACAAGCATTGTAAAGCGGTATCAAAGACATATCGTGTACTTTTTCAATAATACGAGACATGACAGTAATATTAATAGTATCGAGCGGTCGACCTATGTTGTGCTAAGGTGGTCTACGTCTATAACAAAAAGACCGACAATGTCCGAAGTGTCTTTACATCATTTGTCACTGGGACTTGTGGCCACCCCATAATTTCAAAAAGTCATTTGTCAAATAGCAATTGTTTCTCTTATCCTTAATCATCTGACCGCAGTTTACTAAATCTTTACAACCCTTTATTCTGTTGAAGACATTTTTACCTGTACCTACGCATTCTTCCTGGGGTACCGTTAGTTATATTACGTAGTGACAGAAGTCTCTCTTGAGACTTCTTAAAACGTTGGAAATATGAATATAATTGAAATATGTGATTGCCTCGGGTGTTATGTAGCAGGTTGTAAAAACTAATGTTGTATATAAATGTCGAAACACAGTTAGACCGTTTAGATATATTCAAAATTAGGCTTGGTAATAAATATATCTCTATATCAATATATCATAGAAAGAATACGAAGAAAAGGATTTTTCTTCAAAATATAGTATTTATTCAAAACAACTTATTTTGAGGGAAAACAAAATTCTTCCTTACAGAAACGATATTGTTTTATTCTCAGAAAAGATTATTCTTAAAATATGTTTTTTAGCAAGAATATATTCTAAACATTTTTTAAGCAAAAACTGAAAAAAAATACTTTTTAGAAAAAATAAAATTAATTCCTGTTTTTATTTTAAACAAAACTAATCTCTAAATGAGAATTTTTATTACAGTGAAACCTCTCTTAACGGACACCTCCGGACAATGGACACCTCTGCCGAAAAGACAATTTCGAAGTCACCGACCGTCAGTATATGTATTCCTGTGTACTAAACCCTCTTGACAACGGACACTCTCAACAACGGACAGGGACAGTAAAATTTGGCACATTTTTAATAAAAACAGTAAAATTTACCTTCTCAGAACGCACATTATGGGCAATATTTAGATCTATGCTAATGAGCGGCGCGGCGCTTAAGGCCGTTTTACATGCTGCAATTCTCATTTCAAAGCATGCGCAGTGGCAAGACATTTGGACCTTTTGTCAAATTGCGCATGCCTTTGTTCAAGACTATTGCATATTGCAAAGAAGAATTGCAGCCTATAAAACGGCCTTTACCTATTGTTAATAGCACTAGTTTAACAATAAGCTGGCTTATGCTGTCTGGCCGGTAGGTAAATAGATCACCTTATTTTTATAAAATGTAGTCTTCACCAATAGAATATCTTAGTTTTGATGTTACTCTGGTGCGATCAATATGTCTTCAAACAAAAGAAAGTTTTTGAGTCTTCAAATTTCAAAAGTTGAAATAATCCAGTACGCGGAAAAAAACAAACTTAGTGTTAGAGTATTAGCAGAAAAATTATGTGTAGGAAAATTTCAAATTAGTGATATTTTGAGAAACAAGAGCGATTTTAACAATCCCCGAGACCGGGAACATGAAAGAGAAAAAGAAATTTGCGAAATCTGAAGGTGCTGCCATAGACCAAATTGTCTACGACTCGTTTTGTAAAGTACGCTCCAAAAACATTCCAATATCCGGTACAATAATAAAGGAAAAAGCACAAGAAATTGCCAAGAATCTAGAAGTTGATGGTTTTAAAGGATCAAATGGATGGTTGGGGAAGTTCTGTCAACGTCATAATATCTCTTTCAAATCCATCTGTGGCGAAGCAGAGGCTGTAGTCTTGATTCAGGTAAATGATTGGCGAACGAAATTATGTGCTATTATCAAAAACTACTCACCGAGAGACATTTATAACGACTCTTTTTCCGCGCCTTGCCAAATAAAACTCGTTCTTTAACCCCTTCCACTCCAGATATCCAGCATATGGATATTCTGAGTTTAGCCTCCCAGTACCGCGATATCCATATGGTGGATATTGCACCATACGTTCTAATATGATATCAAAACTTCATGGTAAGGCACTCACTATAAGACTGTCAAGACTGGTATTAGAAATAAACCTTCCTTCCACTACTGTGGTGGTGGTAAGGTGGGGATATCTACGTGCAACCTTCGATCTTCAAACAGTGCTCGCTTAGTTGTTCTGGTAGGGAGTCGTACGGACTGTTTCGGCAAAATTACGTGAATATACATGTTCTAGGCGTCATTTGTATACACTAGAGGTTAGTTTTGACTGTTGTGTTAACTCTCGGTAAGTTTTAGATATATTTGTTTGGTTTTGTTTTGCATGTAAATAATTTTTAGCGCTATGGCTTCTTTGTATTCTTCTGATGATAGCGATGATCCAGAATATCACTTAAGTGACGCTTCCATGGGAAGCGATAGTGATGAGACCTTCTCAGAAACTGACGAGGACGAGGAAATTGAAAATGTTGTTATAGATGACTGGCAAATTTTGGCGGACCCTTTCGCTGATCAATTGCCTAGACCCGTTTCTAACTTTTCAAGTGATTTTGACTTCCATCCCGCGATAGATTTTCAAGATTGCAGAGATCCTGTTAAATGTTTTGAGTGTTTCATAACTCCGAAAATTGTAGATAAACTATGTGAGTGGACCAATAAAAGAGCCGAAAAATATTTTCAAGACAATAACGCTTTGACCGTTTTTGGCGTCCAGTGGCGTAGACTTGAAAAATGTGAATTATATGTGTTCCTTACTCTTCACATCCTAACAGGATTGGTAAAATTACCCCGTATAACAGATTATTGGAGTACTAATATTTTGTGTTCAGGGCCAAAAGTTTTTCATAAGGATGTAATGAGCCGGAATAGATACCTTTCCATTCTGAAGTTTATACGATTTGGCCCTCCGGAAGCGGTGAAACGCAATCAACCTCTGACAAGAATTGGCGTTTTTATGGCAATGCTAAAAGACAATTGCATGAATCTGGTTGACCCAGGCCTTGTTTTTGCCATCGACGAGCACCTTGTTCTGTATAAAGGAAGGTTGCACTTCCGCCAATACATAAAGTCGAAAAGGAGCAGATTTGGCATAAAAATGTTTGCATTATGCCCAAGTGCCCCTAATTTACGAGGCTACACATGGAATTTTTGTGTTTACGTTGGAAAAGATACATTTGACGTATCCCATATTCCGGGTACCGAAAATCTTTCAGTATCCGAACGAATAGTGGTACATTTAGCACAAAATTTACTAAACAGTGGAAGGGAAATTATACTAGACAACTGGTATACATCCGTAAGACTATCGGAATTTCTGCTTTCTCAAAACACATTTGTAACAGGAACAATAAGATCTAATCGTGGAGTTCCCAGGCAGTTGACAGATTTACCACTGGAACAATATCAGGCTTGTTTTATTTGTAAAGATATGCAGCTAATAGTGAGATTTAGAGATAAAAAGGATGTATACCTTTTAACAAGCAAACACACAGCGGGTTTTCGTGAAAAAACTCGTCACGTATCGGGTGCCAAGCAACTCAATTACAAAAAGCCCGAGCACATTGACTTCTACAATCAAAATATGGGCTCCGTGAATGCCATTGATCAGGACTTAGAACCTTACAACTCTATTCGCAAAAATTATACTTGGTTTACAAAACTCTCCTTGCAGCTCGTACTTCACATGCTCCTGAATTCAAGAGTACTATACATTCACGCCAATGAGGGTACACCTATTACTATGTACGAATATATAAAATTAGTCTGCAATGGAATTTTGTTGAAATATAGTGAAGGTTTTCAAAATATGGTTTCTACAAGTAAATCAAAACCATCCACTTCCAAGGCTTGCTGGCCTAAACTTGAGCATGTTATGGCCCATTTGCCTAAGGGTGAGAAAAAGAGAGCACTGAGAAAAGTATGTGCTGTATGTCACAGACAAGGCATTCGAAAATTAACAAGGAATATGTGCCTTCAGTGTCCAGAAAAACCGGGATTATGTAGTTTGGAACATTTTCAACAGTTTCACAATTAGATTATTTTTGTCATTTTATATTTATAAGAACTTTTGTTTTATTCTTATTATTATTGTATGTTCTGAATAAATATTTAAAAAAAACTGTTTTTCGTTGTTTGTTTATTTACATCACAACATTCCATACCTAAGTCAAACCCTACACATTATTCTTGATATCCATACGGCGGATATCCTGGTATATTACCAATATCCAAACGCTGGATATCCTGGTATAGCACGAATTTTTAACTGCATGGCGCCATTTTGTTTTAATGTTTTTAGAGCTAATATCATGTAAATACATTTCTTAACAAGTGTCTAGAGTCCATACTGTTTTTATATAAAAACGGTAATTTGGTATCAGCAAGCCTCTAGGAAAATGCGGCTGGAGTGGAAAGGGTTAAAAGGCGAAACATGTGCTGGCGGGAAAGCGTCCAAGGAGAGACTCTCCATTTTACTTTGCTTCGCTATGAATGCAGAAAAAGAAAATGCACTGCTGATTGGAAAAAGTAAAAAACACCGTTGTTTTAAAGGATCAAGCGTAGAAAAATTGCCACTAGAATGGTACTATAACAAGAAAGCTAGATGATAAGGGATGTCGGATTGGTTGATGAGATTTGACCGAAAAATGCAAAGGCTAAACCGAAATGTACTTTTATTTTTGGATAATGCTGCATCTCACCCAATATTGCAGTTAAAAAATGTTAAAATAATTTTTTTACCGCCAAATACGACATCACATTGCCAGCCATTGGACCAGGGCGTGATTCAAAATTTTAAAAACCGCTACAGAAAGTTTTTAATCAAGCGACTTTTGTCATCCATGGAGTATTCTGAATCTACCGAACAATTGGGGAAATCCATAAATGTTGTAAGTGCCTTGATTTGGATTGTTACTGCACGGAAAAAACTCAAATTCAAGACCATCAATAACTGCTTCCGCAAAGCTGAATTGGATGAAATTCTCGAGGAAAACATTGACCAAGATAGTAAAGATGATGTACAGGGTGTTCCAGCGAGGACTGAACAGGGACCTATTTTCGACCTTCCTTGTATTTTGGAAAAATTCAAAATAGCCAATCGATGTATTTTTTCTTGTAGAATCCAAAAATGTCATCGAAAAAATATTTGAACCAGAAACAAAAGAGTTACGCTATGCATCAGGTGTTTTTTAAATGGAATGTATCGTTTTTTATAGGATTTTTGGAAAGAGTGATTTTTTTTATATCGGTTCTGATTAAAAGATTTGATTTTGCGATAGCTGTTTATATTACATTTTAATGTTTTACAAACTAAAATTTTAGCTTCACCTGTTTAAAATATACGATAGGTTGGTATAGGTGATCAAGGTAAAATGACGTTTAAATGCTTTGTCAATAAAAATTGACATTATTTTAATTATTGTTGAAGTCTTCACCTAAAAAATATATATTTGACTCTGATCGAAATGAAATACTCTTTGGACGAGAGACTACAGATTGTTATGCTATTTTACAAGTGCCAAGAAAATGCAAGAGAAGCAAGACGAAGATTTATTGCAAATTTTCATAGAAATATATCCATCAATACAATTCTAAGGATAAAAAACCTATTTGAGGAAAATAAAACTTTACATGATAGAAAAAGAAATTCAATAAAAAATAATTATTAAATAATAAAATAAAACTACTAATAACATAAGTTTTCAATGTGACCGCCGCCGTTTTTCTCGAAACAACATCGATAACCCCGTTGTAGCCTTTCTAAACTTGCTGTTACAATATGATTTTCCTGGTTAAGGCGGTTTATTTCATCGACAATTTTTCCCATGATCTCTTGAATATTTTCGTCTCGTTGTCTGTATACGACGTTCTTCAAATGGCCCCAAAGAAATGTATCCAAAACTGAGAGGTCGGGGCTATTGGGCGGCCAAGCATATGTTCCATTTCACCCTATTCCATCCATTTAAAAATTGAACCACATCATGCACGGCATGAGGAGGCGCCCCATCATGTTGCCAAATTAAATTCTGATATTCTGCCAATGGTAAGTCTTCCAAAAAATTTTCAATTTCGTTTTCTAAAAACTCATAATATCTGTGCCCATTTAAAGTCTCGTTAAAAAATATTGGTCCCAAAATTTTATTGTTTTTTATCCCACACCAAACATGAATAGAATTCCTCCCTTGAAATTTAATAGTCTGAAACTTTTTTGGATTTTCAACGGCCCAGTGGTGACTATTATGTCTGTTGAATACTCCCGATGTTGTGAAAGTAGCTTCGTCGGTCCACACAATATTTTTGAATAAATCAGGGTCTTCGTTTTCTTGCCGAATTACCATTTGAGAAACAAATTGGAAGCGAAGTTCTTTTTGTGCCGGTGTTAGGTGCTGAAGTGGAAGGATACGAAAAGGCCTAAATTTATGAATTTTCAGAGTCCTGTGAACAGTCCCTCGGGTAACTCTTCTGCGCCTTACACCGCCACCGTACTGAACTTCCCGAACTGCATCCGAAATAGATTTGGTTGGATTAACTTGAAAATAATTTATAATGGCCTGGTCTCGATTTGTTCTTTGTATATTTCTTTTTCTATCATGTAAAGTTTTATTTTCCTCAAATAGGTTTTTTATCCTTAGAATTGTATTGATGGATATATTTCTATGAAAATTTGCAATAATTCTTGCTTCTCTTGCATTTTCTTGGCTTGTAAAATAGCATAACAATCTGTAGTCTCTCGTCCAAAGAGTATTTCATTTCGATCAGAGTCAAATATATATTTTTTAGGTGAAGACTTCGACAATAATAATGTCAATTTTTATTGACAAAGCATTCAAACGTCATTTTACCTTGATCACCTATACCAACCTATCGTATATTTTAAACAGGTGAAGCTAAAATTTTAGTTTGTAAAACATTAAAATGTAATATAAACAGCTATCGCAAAATCAAATCTTTTAATCAGAACGGACATAAAAAAATCACTCTTTCCAAAAATCGTATAAAAAACGATACATTCCATTTAAAAAACACCTGATGCATAGCGTAACTCTTTTGTTTCTGGTTCAAATATTTTTTCGATGACATTTTTGGATTCTACAAGAAAAAATACATCGATCGGCTATTTTGAATTTTTCCAAAATACAAGGAAGGTCGAAAATAGGTCCCTGTTCAGTCCTCGCTGGAACACCCTGTACCATTATCGGAATTATGTAGAAACATCAATGTATTCTCTTCTGACTTAACTTCATACTCAGAAATTGATGAAAGTTTATTCACGGAAAATCCTAATAGTGTACATGAGTGCATCAGTGAATTTCAAAATAGTGAGAACGGTCAGATTTAATCTGACAGTGATGATGAAGAAATTATTTCTTTCAATATTAAGAACATTAAGGAAGCATATAAAATGTTAAGGAAACCTTTTGTATGTTATCTGGAGATTCTATTTTAGGGGAGAAAATCTTAGAAGTTGCGTCTAAAATGGAATCTCAAATTATTAAAAATAAATTGACTAGTTTAAGACAAACAACACTTGATAACTTTTTAAAATAGAAACCTTTTATAAACTGTATCAAACTGTATATGTAGGTAGTATATTATTTTATATTAGGTAGTACATTTTTATTGTAGGCATATGTGTATGTAAAAGATGTTGGTGTATACGTAGTAACAATTGTATTAATAATTTGTACTAAACATATTATTTTTTTACTCAAAAATAAAATATTTTTTTAAATAAAATTACATTGGTATTTAATTTGTTCACTCCCCATAACGGACACCTCTATACAACAGACAGTTTCTGTGGCACGGCTACTGTCCGTTGTTGATAGGTTTCACTGTACTTCAAAAGGTCTTGCATTAAAAAGGATGAAGCTCTTAAAACGAAACTATTCAGTTTATTAGAACTACACTCAAGACAATTTAGATTATTGCATTTTAACTCCACGCGATTTGAGCAGTTAGTTATGCGTCGTAGAAAGAAGCTTAAACATTACCTGGCTTGCTACTTAGGGCACCTCGCCTGTTTTAAAGAATTAAAGGTCGAAGTTTGTTAATCGTTAGCGTAGTGAATTGTATATTAAAAAAAACAAAATTAATGAACTAACAGAGTTGTTAGAAAGTTGGAATATACCAAGTAAGTATTTATTGGCAATTGTTATTGTTAACCTTAACCTGTAACATTTTTAAAGAGCATTACTTTAATGAAGTGTATTCGCTTTTAAAATAATGACAAAAATTATTTGTAACTAAATCTAATGGAACGATTCCCTTGCTAGATGTATGTGTTCAAAGGAAGGAAAGTGGTACATTAGGACATTCTGTGTATAGAAAACCGACGCATACAAATAGATACTTAAATGCAAATTCCCATCACCATCCAGCACAAAAAAAATTGGTTATTAACTCACTAGTATTCAGAACTATTTCGAGTTGTGATCAAGATTTTCTAACATCAGAAACATAGAAACTGACCGAAACTCTCAGAGCGAATGGCTATTGCACTGAAGATATTACGCGTTCAATTCAAAGATATAGTAATCCAACTCCACGAAATGAGAATGATAAGAGCCACCGTTATGTAGCTTTGTTCTTCCCTACATACATGGTACTACAGACAAAACAGGACAATTACTTCGGCAGTCCAACATACGTACAATCTTCAATACACATAAGAAGATTGGACAAAGCTTGCGATCCCCGGAAAATCTTGTACCTTTCCAAACAGAAGGAGTATATAAAGGTCCTTGAACCCGTGGAGAAGTGAATGTGGGAGAAACAGAACGCTCAATATCAACTAGACTTAAGGAACTGTATTACAAAGAAACAAATTGTTCAATCTGCTGTAGCCTGAACACCAGCATACCACTGGCCATATTGTAAATGTAAAGGAAACCAAAGTGCTAGCATCGGTTCCAAGATTTCATAAATGAAAAATTAGAGAATATATTGAAGTATTTATATATACAAAAAATTTCAACAGAGATACGGGTTACGGTCACACGTGGAAACCGATCTTAACACAAATCACGTGGAGTAAAGATCCCTGAAGATGACTCGTGCAATCGAAGGCGAAACGTCGGATAGTAATTCCAATTTGACACGGTCTAATCCTCAGAACTATGATTTTTTAATAAGTATTAAAGAGTAAACAAAAGTATTTTCTTAAAACCAGGAGACCCGAGTTCGGTTGAGTCTCTCTAAATATAAGATAATTGGTTTTTTAAAGTAGAACCTATCTGAAATATTCCATTTTGACCTATTGGCCATAAATAATGTGTGTGTTTTGTTACTTTGTTTATACTCTTTCGATGCCAAATAAACCTTTCAGGAAAAACTAATTAAAGGTATATTCTTAGAGTTAGAGAAGGTTGCTACTGTAACTAGATAGTTATATTTTCATTATTTATTGTTTCACTATACTAAGATGATTTGTAAAAATGATTCTTCTAATAAAGTTTTAAATGGAATGTAGTTTGTTTTTAATTTTCAATTCTGCATTTTATAATTTTTTTTTAATTTCTCTAGGTGTTTTAGGCAGTGAAGTATATAGAAAAATTTTCAACAAAAAAAAAGGTTTTCAGCTAGTGTTGTTTCCTAATTCGGCGTAAATAATATGAACAAAAAAACAGGCCATTACTTTCTTTTAGTTGTCGATAAAATTTGGCTCTGGGGGGGTGTTACCCTCCAATTAAAAAAAAGGGCCTTACATTTTGCTATTTTTATCATTGTAGCTTAAAAAAAAAGTGGCTTTAGGGGGAGGTTAACTCCCAAACCCCCACCTTCTATACGCCACTGGTTTTAGAATATTTGGTTAAAACGGGAAATGTTCCGGCATCTGATACCAAACAAGTTTTCAGTGTTCAGTATAATTTTTTTGAAACTTAATTTTAAATAAATGGAGCTTTTTCTTCTGATATTCATTTAGTCGACAATTTAAAAAAAGACTTTTTTTTACTGGATCTTAACCCCAAATGAATTTTTACCAAAATATTACCAAGTCATTCCCATATGACCCTTAATTTTTTCAAAATTTGAAGTCAATCGGATCACTAGTATTAAAGCTATGCCGCGAACTGACAGACAGACAGACAGACCTGGAGACGGACCGACGGAATTCATAAAATATGTTTTTTTGGCATAGGGACGCTAAAACGCTAAAAGATATATAAAACCTGGGTGATTTTTTCACGATTACAAACATTTTATTTGACCGCCATTTTCTTTGGCCATCTTGAGTTAGTAGTAATCAGCTATGACACACAATTCGAAATTAACCCATTAAGTAGTTATTCAATGAATTTTTAAATATTTTATTAAGCCGCCATTTTGATCCGGCATCTTGGATTCGAACCAAAATTCTACCAGTTTATTCCAACACAATACTTTGATGTTTGTGCAAAATTTGAGATAAATTGGATAAGCAATTTTTGTAATAATATTTTTTTAACATTTCACTAGGCCGCCATTTTGTTTCGCCATACTGGATTTTTACCAAAATATTACCAGGTCATCCTCATATGACCCTTACTTTTTGACAAAAGTTTGAAGTCAATCGGGTAAGTAGTGTTTTAGTTACGCAGCGACAGATAGAGAGACACACGGACAGACAGACCGACCGAATTGAGAAAATGTTTTTCGTCATCTAGGGACCCTGAAACGTGAAGATCTGAAAAAATCTCGGGGGGTAATTTTTTAACGATTACAATACTTTACTTTTTACGAGGGAAGTAACAAAGATAAGTAAAATATATAAGTAAAAATATAACAGAAACACGACCTAAATTAAATAATAATATTAATAGGTACTTTGTAATAAAAGTACATTCATCAGGGTTATTAAACTAAAACGAATCAAACACAAGTTAAAATAAAATAATACATTGTGCGAGTTAATAGAAAACAAGACAAAACGTCTTATCAGTCCAACCTCAAAACAGGTAAAATAAACAAATTATTAAGAATATTTCTGACAAAAAATAGGGGTTTTCTCACTATATGGTCTAAAAAATGACAGATCATGGGAATCACTTAGACTAAATACAAATCAAAAATCCTCTTACACTGTGAGATTTTAATAGTCGTTAACGAAAAATATCAATTAATAATCCTCATTTCATTTGCAGCATTATATTCTCTTATAAAAAATTAATCCGTGACACATACCTATATTCATAATTAATATTTGCATAGACATTGGTGATTTTGGCATTTCTATACCTCCTCCGTTGCGACGCCCTTGCCACAATATAAATCTAGAGAAGCCTTAAATAATCACATTAATAATACTAAAAGCTCAGTTTGACGACCTACAAGCTTAGGCAACCATCAATTCATGCACGCGTATGTTTGATTTCATGACCTCGGCTGCAAAATAGAAAACGTGGGGATATTTATATATTCGAATCAGACAGATTAAACTTAATTTTAATAATAAATAGGTATACGAAAAACAAAATGTTAAGGCCAGATTTGTTTAAAGTTTCTTTTAACATTCTTTGAATAATCAGTTGTTTTTTTATTTCTTAATCTCAATACATTTATGCCGCAGTCTAAATAAGATACATTTGAACATTTTGATCTAAGCAAAACTTTTTGGGAGTTCCTAATTTGCTGACCCTTAATAGGGGCGATAGTTCTGATGCTACAATTTTTGGCAATTTTTTACAGCCCCCCTTTCTTTTCAGTACTTATAATTACTTTCAATGTGGTCAAAACCTGCTGGCCCGTTGAAATTTTGCTGACCCATAAGGGGTAATAGATCTAATGTTACGTAACATTATATTAATGCTTTTGAATTTTTATACAGCCCCCTTTCCTTCCAGAACCAGTAATTATTTTCAATGTGGCTAAAATCTGCTGACCCGGAAGAAATTTTGCTAAACATTAATACAGGTGATAGTTCCCATGCCGTTTAACAGTATTTTCGTTTTTTGCAATTTTTGTACAGCCTCTCTCTCTTTCCAGGACTTATAAACACTTTCAATGTAGTCAAAACTTCCTAACCTGTTAAAAATTTAGCTGACCTTAATAGGGGTGATATTTTGTATGCTTCTTAAAATTATTTTCATTTCTTGCATTATTTTACAATACTCCTTTCTTTCCATACAATCCATCCATTGAATAATTGAAGAAAACGTCTGAAAATAACTTAAATTACTAGTAAAACAATATAAAATTAAGTTCTTGTAAGAAATATTGGTGGGATTTACAGTTAATTTCAACTAAAAGTGTTTTTAAATGGGATCTAAAAATATTCAATGTTACAGACCCCTTAATATCATTATCCATCACATTAAAAAACTTACACGCATTAAATATAACATTTTTTTGATAAAATGACGACCTGTGACTATTAGACAAGCGCAGTTCCCTTATGCGTGTATTATAATGATGAGCAGAGGGGCAGTTCCCTCATGCGTGTGTTATAATGATGAGCAGATCGATTTAACTGAAGAGTGGATCTGTTTTTATAAGCATATGTACTGGGTGTACAACTAAGAAGGGAGGCCGGTCGTATCTCAGGGACCACTTGTCTTACGGTTTCGGGAAAAAAAGTTATATAGTAAATTATTTTCAGCCTCGAAAAATTGCCGCTAGGGGGCGCCACAAGAACTTTAAATCGTAAATGTCGATTTTTTGGTGTTTCGAAAATATAAGCAAAGTATTCTTCTTCTTCGCAACTTTTTTGCTTTTTATATGTTTTTTCTGTTTTCAATAATAAAATGAGGTGGGAAGGTCAAACATTTTTTGCTTCAAACGTTGATATCTCCGTTTTAAATGAACTAGTAAAACAATATAAAATTAAGTTCTTGTAAGAAAATCTTGGTGTTAATTTCAACTAAAAGTGTTTTTAACTGGGATCTAAAAATATTCAATGTTACAGACCCCTTAATATCATTATCCATCACATTAAAAAACTTACACGCATTAAATATAACATTTTTTTGATAAAATGACGACCTGTGACTATTAGACAAGCGTAGTTCCCTTATGCGTGTATTATAATGATGAGCAGAGGGGCAGTTCCCTCATGCGTGTGTTATAATGATGAGCAGATCGATTTAACTGAAGAGTGGATCTGTTTTTATAAGCATATGTACTGGGTGTACAACTAAGAAGGGAGGCCGGTCGTATCTCAGGGACCACTTGTCTTACGGTTTCGGGAAAAAAGTTATATAGTAAATTATTTTCAACCTCGAAAAATTGCCGCTAGGGGGCGCCACAAGAACTTTAAATCGTAAATGTCGATTTTTTGGTGAATTTGTATAGTTAAGGTGTTTCGAAAATATAAGCAAAGTATTCTTCTTCTTCGCAACTTTTTTGCTTTTTATATGTTTTTTCTGTTTTCAATAATAAAATGAGGTGGGAAGGTCAAACATTTTTTGCTTCAAACGTTGATATCTCCGTTTTAAATGAACCGATTTTATTGAACTTGGTCTTAAACAAAGGGCTTTTTTCGCTCGATTTGCGGTGCTATTAACGGTTACCAAATTTATTCGGATACTGGTCGCTAGATGGCGTTTTTCTGGGATTTCTCAAATAATACGGATTTTCTCAAAAAAATCAAATAGTGTGATACGAATTTTTTGTCACATTTTATTTTGTGGTTATGAAGGGTATAAGATAGTGAAATAAAAAAACCAGATGCATATTTAATTTAAGAAGATGATGGTCGCTCAAATCCGAAACGTCCGATTAAAAAACTAACTACACCGAATTGTAGAGAAAAAGTGCCAATGGTAAAACGCTGCAAATTGAATCACTACTTCCACATCATCTTTATGAGATATAACACAATAACTGTAGATATACTCAAAGACCAAATCGACATATTACTCGATTTTTTACGAAATTTTGGATTTTCGTCCCTTCTACTTTATAACCTTACTATTTATTTTTGTTATTTTGGTCAAATAAGAAGACAAAATGAGATCCCCGAAAACTTATAAATCGACATGTTACCCGATTTTTTTTTTCAAGTCAAGAAAGTTGATGATAGTCGCTCGAATCTGAAAGCAGCGTTGAATTAAAAAAATAACTTCACCAAACTGTTAGAGGAGGAAAAGTGCCCAAGGTTGCTGTGCTATTTCCTGCTATTCCATTTATTATTGTGAAAAAAAGCAGGGATGATATAAAAAAAAATGTTATAAATAACAAAGAGATTGTTTATTAATTAACTATTGGTGTCAAGTAAACTGTTGGAAATGTCTACCATCATGCTCGATACTTACATGGAGTCTTTCTACTGTAGAATTTACTGCAGCTTCTGTTTCTGCAGCTGGTATAATCTGCATTGAGTTTCTAATTCGGTTCCTGAAGTCCTCCCTTGTTGTTGGTCTATTTTGGTACACCAAATTCTTAAGGCGACCCCACAAGTAAAAGTCTAGACACGTCAAATCGGGGGAACGAAGGGGCCAGGGAAATATAACTGCCCCTACCTATCCAGCTTCCTAAAAAACGCCCATCTAGGAACCGTCTGACATTGAGTAGGGAGCTGGGCAGCCATCATGTTGGAAGAATAGGGTGTCTAAGTCGATGCCCTCAAGCAAAACTGGAAGCTGATTTTCGAGAAAATCTAAATAAGTCCGTCCATTTAGTGAATTATCGAAAATTATTGGGCCGATAATTCGGTTGTTTATTATGCCGCGCCAAACGTTGACGCTCGAACGACCTTGACTCTGGACTTCTCGCATCCAGAGAGGATTGTGGTCCGACCAATAACGCAGGTTATGCAAGTTCACTTTCCCATCGGAGCAGAAAGTAGCTATATAATAAGTAATATGTAGATTTATGGATTTTTGGGTATACAGATTTCAATTTTTGAGTTAATTTAATATTTTATGGAAATCTAAAGATGATGTGGAAGTAGCGATTTAATTGGCATCATTTTTTTTTCAAAATTTATCAAATTTTAGGTTAAGTTGAAATAATAGATGAAAATAACTTTCACTTTACCATTGGCACTTTTTCTCCTCTACAATTTGGTGTAGTTAGTTTTTTAATCCGAGCGACCATCATCAATTTTCTTTATTTAAATATGGACCTAGTTTTTTTTTATTTCACTATCTTATACCCTTCACAACCACAAAATAAAATGTGATAAAAAAGTCATATCATACCATTTGATTTTTTTAAGAAAATCCGTATTATTTGAGGAATTCCAGAAAAACGCCATCTAGCGACCAGTAGCAAAATAAATTTGGTGACCGTTAATAGCATCGCAAATAGAGCGAAAAAAGCTCTTTTTTAAGACCAAGTTCAATGACATCGGTTCATTCAAAACAGAGATATCAACGTTTGAAACAACAAATGTTTTGACCTTCCCCCACCACCCCACATAATTTGCAGCGATTTCTCTTTGCCGATTCACTATATAATTTTTTTTCCCGAAACCGTAAGACAAGTGGTTACTGAGATACGGGCCTCCCTTCTTAGTTGTAGTAAAATAGTCAATACATAACTCTCTGTTTGAGAGACCACAGATTATTCGTATTGCGTACTTTTGTAACAGTAAATACACGTTTAATATGTGTACTAGTGCCCCAATTTAAGATGCCATAGCGCAAATGTGATTGAAAATTGGCATAGTATAAAGTCAGTAAAATCTTTTGGCTGCAATGATTTTTTGGAAATCTTAAGGCATAGCAGGAACTGCACCACCTACCACAAAGGTCTTCAATATGGGCATGTCACTGAAGTGTGCTGTCAAAGTTTTGGCCTAACAATCTAACACTGTCTGAGAGGCTCATTTAATTTGGTGCACCATAAAACAAGGCAAAACCTTCATCAACTTGCCGTCTACAAGAGGAAAAAATTATAAATTGTGTCTTATTTTGATTTAGAATTAAGTTTGATTTTTTTGAGACCAGGTTAATATATAGTTGTAAATCAGTTGCTGCTTTTTGAAGGTATAGCATAAGATCGTTAGAAAATATTATAAAAAATAAGGGGCCCAACATGGATCCCTGAGGAACGCCTTGTATTATCGAGCGACAGCTGCTCTTGTTGTTATTAATAGTGACATACTCCTATATTATGAGTCCGATTGGTAGGATATGAGGTAAGAAGATTTTGACACCTTATCACGAATCCCATAGCGTTAGAGCTTTTCTAGTAAATATCGATGATCCACCAAACCAAAAACACGTGAAAAATCCATAAATAAACCGATCACAAACCTCCGACTGTCAACAGCATCAACAATTTTGTTTTGAAAGTATGATAGGGCACTTTCTGCTCTCTTTGATGGTTGTTGTTAATTTATCTTCTAGACACATCTCAAAAACTTTTGATATACTACTTAGTAGTTATTGCACGATTGTTGTCATAATTATTTGTATCGCCCTTTTTAAAAACAGGAATAAAAGATGCTATTTTCAGTTTACTGGGAAAAACAGCCTCCTCAAATGATAAGTTAATCAAAAAAGTTGATACATCAGAGAGGTACAGTTTACAAGTCTTAAGCATAGACCTGCTATCAGAACCACTAGCATTTGAGTTTTTTAGTCCACCCATAGCAGACAAAACTTTTGGGGCGCACACAGGAGGTAGAAAAAAGTATTGACCCCAAGCAGAATGTTTCTATCCAAGAGGGCGAAGTCGGCATTATCAGAACATATTATTGTAGTATTGATGTCAAATAGCATCCGAACTGTCACCCCTATTAAAGGTCAGCAAAATTCCTAGCGGGTCAGCAGGTTTTGACCACATTGAAAGTGAATATAAGTCCTGGAAAGTAAGCGAGGCTGTAAAAAGATTTCAAAAAATTAAATAATGTTATGTAGCATCAGAACTATCACCCCTATTAAGGGACAGCAAAATTTCTAACGGATCAGCAGGTTCTGACCACACTGAAAGTGATTGTAAGTCCTGGAAAGCAAAGGAGGCTGTAAAAAAAAATTACAAAAAGTTAAATAAGTGTTAAGTAGCCTCAGAATTATCACCCCTATTAAGTGTCAGCAAAATATTACCGATATCTTATTGGTCAGCAAATTAGGGACTCTCAAACATTTTTAATGAAAAATTTATGAAAAGAAAACGAAGAGTGGGCAAGTAAAAGTTTACATAGTCAAATCGTTTCAAATATTTTAAGGCCCAATGTGTCCATTCAGCGGTTAATACACTTTTACTGATTTAATCATTTTTCACCATACTACACTAACGGAAAGCATAAGTTTATTATACAGACAACCTTAAAAAATATGCATACTGTCAATGTGTTCTTAACCTTGGACCTCATCATCAACTACATAATGAAAAATACATACTTGACTGTATAACGTGTAATTATGCTAAATATATGCAGAGAACATAATTAATAGAATTCAAATAGAAATAGATTTCTTTATTTCGATAAATACGTACTAGGTTTAAGAGAATACAGGGAATTAACAAAACGCCAGCTATTTTCAATAGTTTTCTATTCTCGAACTTAATTTTGTTTACCAATTTCGACAGGTTGTTTGAGCGTTTGTTGTTTTCAATCTAATTACAATTGACAATACGATACAGACTGGAATAATAAAAAGTAAAAATATCTTTGTATTACAATATTACCCTACATTCATTCCACAGCCCTATTAATAGGAACCAATTTTTGCTTTAAAAAAAATTCGAGTAAAGTTAAACCAGTCTCTAGAGACATCTATAGTGAATAAAATTCAAAAACATGGAGTTAAAGGAACCTTCTTTCTTCAATTAACAAACCGGTATTAACGATAGCATAGCAATATATGTCTACATTCGCCATTTAGTCGAGAAATATATTATTCTGGTATTCGGGAGCTTCTCGGTTCTAGTGGCTTTTAAACGTTTTATTGATTTTTGATATTAATGTTGGTAAATGACAAATGATTATTAAATATATTGAAAATGTCCATCTTTATCTAAAATTACAAACCGTTTAGTTAAAATATTTTGCGTGTAAATATATTTGTCAAAATAAATATTAGGTCTATTACACCACTCTTTTATAGCCACTTTAAAAACAATACTTATATTAAACTGGCAAGTTAGCTTAGCTAAAATAGTTAAATAACAGAGATGGTGACAAAAGTCAAGATTTATTTTCTATTTTCTCAGCACAACTGGGATTTATATTAAGTTTAAATCAAATCCGCAGTTTAGGTTTTGGAAGTGGTTAATGAAATAGCACCATTCCGGATGTCAGAGTCATTTAACATTGTACTGACATAAACAATTCAAGAGAATAGTGACTTTGGGCTAGAGAAACCTAATATAAAAATGTAGCAAAAACGGTAGTTTATATATACAAAATTTTTCAACCCTGTAGCTTTAACCCCCTAGCTGAGTGGAGAGGGATCATGCCATACATCTTTTTATTTTCAACCACAACGAAATGACAGGTTGTTAAAATTTGTTAGAGATTTTATATTTATTTTTTTATATACAAGACTATAGACTATATCTTTTTATGAAAAAAAAAATCGAAGAACTCTCATAACTTCAAACCCCTAACGGGGGGAAGCACAACCCCCTGATTTTGAATAAGAGTAAGGGGTGTTGCGATACCTCATTTTGAAGATCTCATCGAATACTATGTGTCCCTAAAATTTGGCTTAAACATTTTCATCGATAACGAAATGAAAGGTAAAATAGTGAAAGAGGCAATGACCACCATTCACTTACATGCAGTCAAATAAATCGTGTTTAAAACATTGTGAGTGATTCGGGCTTGGTAGCATAAATCTTAGATTTTAGATGACTCCATAGAAAATAGTCCATTGGATTCAGATCAGGTGACCTGGGTGGGCACTCAATATGTCCCCTTCTTCCAATCCAGTTTTGAAGAAAAATCTAAAAATTGTCGCATAGGTTGTACGAAATGACGTGCTGCGCCATCTTTTGAAAAATGATCGTATGAAGGTCTTCTTCATTCTCCCCTCACCCTTATTCAAAATCAGGAAGTTGCACTTCACGTGAAATTACGCTAATAAAAAAAGCAGACAACTTTTTCCCCTTGAATCAGAAATCGACGGTTCCGAGAGTTATTCGATTTTTTTTACAAAAACGCAAAAAAAACGAGGTGTAATTTATATCCACACCTACAAATTTCTAACAAATTTTAGCTGTCATTTCGTTGTGGTTAAAAACAATAGGGCGAAATTATAGGGTCACAAAGAACTCGATGAGATCTTTAAAAAGAGGTATGGCATGACCCCTCTCCCCTATTCAAATTTCGGGGGTTGTTCTCCCCTCAGCTAGGGGGTTAAAGCTTCGGGGATGAAAAAAGCTGAAAAACTACTTACACGATTGACTTCAAATTTTGGTTAAAAATTAAGGGTCATATGGGGATGACCTGATAATATTTTGGTGCAAAATCCAGCCGAACAAAATGGCGTCGGGCGGCGTCGTAGTGAAATGTTAAAAAAAAATTATTATTAAAAAACGAATTATTCAAACGATATTAAATCTTGGTGCACTATCTTGTAGAAACCGAAAAATGACTATAAGGACGTAAAATTTATTTTGTATTACATCTTCAAATGCAGCCTGAACAAAATAAAAAGAAAAATGACGTTTTTTTTACGGATATCTTCGGAAGTAGGCGGAATTTTCCAACTCTGTCTATGGCATATTATTCGACATTAACTTTGCCCTAATTTAACCAACTTTATATCTCTTACGGTTTTTCAGATGCCAATGCAGGCTATCCCATCGAATTTGTAAACACCAGGTATAGCAACAGATCCAAATTTAACTGAATTCGCAGTATTCTAAAATTGTCGGCTTCATTTGGGAGCCAGTTTTTATGTCAACCATAATTATATGAAAGGTATATAATCAGTACTGTAAGTACTTGAAATTAAATAAAATTACCTACTAAAATTTAACAACCATAACTCATTATAAACAACATCCTTGTAATAAACAAGTTGAGGAAATAACTCTGGCAACAATTATTAAAAGCAAACCATGTTGTTTCCAATGACGTAATATGAATAATATGTTTTAAAGAACAAAACGTGGTTATATGGTTGTACCATATGAAAAGAACGGATTATTTTTATAAAAACTGTCGGTAAATAAATTTTGGCGAAGACTTGCTTCGTAAGTTGAACGTAATATTACTAAAGGTATCAAAACATCTGGTCGTTGCACTTATTTGAAAATATACAGTATTGGCCGGTTGCAGAAAGCTCAATTAAAATGTTTAACCGAATGTCAAATGTGACAGCGAGTTCCTAGATTTCTATCAGCAACTTGTCAAATCCGAAAGTTTGGTTAAATATTTTAAACTGCAATTAAGTTTTGTGCAACCGGCTGTGCATCTATTATTTTTTAATTGCTTTAGCAAATATATGTAGAAGTACTTGCAGATTGGTTCTCAAAAAAGCTAAGTCTCTTTATTATGACAAAATAATTAATAATGCAAAAAATAAGACAAGGGAATGCTGGAAAATAGTTAACGAGCTACACATATTATAATATCATCTAACCAATTCAATAAATATTACTGCACAATAGCTGAGAAATTAACAAAAGATTGAAAAAGAAAAAGATCCTATAGACTACAATTCAGCCATGTCAAACATGTTGAAAACCGTTTTTGAAAGCGCTCAACAACGATTGGTATAATAAAATGTACAATTGTACATAGTGCCATCTATGTTTAGGAGGATGAACTACACATACTTAACCTAAAACCTAAAGCCAAACGTTGTCTGACTTGTTCCATGAAATTCTAACGCGCAAAAACACAGATGACGCTATCTGAACATTCTGCAGAGAACTCGAGAAATCACAATCCATATATAAGCCGTGTTCGATTGAGTTCAGCAGTTCAGTGTTTAGTCAGTTGCGATAAAGTTTCGAGTTGAGTTGCGCACTTATTGTTACAACACTTAACAGCACTTACTATAATTTATTTCAAATACAATTTTTAACATGTCTCTTTCAAAACCAAGTGGGGTAAGAGGAAACTTGTAGATGAGCATCGTATCTTTCAAGAAAAGTGGGAATTAGAGTTTTTTTGCTGTGAAGTGAAAGAAAAAATTATTTGTTTGATTTGTAATAGTACAGTCGGTGTCCCAAAATTATATAATATAAAACTATGATATTCATAAAACTATGTTTGACAAGTATACAGGCATGGTCAGAAACGAAAAGTTAAATAAGTTAAAATCACGGTTGAAAGATCAGCCTCTTACGTTTACATGTCCAAAGCAAGAAAATTAATCTGTCCTTCAAGCGAGCTACGTACTGTCGGAGTTGATCGCGAAACACTCAAAACCATTTGTTGAAGGTGAATTTATAAAAGAGTGCCTTGTAAAGGCCGCGGAAATTGTAAGTGCCGGGAGCGTGAAGGCATTTCAAAATATATCCTTGTCCCGGAATACTGTCGATATCAATGTGTATGAAGAATTACTGGAATTAGTATCATTGCATGATACAACAACTGGGAAGGATATTTTAAATGCTGTTTATGGACTTCTGCAAAAGTACAATTTAGATTTGTCAAAACTGTGTTCCGTTACAACAGACGGAGCTCCTTCAATGACTGGAGTAAAAAATGGCTTCGTTAAAATATGACAGGCAAAGATCAGAGAAACGGGCAGTGACAAACCAGATTTTCATCAAATTCATTGTATAATCCACCAAGAAGTCTTCTGCTCAGAAGTTGGAAAGTGTTTTAAAGTCAGTGAAAAAAATTATAAACTTCATAAGGTCACGAGGCCTTAATCAGCGACAGTTTTCTGCATTTTTACGTAATTTAGAAAGTAAGTACACTGGTTTACTATATTATGCAGAGGTGCGATGGCTTTCGTGTTCTATGGTACTCGACCGGTTTTGGAAAGTCAAAGAAGAAATACGCGTTTTCATGGAAACAAAAGGCGAAGATGTCAGCTTATTATGCGGTGTACCTTTTTTACAAGATCTTTCATTTATGGTAGATATCACAAAACACTTGTCGGACTTAAATACGAAATTGCAAGGACCACGTCAAGTTATTACAGATATGTATGATGATGTGGGAAATGGTAAGGCATATCAAGAAAGCACAAGTGTCCCAATATCATACAAAATATATTCAAATGAGAAGCCTTTTGGTAGAATTTGAGAAGCGTTTTCAGGATTTTAAGTCCCAAGAAAACCGTTTTTCTCTATTTACTGGTCTTTTCACTATCGATATTGATAAAGCTCCCCCTCACTTGCAAATGGAAGTAATTGAGATTCAGTGTCAGACCCATTTAAAACAAAAATTTGATAGTGTTCGTACATTCATACATAAATTCGCGCCACAAATAGACAACTTAATTAAAGGCAAAATATGTCAAATATCTGGCAAAAGAATTTAATGTTTGTAGTTTTTAATGTCCTTTTTATTGGAAATTTAGTAAAGAGACTTGTCCTATAATAGTACTTTTTCTCAAGATTTTCAGTAGTTTGTCTTCTTTAAGATAAGGTTTTGCGGCCCACCTAGTCGATGGTCTTCATGCTTTTGGCCCACAAGTGACTGTGAGTTTGACATAGCCGGACTACATAAATTTGTCCATCAGAGTTTAGTTCTTTCTGATACAAACATGCTTGAATTGAATGATATAATTTCTGAGATAAATCTAAAAAATAAAAATGAAGCTGGTTTAGACAACAAATCAATAAGTTTAATTTAAAATCTTCCAAATCCTGCTTTTCAATGCTTTCTCAATTCCTAAACAATAATTTTCGGAGAGGATATTTTCCAGACTGTCTAAACAATGTATTGGTGATCCCACTTTACAAGGGCGGAAGGGCGGTGATACTAATGATCCAAGCAATTTTCGACCCATTTCCCTTTTGTCAACCTTATCTAAGGTCATTGAGATGATTGTAAACAGGATATTATTAGATCATTTCATGTAGAATAACATTTTAAATAACAGTCAATTCGGATTTCGGATCTCATGCAACACTGGCGACGCAATTTTTAATCTTTTGAAGACTGTGTACCCAAAACTAAACCAAAATGAGGCTGTAGCGAGAGTTTTTTGCGATATTTCCAATGCGTTTGATTGTGTTGACCAGGGAATTTTGATACGTAAACTTTAACGCTACGGCTTCAGGGGTAAAATATACAACTGGTTCCAGTCCTATCTTTCCAGTAGGTCTCAACAAGTTTGTTGAAAATAGAACATCGATGAAAGCTTTAAATAGATGGGGAGTACCGCAAGGGTCCATTTTGAGACCACTCCTTTTTCTTATTTACATTAATGATCTTATTGGCAGGAATATTTCTAGAAGGTTCACTATTTTTGTAGATGATACGAGCATTGTGTGGACATAGGCTCGATGATGACTTCTATTGGATCTGACCTGAGTGTTCCCACTTTACAAGGGCAGTGATACCAATGATCCAAGCAATTTTCGACCCATTTTCCTTTGGTCAACTGTCTCTAAGGGCATTGAGAGGATTGTAAAGAGAAAATTAACAGTCATGTCATGCGAAATAACAATCATTTCGGATTTCGGATCTCATGCAACACTGGCGACGCAATTTTTAATCCTTTGGAGACTGTGTACACAAAACTAAACCAAAATGAGGCTATAGCGACAGTTTTTTGCGATTTTTCCAAAGCGTTTAATTGTGTTGACCAGGGAATTTTGTGCGTAAAGTTGAACGGTACGGCTTCAGGGGTAAAATATACAACTGGTTCCAGTCCTATCTTTCCAGTAGGCCTCAACAAGTTTGTGTCCCAAATCGAACGTCAAGAAAAGCTTTAAACAACTGGGGAGCACCGCAAGGGTCCATTCTGGGACCACTTCTTTTTCTTATTTACATTAATGATCTTACTAGTATCAATATTTCTGGAAGGTTCACTATATTTGCAGATGATACGAGCATTATGTGAAACCTTATGATGATGATGACGATAATGAATTCTATTGGATCTGACCTGTGTATGGTTAAAGAATGGTTTGAATTCAATCGTTTGTGTTTCAATATTGGGGTTACATTGTCTTTCTGCTTATTAGGAACTGAAGAAAAATACGAGTTAATATCATCAAATGTTGTTTGTTAGCGTTGAATAATAATCATTGCAAAAATATTTTTCTCTATATTGAATCTCTTGTCGCCAGCAATTATTAATAATTCTTCAATATTATAGTTGATCCTGAAGATAATTCCCAATAAGTCCGAAATATCGTTGAAATCGTCTTTCAATGCTCTATTTGGTTTCGATATAATATACAAGGGGTTGCATTTTAAAACATTGAGAAAACTGATGGAGTGCAAAACACGACAACACTGTAAGATAAAAAATATTGTTACTGCAGGTTAAATAGTGCATACATTTATGTTTTTTTCTGCACAAAGAAATTCTATAAATACCAGAGATATATCAAAAATTGAAGATAGTCGCCAATGAATCTGAAAAGTTGCGTCACAGACCCATACTATTATACATCATTGAATTGATCTTTGAGAGACCTATTCAAATCCATATCAATATGTAGGGTCTCGCATTTGAAATAAAAAAGTTTATACTAGAGGCAAAATGACACACCCTGTATATACAAAAATTTTAAAAAATGAAAATATAATTCAATCGAAGAAACTTCTGTGTGTATCTTTATCGAATATCTCTGATAGTTTTTTATTTTGTACGGACAAAAATTACTTGTTATTAATCGGCTCATGTAGTACAATATAAGTGTGGAGTAGGCACTAACAAAAGAATAAATGTGCAAAGAATTGTCAAAATGAACTAGCGTTTAAGCTTTGTACAATGAAGGCATGGAAAGTCTCAAAAAAAACACAAAACCAGAAATACGTCGCGCACATTATAGTTGCAAGGTTACGGAAATAAAAAACAAAACGTTATGTGTCAAGTGATACAGTAACCAAAGTAAAAGTAAATAAGAGCAGTGGCGCCGAATCCCTAAAATTAGCACAAGAATGTCTATTATTTATTACAATATTTGTTTGGTTGTGAAACATATTCGTATACGACTAAATCCTCATTAATTTGTAATTACATACTTCCTATTTGTTGTATTTACTGACCTGAAGTTTTTGTGCGGATCTTTAATACTGAAATTACCGATAAAATAATTTCTAGTGAATATGGTATATTATTTTTTCTAAAGGCGTTTTTTCGATACAAGTGGTGTCGTAATGGCCCCCTTTTGAGCAAAAGTGGCAATGCTAAGTCATGGCCAAGTCGAATTTGAAACCGGTCACGTCTCAAAATTGAAAAGCAAAAATGGTGCGAATGTAATTGCCACCTTTGGCATCCAATTAACACCAACTTGAAAATGTTCAACAGTAAACAGAGCTGGGACGAATCTTCTTAAAAATGAATCACGAATTCGAATCCTTTTGATAACAACTAAATATTGAAATTTTTTCGAATCACGAACCCGAAACATATCGCTGGTATTTCTATTTATCAAACTCAGTTCATTAACTTCGATTTTATGTTAGTTTCAAATTCAAAAGTCGAAAAAATGTTTTGTGACTTTAATTAAGTGATTGGTGATGCATGTATTGGGATCTCGGAAGAGATACAAAAATGATTAAATGGGCATGGGTAATTAAAATCTAATGCAATAAACAAAATACAAATAAAGAAGTTACAGGGCTTTACAGAAAATGCCACTTTTTATTTTTTTCAAAATATCTCGAAAACCGAAAAAGTTAAAAGCACGTCGCTGACGTTTTTAAATTACCAATAAAATTCTGTAAAACTTTGCTCATTTAATCATTTTTGTATCTCTTATAGTTTCCCTGATCCCAATACATGCATTCCCAAAATGGCCCACACTGTATATATATATATATGTAAATCTTGTTTTTTCTTGGACGTTCTTATATACAAATACTTTTTTATTTTCTTGGGTTAGGGTCCTTCTAAAAGAAAATTAACACATTTCTTATCAAAGTCACATGTTACAAAATATTGACGTTTCGATCAACCAAGTGATCTTCATCAGAATACTTAAAATGAAGTTCTTCTATAAAGAAATTTTAAGAATTAAAAGTTGGTACACTTAGAAAGCAACAGTAAATCTTACCTCTTAAAACTAAAATTCGAAGAGCATAGTAAAATAAAACAGCACATTTTTAAAATTATACATATATTTTAGACATAAATAAGACTTTCACGAAACAGGAGAACGAATACTAAAATATATATTTTTCTATGGTATCACGAGAGATGAAATTTTTATTTATTAAGGGGTCTAAAGCGGTTTTTTCATTGTTGCTTTTGTTTAAATTTGTTTCTTACTTAATAACATTATGGTATATTTTACTGAGTTGTTTTGTATCGGTTTTTGCATTGATGGAGCTTTTATTTTTTTTTTGTATTACTATCATTTCATAAAATTCTCTGGCTTTTTGATGATTTTCGGCTTTTAAAATGTTAGGTTTACCGAAATCGAATGAATGTTGGTTTTCACTAAAATGTCTTGTTAACGCAGTCGTGTTCTTTTTGTCATATTTGTGTCCTCGTATTCTGTTTTTTTAAGTACTGAGTGGTCTATATGTGTTCTTTTTTCTTTTGGAGTTTTTGATTTGAGTTTGCTAAAGTTGCTCTTTAAAAGGTTATGGCCATTGTGACTGACTGTAATGTGTTTTTTGAATACATTTTGCAAACATTCCGATATTTTAGGAATATATGGTAGAGACATGTAGTTGGTGTTTTTTATTATGGTTTATATTTTCTTTAGATGGGTGGTTTTCATTGTAAAATTTATAAATGTTGTTAATGATTTTTTCAGGGTAGTTGTTCATCTGTAAAGCTTATTTTGCTTTTTTAATAGATTTTTCTCCATATTTAGGATCCGATAATTTCATATTCTGTCTGAAGACCTATGACAACTGATTTTTTTGGGATAGAGGGTGTTGGGAGTCGAAATGTAAATATCTAGATGACCAAGGGTCTTATAGTATACCATTCAGTTTTTATGGTATTTTTTATGTGGTGTAAAGTGAGGTCTAAGAGTTTTGGAGGGTAACTATTAAAGCTATTTAAAATGTCATTACATTGTAAATCAACATAGCCTTATGTTTATATAGTCTTTTATTCGTCATCAAGTTTAACGAGTTAATGTCATTTTTCTAAGACTGCCATGAAAATGTTCAAAAATCTCACATCCAGGAAAATTTCAAAATGACAAACTTTGTTCAGCTCAAATTGGTTCATCATTGGTCAGTCCCCATTTGAAAACTACACCCCTATTTTTTATGACATCCCTACCGTTCGTCTCTATTCTGTTTTTAACTGCAAAACTAACCTACTGTTAAGTTAGGATAATAGGGTGCAATTCAATGGAACAAGACCTACCTAAAATGAGCGAATCGTTTACTTGATATGAAAAATTGTGTTTTACTATTAAAATAAGGTTTCCAGATATAAATGATATAAAGATGAGGCTAAAGAAAAATCCCTGATATATATATATATATATATATATATATATATATATATATATATATATATATATATATATATATATATATATATATATATATATATATATATATATATATATATATATATATATATATATAATATATAAGGTAAGAAAATTTACTCCTTCACCATTTTGTCGAGAAACGAAAAAAACATGGCGCTATGTTTGTTTAAAGGTCAAGGTGCCATCTGCTACCGTGGTATCTGCCCCGGCAAAGCTCATCGCCATGGCGCCACTGGTTGCCTATGTCCTTCATAAACAAAGCGTAATGTTTTGGTCGTTTCTCGACAACATGGTGAAGGAGTAAATTTCCTTATCGTTAGTTCTCTCGTTTCGTAGAACTTTTTACGACAAAGAACCACACAGAAATCGCTATTTCTGTTTCTCTTCTATTTTTGAACAGACGTGTTGTCTTGTGCTCCGAAGTAGGTCGCATCTAAAGCGATTTAATTGCGCCATAGTACCTACAGATGGCGCCACTGGTCGCCTATTTCCCTCATCGACTTTCAAAGTCGAATGAGATGACACCTTGTTTGTTTCAGGGTTCGGGTATTTCGGTTTTAATACTGATACCCCTCAAGGAAACTGCCTGATGAGCCTTGCCGAGGCAAGATACCACGGTAGCAGATGGCTCCTTGGCCCTTAAAGAAACATAGTCGTCATATCAATATTAGTAAATACCCAGTTAGGTAGTATAAAACGCCCCCTCGTGTTTCATTGTAGAGCCTCAAGTATGCTATTATCTTCCATTTTTCTGAAAACAGGCGCACCTTATACAGCGTCACCCCAGCAAATCTGGAATATTTAACTAATGCCTTATTGGAAGAACGGAATACGATTATAGATAGCATTCCTAAAAGGTGCCAAGAAGTCAGAAGAACAAAAGTCTTATGAACTATTGGATAATTCACGTTAGATTCAGATAAAGTAGGCGCGTCAATATAATAACTTATTAAATTTGTATTTTGAGTTTCAGACAGAATTGCAAGTACGTATTCTAAAATATTTTGCTTGGAGTCTTTTATTCCTCATCAAGTCTAACGAGATAATGTTATTTTTCTAAGACTGCCATGAAAATGTTCAAAAACCTCACATCCAGCAAGATTTCAAAATGACAAACTTTGTTCAGCTCAAATTGGTTCGTCATTGGTCAGTCCCCATGTGAAAACTACACCCCTATTTTTTATGACATCGACATATGGTTATTGGTTGCCTACTTACCGTTCGTCTCTATTCTCTTTTTAACTGCAAAAGTAACCTACTGTTAAGTTAGGATAATAGGGTGCAATTCAATCTAACAAAACCTCCCTAAAACACAAATATATTTAATACGACAGTGGAGAACTACCCTGCTCCTGAATATATGACCGTCGATCAAAATAAACAATGTCTTTCTTTCCTTTGATAATGGACAATATCTTTCCAATTTATATTACTATGCCTAATGTAATATCAGTCACTAATCAAGGAAGATTATGATTCATTGTTACGTACTGTTTTTATTAAATCATTTTTTTTTTGGTAACACTAAGCAATTATGACTCATGCGAACTGATAAGCTGATAATAATTGTTTTTTTTTTTCATTTTTGGCGCCTAGATTAAAGATTTATCAGTACAATGCTAAGTGGCTTAAAATGTAAAGATAAAAATATGTTTTGCACAATTATTTTCTGATAAGGGAGAGAAAGAGAGTCTGCCCAATTAATTTGAGAGATTTAAGTTGTTATTGTTTTAGTTGTATTCTCCATATTTATGAAATGCAGAACTATGACTTATGAATAACTAATTAATACAGTTTTTCATGATTCGTATTGATTTCTAATATGCTTAGACATAGTACTAAATATATGGAGAACGATATTAAATGATGGCTGCTGACCATAAGGGCAGCCAAAAAAAAACGTCATCCGTTTTGTCAGTAACAGCTAACTCTTATCAACCAACAGATGAAATGGATGAAACTATGGTTAAAAAAATTGGTAAATTTCCTTTACCCGGACCTTCCCTCATCATGAAGCTTTCCTTTTAATAGTGAAATGTGACCCAAAATATCCTACCAATAATTAAGAAATAAGTAGAATCGATTAAAATATCGCGATTTAGCCATACTGGCCTTAGTCCAAAAGTTAATATTAAGAAAGATACAGGGTAATCAAAATAGAATTTAATTTTCGATTTTTTAAAATAATATCCCTAGATTTTGTGATATTAAAGTGAAAATTGGTGATAACGGATTTTTTATAGTGTTTGTATTTAAAAATGTTTTAACTTTTTTGAATTAGGAAGTTTTGTATAGAAAAAATATTTGCTATTATCTTTTCTTCACAAGAAAACTATACCTTATATATCTACCTAAATTTTACCGTTTTCCAGATATTTGCTGTTTTATTACTTGAAACAGCCCCATGTACTCACCATTTAGGATATTCGAGTTTTATCATTTTTATAAAGTAGGCTTTTATCAAACAAGAAACAATTGGAATTAACGCATCTGTCGCAAAGAAACCTATAAGCTTTATTTCTGAACGATTTATTAAAATTTATAAAAATGATAAAACTTGCAATATGCTAACTGATGAATACGGCTGCATCATTAAGTAATAAAACAGCAAATATCTCGTAAATGGTGAACTTTAGACATATTTATAACGTATAGCTTTTGTCAAAAGAAAAGACAACAAAACATATTGGTCCTATACAAATTTCGTAATTTTATATACAAAAAGGTTATAACATTTTTAAGTATGAAGAGTAGCGCTCGTAGCGCCCTCTAGAAGCTACATTAAAATTTTCACTTTAATATCTCCAAAACTAGGGATATTATTTAACAAAATCGAAAATTAAATTTTAACTTGATCACCCTGTATCTTAATATTAACTTTTGGACTAAAAAATCTGAGGTAAATTATATACGTAGTTGCTTAGCAATAATTTTTTTAACATTTCACTAGGCCTCCAACAAGTCATCCCCATACGAGGGAAGTATTGTAATCGTAAATATATGAAATGATGGAAGTAAAAAGTTTATTTCTAATATAAATTGCACCAGATTTATCTTGGAACGTGAATTTAAAATTTTTATCTTGGCTTGTTCAAGAAATAAAAGGTGGGGGACATGAGAGGACCTTATTGCATAGAAGAGAAACAGGAAATAAGAAAAGGGAATAATATAAAAAGCGAATAATTATCGGATTATCAAAATTATGTATAACCGAATAATCCGGGTATTAAAATAATATAGTTTTGTCCAACACTATTAATTATTCATGTAATTATTTTTTTGTTCATATATTTCGGACCTTTTATTTTTGATGTTTTCCTTTCTTGATACAAAAATAAATAATATTGGTGCTTTAAACACATTTTTAAAAATTGTTTCCCAGCCTTGAACACAGTTGTATCCAATAACATAATTCTAAAAAATCTGCTAGTGAAAAATAAGGTTACTCAGAAACAAGTATTTAATTGGCCTAAAAAAACTTTTAAAAAGGATGACATTAAATGTTTTTGCGTATTTCCAGTTCCTGCATTCGATCAAAATTTCGTCGAATTTCTATTCCTTTGAAAAAATTAAAACAGAATCTCACCTATTTTAATGATTTTTTCGTTCATATTTTAATATTTCTAACTTCTTTTATTTTATTTTTATTTTTGATGTTTTGATTTCTTGATAAAAAAATAAATTATATTGTTGCTTTTAAGACATTTTTAAAAATTGTTTCCCACTGGCTTGAAGACAGTTGTATACAATAACATAATTCTAAAAAATCTGCTAATGAAAAATAAGGTTACTCAGAAACACGTATTTAATTGGCCTAAAAAACTTTTAAAAAGGTTCGAGTTAAATGTTGTTGCGTATTTCCAGTTCCAGCATTCGATCAAAATTTTGTCTAATTTCTATTCCTTTGAAAAAATTTAAACAGAATCTCACCTATTTTAATATTTTTTTCGCTCATATTTTAATATTTCTGAATTCTCTTACTTTATTTTTATTTTTGAAGTTTTGCTTTCTTGATAAAAAATAATAAATAATATTGTTGCTTTAAATACATTTTAAAAAATTGTTGCCCATAGCCTTGAACACAGTTGTGTCCAATAACGTAATCCTAAAAAATCTGCTAAGTATTTAATTGGCCTAAAAAACTTTTAAAAAGGTTCGAGTTAAGTGTTCTTGCTTATTCCAGTTCCGGCATTCGATCAAAACTTCGTCGAATGTCTATTACTTTGAAAAAATTAAAACAGAATCTCACCTATTTTAATAATTTTTTCACTGATATTTTAATATTTATGACTTCTCTTATTTTATTTTTATTTTTGAAGTTTTGATTTCTTGATAAAAACCATAAATAATATTGTTGCTTTAAACACATTTTTAAAAATTGTTGCCTATATAGCCTTGAACAATAATCCATAATTCTAAATCCAATAACATAATTCTAAAAAATCTGCTAATGACAAATAAGATTACTCAGAAACAAGTATTAAATTGGGCTAAAAAACTTTTAAAAAGGTTCGAGTTAAATGTTTTTGCGTATTTACAGTTCCTGCATTCGATTAAAATTTCGTTGTGTTTCTATCACTTTGAAAAAAATTAAAACAGAATCTCACCTATTAAATTCTATTTATGGAGACCCAGTCGAGATCGCATCTTTAGATACTATTTTAAACCGGTTAATTTTTAACTTAAACATTTAACCTCTGGTTGAGAATACTGCGATATTAATGGATCCTTATATATTAATATTTAAACTGCGCGTTTGCATACAAACTCGATTAGCTTAATTATATCCTTGAAACGTTATATAAGAAATATGAATAATACTAAAATATCCTACATACCACAACGGTATAGATGATACTGACTATAAAGCGAATCGTGATACCAAATAACATTAAATTAAAATTAATCAAGTACAGTGATCCAAAGCTCTACAAATATAATTTTAAACTCATGACTCTTGGGTTTAGACCGAATTCGGCCCTCCATCAGCTCCAATCCCACGAGAGATTCAGAAATTTCAAATAACGCGCAAAAAAAATAAAGATTTAGCACACATAGTTTATTTGTAATTACTTTCAACCAACCTAAAACTGTATTCTTCAAATCATAAAGACTAAAATCGATAAATAATTTTATTAAGCGTACAGAACTAGTCGTTAGAAAGACATAAACATCCGGGAAGCACCCAATGACGAAGGATCAGTAGGACGTTGGCATTGACAAACCGGACAGGTGGAAGGACTCAGCGAGACAATCAGAGAAACACCAAACCACCAAAAATGATATTATTTATTTCAAACAACTCCCAGTAACGAGAGGCGGCATTAGGACATCATGCCGAAAAAGGACCACACCACCTTCACGAGGGACCACGGCTTTTAGAGGGTCATCTTGGAAGGACGGCATCAACCCCATCGAAGGATCCTTGGGCATGCCCAATGACGGTCCATCTGATGGGGGCCCGGGGGAGAGTCGTGCGTAAATGCATTCCTCATCGTCAACAAAAAAATCCGAGCTCATTTAGTGTTCAGATCTTAAGGGATAAAGATCCTGAAGATGCCTCGTGAAATCGAAGGCGAAACGTCGGATAGTAATTCCAATTTGACACGGTCTAATCCTAAGAACCATTATTTCTTATATAAATATTATTGTTTAATTATTTTCGGTATATTTATCAATAATAATAATAATATTATATATATATATATATATATATATATATATATATATATATATATATATATATATATATATATATATATATATATATATATATATATATATATATATATATATATATATATATATATATATATATATATATATATATATATATATATATATATATACCTATTCTTACGTATTCGTTTGGTATCATTAAATGGTCACACACAGACATAGAAAACATTCACATTCTTATACGCTCTGAATTCACTAAACACAGGAAGTTACAAAACGCATGCAAGGAAAGACTCACCATTGAGAGAAAAGAAGGAGGGAGGGGAATTATAGGTATACAATCGCTAAATAAAAAAGAAATTTACCAACTCGGAAAATTCTTCCACAACAAAAAAACTAACCTCCACCAGGGAATAGTCTGCAAGCTCCTGCAAGCCCAATAATCAATGCCACATTCATAAATAAGTTTTTTGTCATCAGCTTCTAGAAGGAATGTTGTAATATTGGTTTCAGTTAATAACCTTTGCCTTTTTTAATTGATATCCCTCAGATTTTCTTTTGAGGAGGGCGAGTAAATTTCTAAATTTGGTCATATCAATATTGAGTTTAATAGATATCATTGCTCTTATCATAGAATAAAACACCAAGAGACATGAAGACCTGTATTTCGTACATAACTTCCCGTAGCAGGGGCGTGCAGTCCATGGAAGCAAGGAAAGCAGTGCTTCCCCAAAAAAAATTACAAAATATCTTCTAAAATGTAATTTTTGAAATAGGAAACCATTAAGTTTATATTAAAAATGCTAAAATATTATCTTAATTAAAAATGCGGCCTTGACTCCGACCGAGCCGAGCAATAGAAAATCGAATACAACCTATGCGGGCCGCTAGCTTCTCTGCAGCCAAGTCCTGTATGCTTGATTTCCTGCGAATCGAGCCAGAGGTTATTGAACTTTCCACCGGCTGTAATTTTTGCATTTCAGTCGCGTGCTTTAAGTGGGGGCGGAAGTTATCGTTGGAGTAGGTTCTTTGTTTGAACTGCTATCCGTGTGTTGTGTGATACGTACGTCGCGTCGTGCATGGTGCGATATGGAAGACAATAATACGGACGTGGGTATGCAAATACCGTCAACTTCGGCTGTCGGTAATAACGTTGAAGAATTTAGTAAGAAGAGTGTGTATGAATGTGTGGTGTGTGTCTTAATTATAAAGGGATTTTCAACATTGAAAGGAAGGGCAAAACCGCCTATAAAACATTTAACCACAAAAATGAAAAACTGTATTAGACATTTTTATCCGGAAAAACAATACGAACAATTTAAATGGCTAACAGGGTGTGAAAATATATGTCTCTGGAATAAAACTGGTTTTTCCGATTTAAACAATTTCCATAAAGCTGTAAAAAGACACATTATGTACAAAGCGCATTTGCAGGCCGTCATAAAAGAAAAAGTCTTCGCCAAAACCAGAATTGAACACGCCCTTAATAAACAGTTGGAAATTAGTCACCGCCAACACAATGAACTAGTCGATGAAAATAGGCAAGACTTATCGATGTTGTTTGTTTTCTCGGACAGCACGAATTGGGATTTAGAGGTCATGACGAAACAAGGGTTTCTTCAAATAGAGGAAATTTTCAAGTTTTACTTCGCGGAACGTCGAATCGAATCCAGAATGATTTAATTTCCGCTGTTGCAACCATTATTCTAAAAAGAATTCAGCAGGAGATTGGCGAGGCGCGGTTCATTGCTATTGTTCTGGACGAAACAACCGATATCACTAATTTTAGCCAATTATCTATAGTAATACGCTACGTTAAAACAGACGGAAGTATTCAAGAGCGATTTTTAGGTTTTAAGAATGTGTCCGAGAATCGTACGGCAGATGCATTATATACCGTAGTTTATAACGTTACTAAAGAAATTAATGGAGAGAAAAAATTAGTTGCTTAAAGCTATGATGGAGCTGCAGTGATGGCAGGGCAATTAGGGGGCCTGCAAGTTCGAGAAACTTTCCCAAGTGCTGTGTTTGTCCATTGTTTTGTTCATAAATTAAATTTAGTTTTATCCCAGTCCATCAATCACATTAAAGAGTGTAAAGTATTTTTCGTTACTTTAAGTGGCATGGCTGCTTTTTTTCCAAGTCAACAAAACGTACACAAGGTTAGAACTTCATTGTCCACAAACGATTGCTCAAAGTAGCTCCTACTAGGTGGAACTATAATGGAAGACTTGTGTTAACAGTATCTGAAAATCGTGAATCACTGATTGAACTACTTGAGAATATAATAGAAAATAATGAAACGTGGGACTCACAAGAAATAAATAGTTCGAGGGAGTTTTTGGACTGTTTGAAACCAGATTTTAAATTTAATTATTTGTTGAACATATTTTCAGAAATATTTCCATTCTCGAACAATGTTTTTAATATATTACAAACTAAAACAAATGATATTGCTTTTTGCCTAAAAAAAGTGGATGATTTTAAGTATATGTTAAGCCAAAAAAGAGATGACTTTGACCTATTTTGGGAAAAAACGATGACGTTACATGTAGAGCCACAAGCCAAGATTATTCGAACAGACAAGGTGGGAGATGTTCAAACATCATACAGACCCCTCTTTTATGAAACAATCGATCAAATTTAGCAACAAATAAACTATAGATTTAACGGTTTAAATGATTTTAAATTCCTCGAGCTCTGCAAGTTTGATGCATTTAAACGAAAAACTTTTCCAGAAGATGCGTTTAAATCTCTTCTTCTTCATTATGGCCAGTTCTTCGACCGAGTGTTACTGCAGTCTGAACTAAAACTGATTTACGAAACTGATGACATTAGCGCAAAAAATAACGCTAAGGAACTAATGCAATTTTTAAAATACAAGGAGCTGGAAGATGCCTACACCGAAGTGTCGAAATTGTGTCAATTAGTATTGACAACATCTGTCACAAGTTCATCAGTAGAACGGAATTTTTCAACACTTAAACGTATAAAAAATTTCGTAAGAAATTCAACGGGGCAGCAGAGACTTTCGCATTGAAAATAAACTTCTTCAAAATATGTCGGAGCATCGATGTTTTTATGATAATGTCATTGATGTATTTGCAAAATATCATCGAAAAATCGAATTACATTACTAATAGGTAAGTTTCTAAAAATTGCTTCCCTTTCTTAAAATTTCACCGCACGCCCCTGTCCCGTAGTATACAATAAGTACCTTTTCATTCCGATAGTTCTGCACATTCTTTTCTCTGCACCTATTGAAAATATACTCATATTTTAGCCTGGATTTTTCGGAAAGCAACCCGTCAATAGCCCTGGATGCTTCCTGCGCAATATTCGAAGGAATCCTCCTTTCTGAGTCAGTCATTTTGACCAAAGAAATTAAAACTGTCAATAAGAAGTTATCTTATTGACAGTTTAATCTCGTGGAATAAAGATCCTGAAGATGCCTCGTGCAAACGAAGGCGAACTGTCCGATAGTAATTCCAATTTGACACGGTCTAATCCCAAGAACCATTATTTCTTATACAGGGTGTTCTCAAAGATGAGTCATTTATTTTGACAGATTGTAAAACTCGTAAAAAGAAGTTAATTTACAAAAAAACACCCATATCAAAGTTGCAAAATAAAGAAGATACTTAAAATTTTTAAAAATTTATCACGGGCCTGATTTTTGTTACTTCCGACCACTGCGTTGTGAGTTGCAAATAAAGAAGTTATTAAAATTTCAAATATTTAAAACTTTATCACAGACCTTACTTTTGATATTCACGACCACTGCATTGTGAACAGATCAGGTAGAAGTTTTTGTTTATTACTGATAGTAGGTAATTTTTTTATTATATTCGATCTTCAATTCATTCAGATTTCATTAAGTAGCGCGCGGTACTTTTAGATTGTGGGTTTGTACGACTAAAATGGCACACACTTATGACAACAATGAACTAGAGGACATTTTCCTAACTTACGGGGAATGTTAACAAAATGCAGCTGCAGCGTGTCCTTTGTACGCGGAAAGATTTCCCTTAAGAACCCATCCAGCCCCGCGGATGTTTGAAACAGGGTACTTAAAGCCACAACGAGGAGGTCACCCTGGAAGACCTCCTCCACGCGAGATGGCAGATATTGAGGAAGATATCTCAGATACTGTTCAAAACGACCCAACAACGGGCACTAGGTCTATTGCAGCACAAATTGAAATTGCTCATGGTAAAGTATGGAAGGAATAAGATAAGAACAACTTTTCCCCTACCATTATTGATGGGTCCAACCGTTACAACCCGAAGATCATCCTAGAAGACTTGAATTTTGTACATCAACACAACTTCAATGAAAATTTTACCAAATTTATTTTGGCTACCGATGAGGCTACATTTACAAGAAATGTAGTAAATAATTTTGACAATAGCCATGTTGGGGCCATAGAAAACCTGCATGCTGTGAATAGAACCCATTTTCAGCACAGATTTTCAGCAAATGTTTGGGCTGGCGTAGTGAATGGCATGCTTATTGGGCCCTACTTTTTTCCAGATCGCCTGACAGTTCCAATTTATTTGGACTTTTTCCAAAACGATCTGACCAATTTATTAGAAGATATTTCCTTAGATGTGAGACGGAATATGTGGTTTTTACATGATGGAGCTCCGCCACATTTTAGACGAAACGTTCAAGAACATTTAAATAATAAGTTTCCTAATAAATGGATAGGGCACAGTGGACCATTTGTTGGCCTGCAAGCTCCCCGGATTTATCGCCCTGTGATTTTTTCCTCGGTGGCTATTTAAAACAGATGGCTTATCAAGTTTTTCTAATCTTCATTTTGACTTGGAACTTTATTTTTTATTTTTATTATTTGATTTTTGTAATTTGTAACTCTGTTATACTACAACTTTCATATTAATGATTTTTGATTAAATGACTTTATTTGACGATAATAAAAATTTAAATTTTTGAAATGTTAATAACTTCTTTATTTTTCAACACACAACATATAATCAGGCATGTGATAATTTTTTTAAAATTTTAAGTATCTATAACACAGGGTAACAAAATAAAAACAAAAGTTGGTGCCGGAAATCTAACATCTGATTTTAAATGTTTTTAATGTGCTGATTCCAAAAATGCCACTAGATTTTTTCTATCAGCTCTAGTTTTTGAGATACAAGTTACAGGTTAATTAATATTTTTTTCTGATAAAGTACAACAAATAAAGAGATAAATATGTACTTAATCGTCAAAATAGAAATTTCCCAGAATCTAATTAACCAAATGGATACCTGGAATTGTCCCTGACCCAATGTTCCCATACTAGGAACTACTCAATATACTGCTCTTAATTACTTTTATACCTGTAACTGCCTATGACCCGATCCTTCTATACCTGCTTGGCTGTACTCGATTTAGTATCTTACTGAGTTTTCCCAAGTTAGGTTATGCTATCATTTTGTGTATTTTGGTCGTTTTGTAGTATTAAGACACTAAACCGAGACAATGTTATCCACAAGCAGACGTTCCTGTGTAAATCATCCCGATGTTTTTTGTTATGTGTGTAGTGAATACACTTTGAAAGAGAGCAGAAAAACGATTTCTGACTTTGTGAAAAGAGCTTATATTGCCTATTTTGGCGTTCATTTAGGAGAACAAGATAGATCTTGTGCCCCACATTTCATATGTAAAACATGTGTTGAACATTTGCGACAGTGGACAACTGGAAAGAGGAAGCGCCTAAAGTTTGGTGTACCAATGGTTTGGAGAGAACCGCGATCTAGATTCTGCAAGAAGGCCTGTAGCGCATTCGGAAGAAATACCCGTTCCATCATTCAGCAGTCTACCCGAACTGACAGAAGATGATACAGAAACATCAACGTCTGACGAAGTTCAAAGAACTCAGTCAGAAAACGACGGCGAATTTGAAGCAGATTTAGCAACTCCGCAGTGTTTCAATCAAGAAGAACTAAACGATCTTATAGGAGACCTGAATCTCTCAAAGGAATCCGCTGAATTACTTGCATCCAGATTAAAAGAAAAAAATCTGCTTTGTCCAGGTACTAATATTAAATTTTATCGTAAAAGAGATAAGGATCTGCTGCCTTTTTTCGCTCAGGAAAATGACTTGGTATTCTGTAACAATATAAAAGGGCTCTTAGAAAGAATGGGTTTGTCTGAATACATTCCAGATGCTTGGCGCCTTTTTATTCACAGTTCAAAACGTAGTTTAAAATGTGTTCTTTTACATAACGGTAACAAATATGGCTCGATTCCTATTGGTCATTCTACTACCATGAAGGAAGAATATGAAACAATTGCATTAGTTTTGAGAAAAATTAAATACGAAGAACGTCAGTCGGCAATTTGTGTTGATTTAAAAACTTCCTCCTTGGACAGCAGAGTGGTTATACAAAATATCCTTGTTTTTTGTGCCTTTGGTACAGCAGAGCTAAAAATGAGCAATGGGTTAACAAAAATTGGCCTTCAAGAGATGTCATGATTCAAGAAAAACAAAACGTAATCAACGAACTTTTGGTTTCAAGAGAAAAAATCTTACTTCCGCCCTTGCATATCAAACTAGGCCTAATGAAGCAATTTGTGAAGGCTTTAAATCGAGATGGAAATTGTTTTGGGCATTTGTCACGTAAATTTCCTGGCATTAGCACGGAAAAACTAAAAGCTGGTATATTTGATGGTCCTCAAATAAGGCAACTTGTTAAAGATCCACAATTCACCACATCAATGAACGAGACTGAATCTAACGCTTGGTGTTCATTTGTTCAAGTAGTACAAAATTTTCTTGGCAATCCTAAAGCAGAGAATTACGTAGAAATTACCTCCACAGCCACCTAGATCGTTTTCCAGAAAACTTAGGTGATTGTAGTGAAGAACAGGGGGAAAGATTCCATCAGGATATTAAAACTATTGAAGATCGTTATCAAGGACGATGGGATAGTCACATGATGGCGGACTACTGCTGGAGCCTTCAGCGAGACTGCCCTAATAAACTCCATTCTAGAAAGTACGACTTTCTAGAAGAAAATTTTTATGTGATTAGTGACTAATGTAATTATGTAAATTAAGTTTTTGCAATAAATACTTAAATCCATGTGTCTTTGTTTTTTTAACTGGCAATCGTAATATTATATATTACAACAGTTATAACGTAAAATATATACAATTTAAAAAAAAATCAAAAAACTAGATCTGAACTAGAACTTTTTTACATTCTGCATCCAAAAATTACCCAGGAACAGTTAAAAAATCGCAGGCACCAAAATGTGTGTTGGCCTGTGAATTTCTTTATTTTGCAACTTTTATATAAGTGATTTTTTGTAAATTAACTTGTTTATACGAGTTTTACAACCTGTCAAAATAAATTACTCAATTTTGAGAACACCTGTACAATTGGTAACAAAAATAACCAAGGAAAATATTCTCAAACGGAAAATCAACTGACATGATTAATCGGCTATTTTATCATAATGCTTTCTAAATAACTTTATGACAAAAACACAATTTATAGATAAATTTCCAAAAACAAATCAAAATAAATATATTCGCACTAATAATGAAAAATAATAAATCTAATTAAACAAATAAATCCATGGGATTGAGATCAGGTTTTACTAACGACTTATATTTTAACAGAGCGAATACTCCAAATATTCCTTGACAACAATAGTAGAAATACCAAATATTCCTAGTTTTGCTTTTGTTTTCGGTGCCCCACCTAATAGGATATAAGTAAACCACATACCATGTGCTTGCTACAAAACATGACAAAAGTCAAATAAATTATTCAAATATATATAATTAAATCTATAATAAAACTTAAAAAATGTTTAACATTACAGTTATAAAAAAATACATGCGTAACAAACAAAATGTAACAAATAACGAGTGTCAGTATGACTTCATCCGTACCAAAAATATGAAAAGTATGCGGGCGCCCCTGACACCCTGCGTTAGTCAAACGTCTTACGTCACCAGTCACAGCAGTATATGCAAGGATTTCTTACTTACCACGGCCAAATAAATGAGTTAATCCAATCACAAAAACATCACAAACACACAAAACCGGCAACTAACAAGATTATGTCGTCGATGTATCACGAATTGACAATCACTTGATAAGTCTAAAAAACGTAACGCTAGGAAGCGCTGTCGTGTTATTAGTGCCATATAATAAATCCTTGACTTTGTAATAAAGGTACGTTTCCCATTTAGAACTACGCGAGTATCAGACTAGTAATTATATTATCGTTTGTATGTAATGGTCGAGACTGTAATACTTTTACAAATTTGAAATGTGTGTCTTAATTTCTAGTGAAACGCTGCAATATTTTGAAATCAACACGAGAGTGGTTCGCCGCCTCGGGCGTGAATCGAGATGATTACTGACGTCACCGGTTATTTAAACAAACAGTTCCCTTATAAATAATAATTTTTCTGATTAGCATATGTGGATAGGTTAGCTGTTGGGTATATCTATAGTTCTACTTAAACGTGCTCACGTGGAGGATCTATCATATTTGTTCACAAATTATGAAACAAATTACAACATACAGGGTTTCTGTTTATATTTTGAACGGGTTATAAAAATTTTATTTCAAGACATAGACAAAATAATAAATACAGTAATTTTAGAGTTTTATCTGAATGGACAAGATCTGCTGAAAGAATAAACAAATGACAATCGCACAGTAAAAAAATCGGTAAACTTCCTTTACCCGGAACTTCCTTCGTTATCTTAATCTTCCTCTTATTAAGAATAGTGAAGTGTTACCCAATTTATTTCCTATATAATATTTAATTTTTGTGAAAAACTGAATAAGAAATTCATTTTACGTTAATTTTTTAAACATTTTATTTGTGGCGCCTTTTTGAATTGGTGCCACAATTTTGCTATATCATCTTTAATGCTTGCACGAAATTTGAAATTAAATTTTAGGCTGATTCTTTTAATATTTTGGATTCATACCAAAATGTTGCCAGTTCATTTTATGTAACACTTGATTTTTGTACAAATTGGAAAAAAATTGGATAATCTGTTTTTCAGTGATAATTGTTTTAACATTTCACCAGGTCGCCATTTTGTCCCGCCATATTGGATATTTACCAAAATGTTACCAAGTCATCCCCAAAAGACCTTCAATTTTTGACCAAAATTTGAAGTCAATCGGGTAAGTAGTTTTTTAGCTATGCCACAAACTGACCGACAGACAGACCGAAAGGAATTGAGAAAACCCTTTTTTTTTGCAACCTAAAATGATAAAACTTGAAGCTATGTAAAAAACTGAAGAGGAATCTTTTCACGGTTACAAACATTTTATTTGGTAGCCATTTTGTTCCGCCATCATGACTTCATACCACAATTTTACCACTCCATCTCTATATCACACTTAATTCGTGCGCAAAATTTGAAATCAATCTATTAAGTATCTTTTTCAATGATTTTTTAAAATTTTTCTAAGCCGCCATTTTGTTTCGCCATCTTGGATTAGTGCCAAAATTTTATCGGTTTATTTTTACGTCATACTTGATTTTTGTGTAAAATTTCAGGTCAATTGGATAAATAGTTTTTTAATATTTTTTTAACGTTTAGCTAGCCCGCCATTTTGTTTTGCCATCTTGGATTCGTACGAAGATTTTACCAGTTGATTTCTACGTAATACTTGATTTTTTTTGCGAAATTTGAGTTAAATTGGATAAGTTGTTTTTTAATTTTAATTATTTTAATTTTTTAAGAAGTCACTAGGTCGCCATTGGATTTTTAACAAAATGTAACGATTTCGTCTCCTTATGGCCCTTGATTTCTGACTAAAAGTCAATCCAATAAATAGTTTATTTATTAAATTTATTAAACTCAAAACTTAGAGAATTAAATGACATAAATGATACTATCAGCAACCAAATTAAGGAAATCCAAAAAGAAAATAATGAATTGGAAGACGCAATAACACGGATAGAAGCAGAGAAATACAAAAAGCATTAAACGACAGCAGAACTTGAACAAGAGTAAAAAAACACCAAGTACTAGTAATGAGTGGAACAAATGGCTATTAACTATGGGAAATTGATAAAAGAAATTACAAACAACTATTTCGACCCAAACTGTAGTAAAAGTTAAGACATGACGGATAAACACCAAAAAATGTCAAAAAGTTTTACCAAGAACGACTACAAGATAATTTTTATACCAACCGGAAACGCAAAAAGGGGTACAAATATCGAGAGGACGTATATAAAAGGAATCATCGACGAATCAAAAAACACAAATCTAATACTTGTTGGAGCACCCTTTGTGCCGGGTAGGCTAGTAGTAAACGATTTCATCAATAGACAAAACCAAAATATCTTGAATGCGATAGAAGATGGTAGCCTAGCAAACTACATAGACTGCAACAAAATCATACACCCATACCAAGTGCAGAAGGGCGGCGACCTCACCTACAAGGGTACATGACCGCTAATAAATTATATATACCACTACTACTTACGAAACAGTACCAAAACAACAAACGAAACCAACAACCAAGTCAAAGCACTGCCAAGCAACTCAGACACCAACCAAAAAAGTAACACTACCGTAACACAACACCCACAACCTCAGCGACACCCACATCTGCTCTCCTACAAGTACGACAGAAACAGAAACATATAATTTTTTATACCCTCGCCTCGGGCAGCTACAGATCGAAACATGAATAAAATATGGCCGACAACAAAAATACTCCACCTATACATCCAAAATTTGGGAAACAAATTGAACCACATAGAACTACTCACCAAAGAACATAAACCACAGATCCTATGTCTCTCAGAAACATGGGGATCAAATGGAGGAATAGAGTATATGATTATCCCAAACTATAACTTAATAACCCATTTCTGTAGAAAAAAACACGGTGGAGTCGCAATATACAAACAAGCAGGAGTAACAACTAAGGCCCTGGAAAAAGCAATACATTTCAGCATTGAACTGCAAATAGAATGTTGTGCTGTACAGATAACAGCTGTAATAATTACAATATACAGACCACCCATGGGATGTCTAGACATTTTCATCCAACAAGCAACGGACCTCCTTGTATATGTTTCCAAAATATGTAAAAATATTGTACTATGTGGAGACCTAAACATCAATAGTCTTAAAAAACATGAACAGAATTTCAAAGTACTGAAGGACCTGTTTGATTCCTTCTGTTTAACAGATCACTGCGACGTACCAACAAGAATTTTTACATCCACAGTGGGCACCTCAATTTCCTCAATAGACTACACGGCGACCAATAAAAACAAATCACAATCACTGATAGAACGCAAATCCATCGAAGAACATATATCCGATCACTTCCTGCAAGCACTTGTTATTAAATACCCAGTAGAAATGTTACCTATAAAAAATAAACCTATAGCAATACGCTTACTGTCTGAAAACAATATAAACAACCTAAATTATGGACTACAAAAGAAGTCATGGTGCTATACAGCGAGAAATATAAACGACTGCTTTAACAACTTCATACAAACTTTCCTATGGCACTTCAATCAGACCTGCCCAGAAAGAATACTCACTCACTCCATATCACGGCCTTAGTGGTTTACGAATAAAATAACTACCCAAAAACATTTACTAAAAGACACCTATAGTTTAGCGAAGCAAATAAATACCGTAGAAAAATGGCAACATTATCGAGAAAAGAAAATATAAAAAAACTAATCAACGACACAAAAATACAGTTTAATAAAACCAAGATTGAAACATCCAAGAACAAAGCTTAAGAAATATGGGACATAGTGAACACAGAAATAAACAAAAACCGACAAAAAATCCAATTCAATTAGTCATCGATGATGTTAAGACAAATGATAAACAAGATGTGGTTGGCAAATACTTTGCAACAATCGCGGAGATAAAAGTTCGGGAACAATTCACAAACCTTATCTCATTAAGTTCCACTGTTGCTGAACCACAGCTAAACTCCATGTACCTGTGGCCTGTAACAAAAAACGAACACTGTAGTTGGCATGTTCTTTGATCCATCCAGAGCCTTTGACACTTTGAAATTGAAATTCGTGGAGGAAAAACTATATGCTATTGGTATAACAGGCAACACCCTGTCACTGATAATGTCATTTCTATCTGAAAGAAAACTAATTGTTAGAGTGGACGACTGCACCTCATCAGAATACGACACAACAGTTGCTATATCCACAACAGACAAGGCGATGGCTCTCGAGAAAATTCATGAGTTCTGTGATAGAATGAATAATTGGTACTTCTCAAACCAGCTAATTCTAAACACACTCACTTCTACAGAACAAAACCAAAAATTCAGCTCGATCATGCGGAGTCTTCTACAAAGTTCTTGGGAACCCCAACTAGACATGTCTGCACGAAACTCAGCCAGGCTTATTTTGCAGTCCTAAAGCTAAAACAAAGTGTACCCTTATAACAACCTACTATGTCCTAGCATACACACATCTGAGCTATAACATCATACTTTAGGGACAGGCAGTTAACATAAACAGGGTCTTTATAGCTCAGAAACGGTTGCTGAGACTAATATTTTGTCTAAAACGAATGGAAACATGCAGAGATACATTTAAAAAATGCAAGATCTTGACGGTTGCATCCATTTTTAACCTTTTATGCTCAACCTATGTACTCAAGAGCAGGGGTAAGTTCAGAGAAAATAGAGGCAACCACAACTGCCACGCAAGAAATGCAAATGACCTGGTCTACTCTAAACATACAACAACAATGTTTGAAAAATCACCATATTATGCATGCGTCAAAATATTTAACAGACTTTAGACACACCGGAGGAAATAAAACGAGAGACATCAGCAGAAGGATTTAGGAGAAGACTAATAGCGTTCCTGAATGAAGGCACATTCTACACCCTTAAGGACTACCTAAAACCAAATTCGTAAAAACCTCTCATTACTTCCTTTCTTTTTTTTTGTGTGTATCGTTTCCTTTCTTTCCATTTCTCTTTTTTTTTTGCATGTGTCGTTCCCTTTTATATATATTTATAAGCTTGTTATATTATATTATATTGTGTTATATGATTATATAACATTTTACATACTGTCTTTCTGTATAAATGTAATAATAGGTCCTACCTTTACGTTTATGACGAATCTTAAATTATATGTATATGATCAATAAGATAATAAGTCCTAACACAGGAACCTGAGGTGGAAGATAGATCGAAATACAAGAGTTCTAACCACACTACACCACAACTTGTTACGTTCTGGACGCGCGTTTCGCTAACTAAGTTAGCATCATCAGCAGATGATATAAACTGTTTATCACAATAATGTTGGCGCTTTTTCTTCTTAACTTGCCATATTGGTGGTGATTCACTGATCCATTGTTGTCAGTAATACGATCAATTTCATACCAGGACTTGTAGAAGGCATGGGCGAAGGCGGAGGCGAATTTTCCATGGAATTTTCTCCTGTAGAACATAGAATTTGCGAATTTTCCATGGATTCGTTCACATATGATTCTGCAACTTTTGTCAATTGCTATCCCCCGAGTCGTTTCAAATTAGTAATATCCACTCCAGAGTCGGTCAACATAGTAGCCGAAGAGCGTCAATAACAGTGTCCAGTAAAGGTCTCTGGATTTGGAAGTCTCAAAAAAGCAGCCACGTCCAATGGCATCTTACCAAACTTATTAGTGCCAACAGTTTAAGTAATACATTTATCTTTGATCTGGGGTACTTTTGGGCGTAGAGACATGTACTTCTTGATTAAATTAAGATTTTTTCTTCAGTTATAACAAAGCTTCTACTTTGTTGAGTCTTGCTATCTGGTATTTTCACCAGAAACAAATCTTCTTGTTCGACTACGTTTTCACACAACAGATGAGTTAATTCTTCACGCCTGCAGGCACCAGCGATTCCAATTGGTCGTCAGGCGCAATGCTTAAACAAGTTTGAGGTTTAAAATTTTAGACTTTTTTGGCACCCACCATTTTCTTTTTTAAATAAGCAATCAATTTAAAATGCCTGCTAATATCAACGTTTTTGAGTACTTGGACCACATTGTAGAAGGTTGAAAATTCTTAAAAGTAAACTAGAAGCACGTCTTCTTTACTGTTGTTGATTTTCTTGTTGGCGCACCGTTTCATAACTTTTCGTATTCCTGAATGTATCCGACTTTGGATTTCTCTAGAAGCAAATCCAAATCTACTTCTGTTGCTGCGTTCATAATATATTCTGGAACCCCGTCTTGCATGGCCAGATTGTCAAATTCACTTAAATTCATCGTAATAACGAAAAATCACGGAAAATACGCACATATAAAAGCAATTAATGACAAATAAATATGTCGAAATGTCAGTTTGTTGATATCTAACAATTGATTAAACGTCCTTAGTAACCTGGAAACCTGGTAGCAGTGGTAGCTAACCAAAACGAAATACATTAAGCCGGCTACACACTCTGAGATATGTATCAAAGATGATTAATTAATGAATTAATAAATAATAAATTAATTTTGAAATCCGCATATTATTTTAACAAACTATTATTTATTGTTGGTTATAACGTTAATATTGAATGTACATTTTGCCGGATTGTTTACATTTGGAGGAGATGTCAATTCTAAATACTGTTTATTATACGAGGGGCTTTCAACAAAGACTAGGACTGATTTTTTTACGCCCCAGTGCAACGAGCTACATACCGCCAAAAATCAGAAAATATCATCCAAGTAGGCTTCTTTCATTTTGTGAAATGTCAGAAATTTTTGTTTCATTTTGATGATTAACATTGTTACCGCGTCTCTAAGAATCGTGATGGATGAATGGAAAAAACAAACATATCCTATCAAATTTTGTGTTCGTCTTGGAAAATCAGAAACGGAAACTTTTTCGATGATTAATACGGCTTTTGGGGAATTATCTATGGCAAGATGGTTTTCATAATAGAGTTTAGTAATGGCAGGGAAAGTTGTGAGTTGCAAGGCGGTCTAGGTGCTCCTATTATGGCACTAATTAGGGAAACCATCAATACCAGAGCAGTAATTATTAGCACAGATTCACGTCTGACTATGCGACAACTCTCAAATATTCTTAAAATATCTGTTGGAAGTTTTTTACTCTTTTAAACAAGCATTTAAACATCTCTAGAGTTTGTGCTCGCTGCATTCAGCGTATACTGACACCAGATCAAAAAGCGAATAGGGTAGCGGTTTGTGAATACTGGAAACAATGCGTTGAACAGAAGGTGAAAAATGGTGGAAGACCATTATTACTGCGGATGAAACTTGGGCGTATTGTTATGATCCGGAGCTGAAGCAACAGAGTACGCAGTGGGTAGAAAAAGGAGAACCCCCTCCAAAAAAATCTCGTGCGCTAAAATCTGCCGCTAAAGCTATGGTCATAACATTTTTTGATCACAAAGGCATGGTGTATACGCACATGGTCCCACATGGTAGTGCAGTAACTGCCAGTTATTATAAGCAAGTTTTGTTCCAGTTGATGAAGGATCACATCCCCAAAAAACGACTGATTGGAAAGTGGAAACTTCATCATGATAACGCTCGCCCTCACGTAGCGAATATAGTGACATATAGTCCTGACATAGCCCCATGCGACTTCTATCTGTTTCCTTAAGCAAAAAAAGACCTCAAAGGACGACGATTTCAAACAAAATTGGATGCTGTTAAGGCTTTAGAGGCGGTTTTGAAGAAGCTCTCAAAGAATGGCTTCCGCCATGCCTTTGAACAATGGCAGCACCGTTGGGATAAGGTTATTGCATTACATGGAGACTATATAGAGCGTGATAAAAGTATTGTTGTTTAAGATCAATAAATAAAGTTTTGGTTGTACTAGTCCTAGTCTTTGTTGAAAGGCCCTCGTAAATTGTACTACTTGTTAGTGCGGGACACGAAAGAAAACCGGGCAGAGTCAATCGGTTTAGGAAGGTCGACCAAGAAATCTCTTTAAACCAGTGGTGTCTCGTCGTTCTTTAAATAATATAGCACTCCTTTTTGACTATACGCACTTCAGATAATAAAAAATTAAAAAATGTAACTATGCTTAATGAACCTTCTATCTATATGTCGGTTTTCTTGATCGATTTACCTATAAATATATTTTTTCTTGAGTTCTGTCATTAACGGTTCACTGGCTACTGCCTACCGCCACTATTATTGAACCACCCAGTATAGTGGTACACGATTTACAAGTCCAGATTTTACAAGGGCAGTCAGCATCAGATCCAGTGAACGAAGTTTTCTTTTTAAACTTTACCATCCTGTATCTCAAAAGTTAAAACTTTTAGGACATAAAAACACCCCCTTTAACATCAGCACGCAATTAGGAAACGCCCTGTATAGTACTTCACAAAGACGCCCCCTGTACAAGTAATATGACAGACGGAGACAATCGGCCACTTTTGGCATACCCTAATAGCCGAAAGCCCCAGTGCTGGCTCCCCTACTATAACTACATTGATGTGTTAATTTTGGAAAAATATGAGTTCTGTAGTTTTTCAAATATTAATTGCAAATTAGATATTTTTTGACACCCATTATTGTACAGAAAATTAAAAAATTATTTTGAAGCAGTTTATTGACAGCTATTTTATGAACAATTTTACAAAATATATGAAAAAAAACTAAGCCAGTTTTGAGGTTGACGGCAGTGATTCTAATG